>WNWK01000820.1:165000-330000 GCA_009830355.1 Cherax destructor
GATAATTGGTCCCGAAGATGAGGGGGTACTTGTACCTCCTCCCATCGTAGACATAGGTCTCAAGACACTCCCAAGACAGGGAGCCAAGGCCAGGTCGCCATCTCGAAAAGACCCTGGCCGGGAGAGTACATGCGAATCAAGAACAACATTAATAGAAACCACAATAACATTAATAGAAACCACAATAACATTAATAGAAACCACAATAACATTAATAGAAACCACAATAACATTAATAGAAACCACAATAACATTAATAGAAACCACAATAACATTAATAGAAACCACAATAACATTAATAGAAACCACAATAACATTAATAGAAACCACAATAACATTAATAGAAACCACAATAACATAAATAGAAACCACAATAACAGGAATGGAAACCATTGTAGGAATGTAAACTACAATAACAGAAAGGGAAACCACAATAACAGGAACAGAAACCACAGTAACATGAATAGAAACCAATATAACAGGAATAGAAATCATAAAAACTGAAACAGAAATCACTATAACAGGAATAGAAAGCACTATAACGTGAATAGAAAGCCATATAACAGGTATAGAAATCACACCAGCAGGAATAGACACAACAATAACATGAATGAAAACTGCAATAACAGGAATAAGAACCTCAAATATCAATGGAAACCACAATGAAAAATCACAATATAAGGATTTACACTACAAAAGTCAGAAATCACAAAAATAGAATAAGAAACAACAGTAATAGGATCGAACTGAAAAAAAATCAGAAAGGACAAAAATAAGAAAATAATAATACATGAGAAACTAAAATAATAGGATAAAAAAATCCCAACAATAGAATTAGAAAGCACAATAATAGGACCAGAATCCACAAAAATAGGATTAGAAATCACAATAATAGCATCAGAAACAGATTAATAGGATAAGAAACCACAAATAATAGGATTAGAAATTCTTCATCACATCACAGACTCTCATTAGCAGTTATCGATTAGTGTCTCATTTACTTATTTTACTAGATTTTGTTGTTTTCCTTCCTTTCAAAGGGAAAGGTAGGAAGGAAGGGAAAAGGTATCTTGACGCCCATGAAGGGCTAATTGCTTCTTAGAATGAATATGATTAACGCCCATGAAGAAGGCTCTTTAAAACCGTTACGAGTTAATCACATATCTATAAAAAAAATATTACTACTACTACTATTAGTACTATTACTACTATTAATGATACTACTACTATTAGTACTATTACTACTATTAATGATACTACTAATATTAGCACTACTACTATTATTAGCACTACTATTGTTAGTACTACTATTATTAGTACTACTACTATAAATGCTACTGCTACTATAAATGCTACTGCTACTATTATCACTACTACTATTATTAGTACTACTATCATTAGTACTACTATTAGTAGCACTACTATTAGTACTACTATTATTACTACTACTATTATTACTACTACTACTACTAATA
Organism: Cherax destructor; assembly: GCA_009830355.1. Classification (NCBI taxonomy): domain Eukaryota; kingdom Metazoa; phylum Arthropoda; class Malacostraca; order Decapoda; family Parastacidae; genus Cherax; species Cherax destructor. The sequence goes on from WNWK01000820.1 coordinate 166,476, forward strand.
CTACTACTATTAGTACTACTACTACTATTAATGTTACTACTATTAGCTCTACTACTACTACCATTACTATTAGTACTACACTACTACCATTACTATTAGTACTACACTACTACTACTACCATTACTATTAGTACTACACTACTACTACTGATAATAATAATAATTATAATAATATAAATAAAAAAATAAAAAAATAATAAACTACATATTTTATGTGAATACTACTAGTGCTACTACTACTCTTGTTACCACTACTACTACTACTACTACTACTACTAATAATAATAACAATAGCTTTTCTTCTAGCGAGGGTTAAGTATGAAGGCATTGAGAGTGTTGGTGGAGGCGCCAGTGAGTCTCTCGTTCACCTTGTCTGTCAAGTTTCCTGTGTGTGTGTTTATCTTGCAGCATCTGCTTATCTCTCTCTCTCTCTCTCTCTCTCTCTCTCTCTCTCTCTCTCTCTCTCTCTCTGAGTGTTTAGAGGAAGAATCAAGCACGTTTCTCTCTTTCTCTCCCTCTACAGAGAGAAAGGGAAGCGAAAAATATGACCTTAGACCGGTGACCGGTAAATTGAGCCCCGGTAATTTCGCTCCTTGTTATTTACACTCCAGGTAATTTCACTTCCCATTTAAAAAATATTATTAAAAACTTTTTTAAAGTTTATTAAAGCCACTGCTTAAAGCATTAAAAAACATTAATTTGAAACATTTATTTAACGGTACGTATATAGTTAAGCACGGTTAGGCTAGTTTTGATTAAGTTAGGCTCGGTTAGGTTTGAAGAATCTAGATTAAGCTAGGTTGAATAAAGCAAGGCTTGGTTACACTAATTAAGTTTGCTTGGGTTAAATTAGGCTAGATTAAATTAAAATATGTTAGATTATTTTAGGTCAGGGTAGGTTAATTAAGTTAAATTACGTGAGTTCACTTTAAGTCAGATTAGGTTAAATCATGTTATGGTTGGTTAGGTTATTATACGTTGGATTTCGAAACTACCTAAATCATATGTTTAATTTATACCAGTTAAATCAAACTATATTTTTATATAAGGGTAAAATATTGGGAATGAAATGAGTCAAATAACCGGAGCGAATTTATCTAGAACCGGAATAATCATAAACAATGACCATTTATTTTTTGACACAAATCAGTTTTACAGGCTAAGAGCTGTTATCCTACCACACCTCATTTCAAAGCCCAGCCCTGTCTACGGTATACTACCATTCACCCAGGATGCGACCCACACCTGTCGGCTAACACCAGACACCTACGTATTGCTAGGTGAACAGAAGAAGCAGGTATGAGGAAACATTCCCAATGTTTTCACCCGTACCGGAGATCGAACCCAGGACACTCAGTGTGCGAGCTCAGTGAGTTACTAGCCGAGGCACAGGACCAAACAGTTTCTACCTGCAAGCAGCCTAGCTAACAGTATGCTAGATTCCATAACTAGAAACTTAAACTACAAACAGCCAGATACCACACTGACTTCATAAAACACGTGTTAGACAGCATCTTGAATGTTCCTGCCGTCGACTTCTGGTTTCCAAACTACGGAAAAGGCCAAGATATACTGGTGTGAGTGCAAGATATACTGGTGTGAGTGCAAGATATACTGGTGTGAGTGCAAGATATACTGGTGAGTGCAAGATATACTGGTAGTGCAGATATACTGGTTGGTGCAAGATTACTGGGAGAAGATATCTGGTGTGAGTGCAAGATATACTGGTGTGAGTGCAAGATATACTGGTGTGAGTGCAAGATATACTGGTGTGAGTGCAAGATATACTGGTGTGAGTGCAAGATATACTGGTGTGAGTGCAGGGAAGAGCACCCAAGCTCTTACCATCACAAAGAAACAGACCATATGAAGAAAAGCACAAAGTGCTCAACCTTTTCTCTCTTAGAAAATGGACACTACGAGATCTCATTTAAATCTTTAAGATATTAAATGGTTTTGAAACACAAACGTGAAAAGCTATTTGAAGTGCAAAATGAGTTTTTAACTCGACACACCAGACAAACTTCGAAGCAGAAGATGTAATACTAACGAATGTAGAAGCAAAAAACAAAATTTTGCAAACAAAATTATTTCAGAATGGAAGATTCTCCTTGTAATAATTGTTAACGCGAATGCGTTAACAAGAACCAACTGAAAAAGCGCTTTTCAAGTGAAGGATTCAACTAAATAGCACGCCGGACTGAAACACTGATTCCTGATGTTTTATTCTGCAACTGTATCAGAAAACACAGATGACAACGAGCTAAGTTAATATAAGTACATGGTTGTTAGTCATAGCAATGGTGGGCAGTACATCCAGTACCTTGTTAGAAACAGCACTAATTATTTTGAGGTAGTTGTAGCTATTGTCTTTATCCACTTCAATCTCTGCTGTAAATCTCAAGTTATTTTTTCCATTACGGTGTGGTATATTTTTTACCCTGTTCTCACGCAGGCAGTGACCGGAAGGAGTGGTGGGTAGGGAGAGAGCCTTCTGCTTTACTATCCTTGCCTTAAACACCTAAGTAATAAACGATCGTCTTGTAGACAGACGTAGATAGTTCTTCGCAGCAGATAGCTTCAACGTGGACTCCAATGTCCTCTTCTATCAATCTTTCTCATGTACTCCCATGAAATGTTTGCTGGTTAGTAGAGTTTTGCTCTACATCTACTGAAATGACTGTAGTTTCCACCCCATCCACTCCAAATCTTCCTCCTCCTCCTTATCCTCCTCCTCCCCCTTTCCCCTATAATTATCTTTCCTTTCATTACCCTCATGCCCCTTACCCATCTACTCCCAACATCCCTTTCCCCACCTATAACCATTCCCCTTCCCCTCTCCAACCCCCATCTGGCTCTCTCCTCCACCCCATTTCCCCTCCCTCCTAAACCCCATCTCTCTCCCTCCTCCATCTCATCTCCCTCCTTCACCCCATCTCCCTTCTTCCTCCACCCCATCTTCATCCCTCCTCCACCCAGTCTCTCCCTCCCCCTCCCATCCAGTAATCAAAAGACAATGATGGAAACTTGGCGTCGTCCACAAGAATTCCTTAAGACATTTGAGAACAAGTAAAAACGCAGTGAAAGTCCCACACGTTCAATATTTACGTCAAGGAAGACAGTAGTAGTTGGGGAGGAGGGGGAAGAGGAGGAGGAGGAGGAGGAGGGAAGAGGAGAAGCTGGAGGAGGAGGGAGCGGGGAGGTAGGAGGAGGAAGAGAAAGGTAAGGGGAAGAACAAATAGAATGAAAATGAGTAGTGGAAAAAAGAGGAGGCAGAGGAGGAGGAGGGAAAGAAATGAGACGTAGAGGAAAACGTATGGAGGAGGAGGAAAGGGAAGAAAGCTCCAAGTTCTTGGATCAAAAGTCCCTTTTGAAGATTTATGTAAGAGCGTCAACGAAGGGAAGAGCAGTGTAGTGGTCAACCCGCTGGTGGTAACGTCACTCACAATCTCAGTTCATACGAATATTGAAATCTAGCTCCTGGGCCTGAGTGCTGATATCATACTTAACCGACGTAATCTATCCGTGGTCTGGTCTGGGACAGGGAAGCGGGGGCGGTGACCACTAGAATGGTCTAGTGGTATTTTTTTTTCAATGTTGAAGACTCTCAGTTTCTGGCCACTTAATGTCTTGAAGTATGTTGAATGTTGTGGTCATGTCTGACACAGTGTGTCGTGGTCATGTCTGACACAGTGTCGTGGTCATGTCTGACACAGTGTGTCGTGGTCATGTCTGATACAGTGTGTCGTGGTCATGTCTGATACAATCTCGTGGTCCTGTCTCACACTGTCTCGTGGTTATGTCTCACACAGTGTCTCGTGGTCATGTTTCACACTGTCTCGTGGTCATGTCTCACACAGTGTCTCGTGGTCATGTCTCACACAGTGTCTCGTGGTCATGTCTCACACAGTGTCTCGTGGTCATGTCTCACACAGTGTCTCGTGGTCATGTCTCACACAGTGTCTCGTGGTCATGTCTCACACAGTGTCTCGTGGTCATGTCTCACACAGTGTCTCGTGGTCATGTCTCACACAGTGTCTCGTGGTCATGTCTCACACAGTGTCTCGTGGTCATGTCTCACACAGTGTCTCGTGGTCATGTCTCACACGTGCCCGTGGTCATGTCTCACACAGTGTCTCGTGGTCATGTCTCACACAGTGTCTCGTGGTCATGTCTCACAGTGTTCGTGGTCATGTCTCACACAGTGTGTCGTGGTCATGTCTCACACTGTGTCGTGGTCATGTCTCACACTGTCTCGTGGTCATGTCTCACATAGTGTCTCGCGGTCATGTCTCACACAGTGTCTTGTGGTCATGTCTCACACAGTGTCTCGTGGTCATGTCTCACTCAGTGTCTCGTGGTCATGTCTCAACAGTGTCTGTGGTCATGTCTACACAGTGTCGTGGTCATGTCTCACACAGTGTCTCGTGGTCATGTCTCACACAGTGTCGTGGTCATGTCTCCACAGTGGTCGTGGTCATGTCTCACAAGTGTCTGTGGTCATGTCTCACAAGTGTCTGTGGTCATGTCTCACAAGTGTCTGTGGTCATGTCTACACAGTGTCGTGGTCATGTCTCACAAGTGTCTGTGGTCATGTCTCACACGTGTGAGGTCATGTCTCACAAGTGGTCGTGGTCATGTCTCAACAGTGGTCGTGGTCATGTCTCAAGTGGCGTGGTCATGTCTCAACAGTGTGTGGTCATGTCTCAAGTGCGTGGTCATGTCTCCACACTGGTCGTGGTCATGTCTCAAAGTGTCGTGGTCATGTCTCAAAGTGTCTTGTGGTCATGTCTCCAAAAGTAGGAGTGGTCATGTCTCAAAAGTAGGACGTGGTCATGTCTCCAAAAGTAGGATGTGGTCATGTCTCCAAAAGTAGGATGTGGTCATGTCTACAAAAGTAGGATGTGGTCATGTCTCCAAAAGTAGGATGTGGTCATGTCTCCAAAAGTAGGATGTGGTCATGTCTCCAAAAGTAGGATGTGGTCATGTCTCCAAAAGTAGGATGTGGTCATGTCTCCCACAGTATTTAGTAGTGTTTTGGAATCAATTTGGCATTAAAGTTTTATGAAGTCGTTCTCAAATATGTGTGTGTCTGTTTGTGTGAATGTGTGTGTGTGTGTGTGTGTGTGTGTACTCACATAGTTGTACTCACCTAGTTGTGGTTGCAGGGGTCGATTCATAGCTTCTGGCTCCGCCTCTTCACTGGCCGCTACTGGGTCACTCTCCCTGCGTCATGAGCTTTATCATACCTCTTCTTAAAGCTATGAATGGATCCTGCCTCCACTACATCGCTTCCCAAACTATTCCACTTCCCGACCACTCTGTGACTGAAGAAATACTTCCTAACATCCCTGTGATTCATCTGAGTCTTCAACTTCCAACTGTGTCCCTTTGTTGCTGTGTCCCATCTCTGGCACATCCTGTCTCTGTCCACCTTGTCAATTCCTCTCAGTATTTTATATGTCGTTATCATGTACCCCCTATCTCTCCTGTCCTCCAATGTTGTCAGGTCGATTTGTCTTAACCTCTCCTCGTAGGACATACCCCTTAGCTCCGGGACTAGTCTTGTTGCAAATCTTGTGTGTGTGTACTCACCTATTTGTACTCACCTATTTGTGGTTGCAGGGGTCGAGTCATAGCTCCTGGCCCCGCCTCTTCACTGATTGCTACTAGGTCCTCTCTCTCCCTGCTCCATGAGCTTTATCAAACCTAGTCTTAAAACTATGTATGGTTCCTGCCTCCACTATGTCGCTTTCTAAGCTATTCCACTTCCTGACAACTCTATGACTGAAGAAATACTTCCTAACATCCCTTTGACTCATAGGAGTCTTCAACTTCCAATTATGACCCCTTGTTTCTGTGTCCCCTCTCTGGAACATCTTGTCTCTGTCCACCTTATCTATTCCTCGCAGTATTTTATATGTCGTTATCATGTCTCCCCTAACCCTCCTGTCCTCTAGTGTCGTCAGGCCGATTTCCCTTAACCTTTCTTCGTAGGACAATCCCCTTAGCTCTGGGACTAGTCTTGTTGCAAACCTTTGCACTTTCTCTAATTTCTTGACGTGCTTGACCAGGTGTGGGTTCCAAACCGGTGCTGCATACTCCAGTATGGGCCTGACGTATATGGTATACAGAGTCTTGAATGATTCCTTAGTGAGGTATTGGAACGCTATTCTTAGGTTTGCCAGCCGCCCGTATGCTGCAGCAGTTATCTGATTGATGTGTGCCTCAGGAGATGTGTGTGTGTGTGTGTGTGTGTGTGTGTGTGTGTGTGTGTGTGTGTGTGTGTGTGTGTGTGTGTGTGTGTGTATGTGTATGTGTGTGTGTATGTGTGTGTCTGTGTGCTCATCTAAATGATAAACATTATTTCTACAAATAACAATTTACAATTGATTCAGGAATTGTTAACATTATTGACATACTTTATAGAAACCTCCTGGTTAAGCAGAACATTCCAGGCAGCCTTAAAATAAATTCATAACTACTGGATAAATAATTAATTTGGTTTACAAGGATTCTAAAATTTGAAATCTTTGACCTTAGTACTTAGGTTTATAATTATGATGGTTCTGGATTTGTTTTGCATAAATATATTATTGGATTTTTTGTAAACTAATTTCTTATAACGTTTGTAGAGATTATTACAAATGGAGGTCAGATACAAATGCAAATACTACTCTATGTTTCAGTATTACTGCCCAGGACATACAAATCTGAAGGCCCATAGAATGCACAGCATATCAGGCAAAACTTAGACTATACTATAATCAATATTTTCCCAGTTTCCCTTTTTAATTTACTTTTTCCTATAATACACAGTATTAGTAGGAACTTGAAAATAAAATACAAGTTACAGGTTAATATAATATAATTGTCTAGTCTAACAGAGCGAGTGGTACTAGTTACATTAAATTACAATACAAATTATAATGAGATAGTGTATGCCTATCTAACAATATATGGGAGTTGAAAGAAAGCTGAAAGAAAGCTGAAAGAAAGCTGAAAGAAGAACAGTGTTAGGATTGGATGAAAAGAGCATATTTCAGAAGATGTTTAACATAGCATAGTGATCTCAATATAAAATTAAGATAAGGAGGGGATTTTTAAGAGTAGCTTAGGAGGAGCTAGCAATTTAACAAAATTAAAAATAACACTGAAAAGTGAATAATACAAGAAAATACCGAAAGAAAGATAATTACAAAGGAAGGGGAATAAGACTGGAGACAGAATAACACAGGTAAAAGAATGTTACAGAAGAGAGAAGAACACAGCAAAAAATGACATAGAAGAGAGAATAACATAGGAGAATGAGGCGTAAGAGAAATTAACAAAGAGGGTAAAATAACATACGAGAGAACAATACAGGTGAAAGAATAATTCAGTATTTAAAATAACAAGGGGGAGACACTAACACAAAAGATATACAAGAGAGAGACAGAGACAGAGATACAAGAGAGAGAGATACAAGAGAGATACAAGAGAGAGAGAGATACAAGAGAGAGAGAGAGATACAGAAGAGAGAGGGAGAGATACAGGAGAGAGAGAGTCAGGAGAGATACGAGAGAGAGAGATGAGAGAGAGAGATACAGGAGAGAGAGGGAGAGATACAGGAGAGAGAGGGAGAGAGATATACAGGGGAGAGAGTGAGAGATACAGGAGAGGGAGAGAGAGATACAGGGGAGAGAGAGATACAGGGGAGAGACAGGAGAGGGAGAGAGAGATACAGGGGAGAGGGAGAGAGAACAGGAGAGAGATACAGGAGAGGGAGAGAGAGATACAGGAGAGGGAGAGAGAGAGAGATACAGGAAAGAGAGGGAGAGAGATACAGGAAAGAGAGGGAGAGAGATACAGGAAAGAGAGGGAGAGAGAGAGATACAGGAAATAGAGGGAGAGAGAAAGATACAGGAGAGGGAGAGAGAGATATACCGGAGAGACAGGGAAAGAGAGAGATACAGGAGAGAGAGGGAGAGAGAGATACAGGAGAGGGAGGGAGAGAGAGATACAGGAGAGAGAGGGGGAGAGAGAAAGATACAGGAGAGAGAGGGAGAATAATAAAGGAGAGAGAGAATAACACAAAAAAAGACTAACACGGTATAAAGAATAAGAAAGAATATAGAAAAAGAGAGAGCAACACAAGAGAGGAAATAAGACAATAGAGAGAACAGTGAATGAGAGAGAATAACGTAAATAACAAACAAACTCTCCTATTCATTCTATTTAATTTAATTGTCACATTCCCCAGTGGGAAAGAAATATGGCCCAGGATATTAAATGAATATGTACAGATAATTTCCCATTAAATTCCCCCACTGCAATTGTATAATGTTAAAGTAACACAACACACACACACACACACACACACACACACACACACACACACACACCACTTTCAGACTTGGTTTATTCTGCAACATTATGTTGTGAAACAAGTCGGCCTTATATTCTATTTTACTGTGCTAGCCGGAAATACATCTCCATATCACGAAAGTTATGCACGTTTACCTTTGACATACGCTTGACAGGTTTCGAGAGTTTTCCTTCTCCCGCTACTCGGTTATAGGCTCGGCTTTGCTGGTGCTTGCCTGATCAACCAGGCTTTTGCTCCTGGCCTCCACTGGTTCTCATATACACCACAACTTTTGTGATCCTGTATTTGGCGGAGATACTTGTCGAGTTACCTCTTAAAGGCTTCTACACGTGTTCCGGCGGTGTTGAATAGTCTAGTCCCACGAATATTGATGCAGTGTTGTTGGAATGTGCTCACGGGTCTCTGCTTTTCACAGGGTTTATTTTACATTTTCTTCCACATTTCTCACTCCAGTACGTTACATATTATCATGTGTCCCCTTCACCACCGCTCCAGAGAGTGCATATTTAGGATTCTGAGGCATTACCAGTAATTTTCATGTTGTTATGACTGTACATGATGTCTGTAGCCGTTCCAGCTCTGATATCTCTTCTGACTTCAACGGAGTCATCAACACTGAACATTACTCTAAACCAGAGATCGAAAATTATTTGAATAGTGCCCTATTTACATAGTTATTTAAGTTTCATTATTCATTCCGTCAATTTCATAAACTTAGCAACATTTGCCCTATTGAATTTATTAAAAGATAGGTTCGCTGTCATTGTTACACCATGTCCTTAACATGTTCTCGCCTTTTGTATTCAGTGTTTTTTTTAAGCTCTTCATTCTTCCCATATGTAAGCAGTTGGAACATGTTATCATGAAATATCTTTTTTTTCTTTATTTCTTACTATAAAACTTTGATAATATCTTCTTGCTATTGTTTCGTGTCTTTTACCGTGGTGATTTTCATACTTATTTTGGTATCTGCAAATTAGAAGCTTTGACTCACGAAATCGTAAGCTGTGGTTAGTGCTTTTATTTATGTCCGCTATGAAGGTGAGACCCAGTGAAGGCTGCAGGACCACGGCCTTGGAGTATTGAGCTCTTTATTTTGGTACTGATAAGTTTTTCTACCGCCCATTATGTTATTTTTATCAGAAAATTAATATAATATTTTTTCTAATTTTACCGTTATGCCTATTGCCCTCATTTTATGTGCACTCGCTCCGTGATTGCATTTGTCAAATGCCTTCACGATATACATGGAGATCACATCTGCATTTTCGTTTTCTTCCAACTCATCCGTAATCCTGTTATAATGTTTTAGTAGCTGTGATAAGCATGATATTCTTGCTCTAAATTCTTTCTGGTTCGGGTTATGCAGGTTATGATTTTCTATAAGAGCAGAACTGGCCCGACTTAAATTCATAGACTTTCATGATGCGATATTAAGGATTCTGATTTTTTTTTTTTTGGCCAGCACTCTATTACTTCATGCAGAAGAGCTAAGTATTTTTTTTAAGATATCTGGTGTATCATCTATATATAGGTTCTTCAAAGGATACTGGGTGCAAATGGTAGTGGAATTTTGCTTTTTTTTTATAAGTAAGGAACTCCCACAAATCAGACCCTGCTGCTGTATGAGTGGGTCTGTTTAATATTTTTTTTCCAAACTCCAAGGTATTAGTGCTTAAATGATTTGTATGGCATATACAGCTCATAAAAAAATCTGTATTTTCCGATCTGCTTTCGTTTAGTGGGTTGATATATATTGAATTTTTCTAAAATTTCTCTCATTTCTTTTTCATCGTCATTGTAAAAAAAAAAAAAACCGTGATTAATGATCCGTTTGCACAGATGGTTATCGACTTGGATTTTGCATACATGTAGAAATATTTGTGGTTTCTTGCAATAACCTGCATGGCTTTTTTTTGTGTCGCCTTTGTGTTTCTTTTGTCTCGCATGAAAAGTTATATTTGTGTTCTATCTTCAGTAATCTCTCCGCAAAGATTATTCATATTCGATGCCGACCTTGAATGTTACTGCGGTCAGTTTCTGTAAGCACCAGCGAGGGACTGAGTGCTCTTGACTGTTTTCCACGGCATGACTGATAGCTCCCTCTCTATTTTATCCCTGATAAATATGCTGAACATCTCTTCTCGTACAGTTTCTAGTGTATTATTTCTAGTGGGTTCTGCTATCTGTTGGTTCAGAGAAAACTTTTCACACAGCCACATTATCTCTAAGGTGGGTATCTGCTGAGCTAATGTACATTTAGCAACTATTTCCAATACAACGCTTGGATTTACCATCTTCCATTTCATATCTGGGAGGTTGAAATCTCTGAGGAAACTAATATTTAGTGGGGAATTTTCATGATTTTAAAGACCTCTCTCGTCTCTCTCTCTCTCTCTCTCTCTCTCTCTCTCTCTCTCCTCTCTCTCTCTCTCTCTCACTCTCTCTCTCTCTCTCTTCCTTTAATGTATACCGTAAATTAATCAGCCGTTGCTTACGGTGGTTTATATATATATAAATTACATTGATGGTAGGTAACTGTACGTTAAAGTAGGCTGATTGCATTTCCGTAATGTTATACTGCGATTTCACACACACACACACACACACACACACACACACACACACACACAGGATAATAAACACCAGACAGCATGGATTCCGGGAAGGCAAATCCTGTGTAACACACCTCCTGGAGTTCTATGATAAAGTAACAGAGGTAAGGCAAGAGAGAGAAGGGTGGGTTGATTGCATTTTCCTGGACTGCAGGAAGGCCTTCGACACAGTTCCTCACATGAGATTAGTAAAGAAGTTGGAAGAACAAGCATGTATAACAGGAAGGGCACTGGAATGGATCAGGGAATACCTCACAGGGAGGCAACAACGGATCATGGTGCGCGATGAGGTATCACAGTGGGCGCCTGTGACTAGCGGTGTACCGCAGGGGTCAGTCCTAGGACCAGTGTTATTCCTGGTATATGTAAACGACATGACGGACTGGATAGACTCAGAAGTGTCTCTGTTCGCAGATGATGTGATGTTAATGAGGAGAATCACATCGGAGGAGGACCAAGCAGGACTTCAAACAGACCTGGACAAGCTTGACATCTGGTCTAGCAACTGGCTTCTCGAATTCAATCCCACCAAATGCAAAGTCATGAAGATCAGAGAAGGGCAAAGAAGACCGCTGACAGAGTACAGGCTAGGCGGACAAAGGCTACAAACCTCGTCAAAGGAGAAAGACCTTGGGGTGAGTATAACGCCAAGCACGTCTCCGGAGGCACACATCAACCAGAAAACTGCGGCAGCATATGGGCGACTGGCAAACCTAAGATTAGCGTTCCGTTACCTTAACAAGGAATCGTTCAAGACAATGTACACCGTGTACGTCAGGCCCGTACTAGAATATGCAGCACCAGTCTGGAACCCACACCTGGTCAAGCACGTAAAGAAACTAGAGAAAGTGCAAAGATTTGCGACAAGGTTAGTTCCACAACTCAGGGGTCTGTCCTATGAAGAAAGGTTGAGGAAAATAGGACTAACAACACTGGAGGAAAGAAGGGTCAGAGAAGACATGATAACGACATACAAAATACTGCGGGGAATCGACAAGGTAGACAGTGACAGGATGTTCCAGAGAGGGAACACAGAAACTAGGGGACACAACTGGAAGCTGAAGACTCAGATGAGTCAAAGGGATGTTAGGAAGCATTTCTTCAGCCACAGAGTAGTCAGGAAGTGGAATAGTCTAGATAAATATATAGTGGAGGCAGGAACAATACATAGTTTTAAGACAAGGTATGATAAAGCTCATGGAGCAGGGAGAGCAGAGACCCAGTAGCGGACAGCGAAGAGGCGGGGCCAGGAGCTGAGTCTCGACCCCTGCAACCACAATTAGGTGAGTACACACACACAGTAGTGACCAGTGAAGAGGCGGGGCCAGGAACTATGACTCGACTCCTGCAAGCACAACTAGGTGAGTACAACTAGGTGAGTACACACACACACACCGATTGGTGGAATGATGAGGTAAGAGAGAAAAATAGCATATAAGAGGTTTTTACAAAGTAGATATGATACAAGGAGGGAAGATTAAATGGATAGAAAAAAAAAGAGAGGTTAAGAGAGTGTTGAAGGAATGTAAAGGGAGAGCAAATGTGAGAGTGGGTAAGATACTACCAACAAATCTTGGTGAGAATAAGAAAAGTTTTGGAATGAGATTAATAAGTTGAGAAAGCCTAGGGAACGAATGGATTTGACAGTTAAAAATAGGAGAGGAAACTTATTAGATGGAGAGTTAGAGGTTTTGGAAAGATGGAGGAATATTTTGAGGAACTGTTAAATTTTGATGAAGACAGGGGAAGCTGTGATTTCGTACATTGGGCAGGGAGGCATAACATCTTGTAGGAGTGAGGAAGAGCCATTTGTGAGTGTTGGTGCAGTGCTTGAGGCAGTGGGTAGAATGAAAGGGGGTAAAGCAGCTGGAATTGATGGGATAAAGACAGAAACGTTAAAAGCATATGTGGGATATAGTTTTGGAGTGGTTGGTGCTTATAATAAATGTATGTGAGAGGATAAGGTTCCTAGGGATTGGCGGAGAGCATGCATAGTTGCCTTGTTTAAAAGCAAAGGGGACAATAGAAAATAAAAATTATAGGGGAATAAGCCTGTTGAGTATATTTGGTAAGCTTTATGACAGTTATTATTGAAAGAATTAAGAGTAAGACCGAGTGGAGGATTGCAGATGAACAAGGAGGCTTCAGGAAGAGTAGAAGCTGTGAAAACCAAATGTCTACAGTGAAACATATAGGTGAACAGTATTCAGATAAGGGTAAATAGGTTTTTGTGGCATATATTTATTTGGAAAAGGCGTACGATAAGGTGGACTGGGGGGCAATGTGGCAGATGTTGCAAATGTGTGGAATAGAAAGTAGGTTACTGAAAGTATCGTAGCGTTTTTATGAGGATATTTAGGCTCAGGTTAGAGTATGTAGGAGAGAGAGAAATTATTTCCTAATAAAAGTAGGCCTTAGACAGGGATGTGTGATATCACCATGGTTGTTCAATATATTTATGGATAGGGTTGTACGAGAAGTGAATGCTCGGGTGTTGGCAAGAGGTGTGGGATTAAAATATAAAGAATCTAACACAAAGTGGGAGTTGTCACAGTTGCTTTTTGCTGATGCCACTGTGCTTTGGGGAGATTCTGAAGAGAAGTTGCAGAGGTTGGTGGACGAGTTTGGTAGGGCATGTAAAAGAAGGAAATTAAAAGTGAACATAGGAAAGAGCAAATGATGAGGATAAAAAAATTAGGTAAAGGAAAGATTGGATATCACATTGAAGGGCTGGAGTTTGGAGGAGGTGAATGAATTCAGATATCTGGGAGTGGACTTCTCAGCAGATGGGTCTATGAAAGACGAGGTAAATCACAGAATTTATGAGGGAATAAAGGTGAGTAGTGCTCTGAGGAGTCTGTGGAGACAAAGTACGTTATCCATGGTAGCAAAGAGGGAAATATATGAGAGTATAGTTGTACCAATGCTCTTATACGAGTGTGAAGCATGGGTCGTGAATGTTGCAACAAGGAAAAGGCTGGGGGCAGTGGAGATGTCGTTTCTGAGGGCAATGTGTGATGTGAGTATCATGAAGAGAATGCTTAGTTTGGAAATTAGGAGGAAGTTCGGGGTTACTAAAAGTATTATTGAAAGGGCTAAGGAGGGGTTGTTGAGGTGGTTCGGACATTTAAAGAGGATGGAAGAAAATAGGATGACTGTAGTGGAAGGAAGGCTGTGTAGGGGTCGGCCTAGGAAAGGTTGGAGGGAGAGGGGTAAAGGAGGTTTCGTGTGAAAGGGCCTGATCTTCCAGCAAGTGTGATTGAGAGTGTTAGGAGCAAGTGGAGACTTATTCTTTTTATGACTTGACGTACTATTGGAGTGTGAGCAAGATAAAATTTATGAAGATATTAAGGGAAACCGGCAAGCCAGACTTGAGTCCTAGAGGTAGGAAGTACAGTGCCTGCACTCTGAACAGGGGAGGATTACCATGCCCAGCCCTTTTAAGGCAGGGTAGGTGCAAAAGCTGGAGCTTGCTACCATCTGCAGCTCGCAAGACTGCCCTTCCTGTCAGCCTCCCTGGGGCGGGAAAGATGGCAGACCAGAGAGGCCTAGCTTCTCCCTAGGGGAACTTGGCTAGGCCTGTGGACAATTGGTCCTAACGATGAGGGGTTAATTGTATCTCCTCCCATGGGAGACATGGGATAGACCCGGGCCGGGAGAATTTCCGGCGAATCAACACCTCCTGCATTCTGAAGAAGGGGGTTATGTTGCAGTTTTATAACTGTAGTGTACGCACGCCTCTGGCAAGACAGTGATAGAGTGAATGATGATGACAGTATTTCTTCTTTTTCGGGTCACCCTGCCTTGGTGGGAAACGGCCGGTGTGTTTTATATATATATATATATATATATATATATATATATATATATATATATATATAATTTATTTATTTAAAAATATTCGTCTTTTGTAAAAAAAATTCTGTTATACGTTTAAAGATATATTTTTTTTCATTTATGTTAATGCAAAAATTAATACGTTTGTACCAAAAGAACCTTAGAAAACTCGCCTAACCCTATTGTAACAAGCGCAATTTAGTTTATCCTAATCCACAGTGAATGAACGCACGTCTGACCGAGACCGACTACATGGCGAGGGTCTTTGTTAAGTGTACACAAAAGTGGCGCATGCAAAACAAATAAAATGGCGCGAAATGTGAAAATTGGCACGGCTGTATTTGTTCGGCACCCGATTATGTGTTCGTGACCAGATGCAAAAAATTGGCGAATTTTTTGGTCGTGAACCGATTTGTTTGTGTTCGGAAACGTTCGTGACCAGAGGTTCCACTATACATTATATATATATATATATATATATATATATATATATATATATATATATATATATATATATATATGAGAGATTGAGAGAATTAAAAACATGCTTACCTTTTAATATAAGGTGAATGGCAGGTAAGTACTTACGTAGGGGTTAAGCAGTTATATATACAATGTGATTAATGATGTAGTTGTATCCATCTTCTCAGAGTTCACCTACCTGAAAAAAAGAGAACTTAATTAATTTGGGGAGAATGGGCAGAATTCAATGGGCAGTATTCATTGTACTGAGGCAGTAGCCAGTGTACCGATGCAGAAGGATGTGTAATGAGGAAATAGCAAGTGAACTAAAGCAGTGGGAAGTGTACTGATCAGTAGTCTGTGCACTTCGGCAGTAGGCATTATACTAAGGTAGTAAGCAAAGCAGTATACAGTGTACTGAGACAGTGGGCAGTATAATGAGACAGTGGGCAGTGTACTGAGGTAGTAGGCAACGTATACAGAGGCAATAGGGATTGTGCACTGAGACAGTAGGCAACGTATAGTATGGCAGTAAGCAGTGAACTCAAGAAGTGAACAGTGAACTCAAACAGTATGTAATGAGACAATACACAGTGTACTGAGGCAATAAGCAGAGTATTGAGACATTAGGAAGAATTCTGAGGCAGTGGGCAGTATATTAAGACAACAGACAGTGTACCGAGACAGTAAAATAAAGCAGAAGCTTAAGCTTTAATTTATTATCTATGTCCAAATCCGATGAAGTAAAGCACTCTCTAACACAAGTCGCCGGTGGTGTTCCATTATAAAATTCCCTGAAGAGTTTCTCACCGACATATTACATCACGCACGATGCCGCATTAGAGGTGTCCATCCCTCAGCCACGATGGTGACACCCAGACTAAGAATAAAACTTATTGACATCTTTCGAAAAGAGGTGAGCATATTTAGTATTGAGAGACAATACATGTAGATGGCAAAGCCAGATTAAGAAGTCAATCTTGTGATATCTTTTGATAAGAGGTGAAAGTATTTAGTGTTGGGAGATAATTCAAGTAGATTCATCAAAATGAATGACAAATGTGAGTCTGAAAATACGTTGATAGAGAAAAAAATTCCGATATAGCACACAACAAAGGCTGTAAAATATCGGGCAAATCAATTTCAGTTCAGTGATGAATATTTTAAATTTTATTTTATCGAGTGGTACATATATGGGGGAAAAATAACCAGGAGTAGTTGAAAAAATTAATACATCTACAATTAAAAAAAATAACTACATATACAGTTTTCTGCACTATAGTCACTTACATTACTTACTCTAAGGTGTTTTGAAACAAACAGCGCAATTTGTTTTCATTGGATACCTTTGTAATCATTAAATTTACCATTAATTATGTATTCAAACAAAAAATTCTCACTACACACTGATTTAAAAAAAATCGCTAGACATTGAAAATATAAAGCTCCCTTACACAGCAATATTAATAAAAAAAAAAAATTAAACATTCGCAACACATGCTTATAAAAAGTTTAAAATTTACTCTGCAAACTGCACACATAAATGTATTCCTCCCTTTCCCACTACATCAGTGTGTATACACTGAGAGGTGTATCACTCAGTGTATATACTCCGAAGGATGTGTATCAGTGTATATACACTGAGGGATGTGAAAGTGTATGTACACTGAGGGATGTGTATGTAGACTGAAGGATGTGTATCAGTATATATACTGAGGATTATGCATCAGCGTATATACACTGAAGGATGTGTATCAGTGTATATACACTGAAGGATGTGTATCAGATATACTGAGGGGGTGTGTATCAGTGTATATATACTGAGGGGGTGTATCAGTGTATATTCACTGGGGTGTATCAGTGTATATACATCTGGAGATGCATATACACTTCTCATTGTATATTCACTGGGAGTTTGCTTAAATCCACATTCTAGGGGTAAAATTGACTCTGCAAACTGCACACATTAATGTATTCCTCCCTTTCCCACTACATCACTGTATATACACTGAGAGGTATATCTCTCGGTGTATATACTCCGAAGGATGTGTATCAGTGTATATACACTGAGGGATGTGTATTTGTATGTACACTGAAGGATGTGTATCAGTATATATACTGAGGGGTGTGCATCAGTGTATATACACCGAGGGTTGTGCATCAGTGTATATACACTGAAGGATGTGTATCAGTGTATATACACTAAAGGATGTGTATCAGTGTATATACACTGAAGGATGTGTATCAGTGTATATACTCCGAAGGATGTGTATCAGTGTATATACACTGAGGGATGTGTATTTGTATGTACACTGAAGGATGTGTAACAGTGTATATACACTGAAGGATGGGTATCAGTGTATATAGACTGAAGGATGTGTATCAGTGTATATAGACTGAAGGATGTGTATCAGTGTATATAGACTGAAGGATGTGTATCAGTGTATATAGACTGAAGGATGTGTATCAGTGTATATACACTGAAGGATGTATATCAATGTATATACACTGAAGGATGTATATCAATGTATATACACTGAAGGATGTGTATAAGTGTATATACACTGAAGGATGTGTATAAGTGTATATACACTGAAGGATGTATATGTGTATATACACTGAAGGATGTGTATTAGTATATATACAGTATATATACTGAGGGGTGTGCATCAGTGTATATACACCGAGGGGTGTGCATCAGTGTATATATACCGAGGGGTGTGCATCAGTGTATATACACCGAGGAGTGTGTATCAGTGTATATATACTGAGGAGTGTGTATTAGTGTATATACACTGAGGGGTGTATATCAGTGTATATACATTGATGGGTGTGCATCAGTGTATATACACCGAGGGGTGTGTATCAGTGTATATATATTGAGGGTGTGTATTAGTGTATATACACCGAGGGGTGTGCATCAGTGTATATACACCGAGGGGTGTGCATCAGTGTATATACACCGAGGGGTGTGTATCAGTGTATATATACTGAAGAGTGTGTATCAGTGTATATATACTGAGGGGTGTATATTAGTGTGTATACACCGAGGGGTGTGTATCAGTATATATACTGAGGGGTGAATATCAGTGTATATATACTGAGGGGTGTGTGTCAGTGTATATACACTGAGGGGTGTGTATAAGTTTATATACATTGATGGGTGTGTATCAGTGTATATACACTGAGTTGTGTTTATCAGTGTATATATATCTGGAGATGTATATACACTTCATACTGTATATACACTGGGAGTTTGCTTAGATAAACATTCTGGGGATAAAAGTATTATTGTCAGTAGTGAACAAGTGACTTACTATCTTACTACTGACCCTCGCAAAGTTGATAGACTTTAACTCTAACAAATATATTTCCCTTCAAATCCCTCCACCCCTTTCCCCTCACTTGATCTCCCCTTCAAATTTATCCTCCAATTTTTCCCGCCCCTTCAAGCTAATCCCCTAGTCAATCCCCCCTTCAAACCTATCCCCCACCACGTCAATCCTCTCTTCAAACACATCCCCGAGTCAATCCCCATACTTCAATCCTATGACCCGTTAATCTCTCTATCCCCTTTCCCCTTTTGACCCATCCCCCAGATCCCCCCACACCTCCTTCCCTACACACACACACACACACACACACAACACACACACACAACACACACACACAACACACACAACACACACACACAACACACACAACACACACACACACACACACACACAACACACACACACTGGACAGGCTGCAAGCCTGGTCCAGTAACTGGCTCCTTGAATTTAACCCTGCCAAATGTAAAGTCATGAATATCGGGGAAGGGCAAAGAAGACCGCAGACAGAGTATAGTCTAGGTGGCCAAAGACTGCAAACCTCACTCAAAGAAAAAGATCTAGGGGTGAGTATAATACCGAGCACATCTCCTGAGGCACACATCAATCAGATAACTGCTGCAGCATACGGGCGTCTGGCAAACCTAAGAATAGCGTTCCAAAACCTCACTAAGGAATCATTCAAGACTCTGTATACCATATACGTCAGGCCCATACTGGAGTATGCAGCACCAGTTCGGAACCCACACCTGGTCAAGCACGTCAAGAAATTAGAGAAAGTGCAAAGGTTTGCAACAAGACTAGTCCCAGAGGTAAGGGGATTGTCCTACGAAGAAAGGTTATGGGAAATCGGCCTGACGACACTAGAGGACAGGAGGGTTAGGGGAGACATGATAACGACATATAAAATACTGCGAGGAATAGATAAGGTGGACAGAGACAAGATGTTCCAGAGAGGGGACACAGAAACAAGGGGTCACAATTGGAAGTTGAAGACTCCTATGAGTCAAAGGGATGTTAGGAAGTATTTCTTCAGTCATAGAGTTGTCAGGAAGTGGAATAGCTTAGAAAGCGACATAGTGGAGGCAGGAACCATACATAGTTTTAAGACGAGGTTTGATAAAGCTCATGGAGCAGGGAGAGAGAGGACCTAGTAGCAATCAGTGAAGAGGCGGGGCCAGGAGCTATGACTCGACCCCTGCAACCACAAATAGGTGAGTACAAATAGGTGAGTACACACACGCCCCGGTGGCATGGTGACTAGCGCTCTTGCTTCACGCACGGAGGGCCCGGGTTCAATTCCCGGCGGGGCCGAAACATTTCGAAGTGTTTCGCTACACACACACACACACATACATACAACAGGCCTAGTGTCTAATCGACATGTGCCTAGGACAAAATGGTAACTAACACACACAAAACACACACACAACACACACAAACACACACACAAAACACACACACAAAACACACACACAAAACACACACACAAAACACACACACAAAACACACACACAAAACACACACACACACACACACACACACACACACACACACACACACAAACACACACACGGAGCAGGGAGAGAGAGAACCTAGTAGCGATCAGTGAAGAGGCGGGGCCAGGAATTGAGTCTCGACCCCTGCAACCACAAATAGGTGAGTACAAATAGGTGAGTACTCACACACGCACATACACACACACATACATGAATGCATCAAAGAGATGTATATTATTCAGTGTGTGTACTCTAATGTGCACCGCTAAAATCGCGAGCCATATCACACTTCTCTAAAATCTTTAGTTTCAGCAAAATGATAGAGTAATCTGCATAAAATTCTATTGCGTTTCAAAATTTCACGATTGTTGTCATGAAGTTGGATGAGATTTTTTATAATCAGAATGGGAGAAACATCAAGTATATTTAGGCTTTCGTTGCGTGTGTTGTTGTTCTTGTTCTTGTTGTTCATATTGGTGGTGGTGGCAGTTGATGGTGGTGTTTGGTGGTGGTTAGCGGTGGCGTTTGGTGGTAATAGTGGTGGTGGTGCTGGTGCTGATGGTGGTGGTGATGGTGATAATGTTGATGGTGATGATTGTGATGGTGATGGTGGTGATATTGACAATAGTGATGATGTTGGTGGTGATGATGACAATAGTGGTCATGATGGTAGTGGAGGTGATGATGGAGATGATGATGGTGGTGATGGTGATGATAGTGGTGATGATGATGGTGATTGTGGTGATGATAATGATGGTGGTGGTTGTGGTGGCGATGATAATGATGGTGGTGGTTGTGGTGGTGATGATAATGATGGTGGTGGTTGTGGTGGTGATGATAATGATGGTGGTGGTTGTGGTGGTGATGATAATGATGGTGGTGGTTGTGGTGGTGATGATAATGATGGTGGTGGTTGTGGTGGTGATGATAATGATGGTGGTTGTGGTGGTGATGATGATGGTGGTTGTGGTGGTGATGATGATGGTGGTTGTGGTGGTGATAATAATGATGGTGGTTGTTGTGGTGGTGATGATGATGGTGGTTGCGGTGGTGATGATAATGATGAAGATGGCTTTGGTGGAGGTGTAGGTAGTTTTAATGATTATGTTGAAGGTAGGGGTGGTAGAGGATGACGATGCTGTTGTTGATTAAAAATGATCTTATTGTGTGTGTTGATGATTGTGTTGGTGGTGATTGTGTTGGTGATGATTGTGTTGGTGATGATGCAGCTGGTGAGGCAATGAACACATTTAAATAGTAATAAGGACATTTTAGTAGAAAGTGTTTCAGTCCAGGGGTCCTGTTCTCTGCAATGATACACAGGGCCCATGAAAGAAAACATATAGCAAAGGTAGAAGGTGAAGTATGAGAAATATCCTGTCAGGTTTAAAGAAATGTCAAGTTAAGCCTCGTGGAAGCGAGGTCACTTGATTGCTGTGTTGAGATGTGGGCGTAGCAAGGCATGGTAAAAGAACTTGTGGACTAGTTGAGGGCTGATACTTGCTTTCTGTTTATGTATCAAATTATTTAGGCATGGCAATGGGCAGTTCATTTAGCACAGTTGTTATGGTACGTCAGTGACACATTAATTCTTTTTGATATTCATAACCTTAACTAAATCAACACGCTCGAACCTACCATCACTCTGACTTTAGAACAAGAAAAAGACTGACAACTCCCATTCTCCGACGTTCTTTTCCGCAGAACACCAGGCAATGACACTCAAAGTTTACAGGCACCCTACCAATAAGGACGACCAGTTGCATTTTTACTCACACCATGACGCACGTATGAAGATAGTAATTGGTCTTTTCCTGAGAGTCCTCCGCCTCATACGCCTACACTTTCACACCTTTTCCATCCGAGACTGCAGACGCAGAACCCAGTTCTTCCTAAATGCCATGTCTACAGTGCACACCAAGAAGAGATACAGAATCAGCAAGAAATCCTATTGGGGCAAGTGTTCCACAAGGAAGTGTGCTTGGACCATTGTTATGGAATGTCTACTTCAATGACCTCCTTCACCTCATCCCTGAATCCCATGCATATGCAGACGACTGTACTCTGACATTTACTTATCCAAGAGGAGAAATGCCAGCTGCTCTAAGCTACATCAATCACCAGCTAAGAGCTATATCTGCTTGGGGAAACCGATGGCAGGTAACATTTGCACCTGAGAAAACACAAATGATGATGGTCTCTAGGCACCACGATGGTAATGCCAGAGCAGTAGTAAGTATGAATGGGAGAGTGTTGGTAGCTGGGGAAGAAGTTGATATCCTTGGGGTGAAATTAGATTCCAAACTGACCATGAAGAACCAAGTTGTAAATCTTGTAAACAAGGCAGCCAGGAAGCTTACAGCACTTCGACGTATCTCGCATCAGCTTGACAGTAAGGGTTGCAAGATTCTGTATGAGGCACAAGTACGCTCACACCTTGCGTATGCTCCACTTTCTTGGTTTGCCTGCCCCACTCCTCTCATCTGCTACTGCTTGACAGAGTAGAGAATAGAGCAAGACGTTTCATCTCTCGCCTGGACCCATCCTGGATAGATCTGTCACTTCAGCAGAGTCTTCAACACAAGATGGATGTGGGTGGCCTTACTGTTATGTACAAGGCCAACATTGTCAAAGTGCCACACTTGGCACCACTTCGAGGACAGCAAGAAGCAAGCTTCTATACCACAAGACGGGCAGAAAGCAGAAACTTCACTCTGGCTGTACCCTTCTCCAGAACATCACTTCATCTGAGATCATTTATCCCCAGGATGACTCGAGTCTGGAACACATTCGTACAGCATTATGATGTCAACGAGATGAAGTCAGTTGATCAAATGAAAATGCTGGCCCACAGATGGCTCCAACTTCATCCTGTATGTTTAATAACAAAAATGCTTTCAAATGAGCTGATGTAGGTAACAGCTCTTAGCTTGTCAATAAAGTTAGGAATCCTTAACTTGTCAATAGCTTGTCAATAAAGTTAGGGATCCTTAACCTAACCTTGTCAAACCCTGTGTGGAAAAAAAATACTTTGTCCTCCCGTGGGGTGACGTAGACAACAAAATTCATGCTCTTTCCATTGATGGTGTCAACGTGGCAACCATCCGTAATAGATCTCACTAGAAAGTGACCTACCACACCCTTCCCCACTTCCTCCAGTATCTACCTCCAATCTCTCTCTCCCATGTAGATATTGTGACAAAAAAAAAGTAAAAAAGTGCGACGGGACTACTGGTAAGAGCTTATCAACAAGAATAAAGGAACACAAATATGCTAATGTGATCCACAGCTACACCGTACACACCTGATGAACTGCCACAAAGCTCAACTCTTCATCAGTGAACAAGATCTGAAGAGACGACGTTGTTGAGAAGCATCTCTGATAACAACTACAGGTACATTGGTTCAGAAGACAAAGAAAGTTAAAACATCACTAGCACCCTTTGCTTACATCTAACTTTGCTTACATCTAACTTTGCTTACATCTACCTTTACTTACACCTATGTTTTCTTCACATGTATAACAGCAGTACTCCATGTCCCAGGACCAAAATGTGTCCACATTTACAAAAAGTTCTGAATGTCTGCCTTATCCTCAGTTACTCAGTATAATAGACACGGTTTCAACCTTTGCATTTTTCTTTGTGTTCTGATACGAACTGAACATAACTTTGTCAGTCAACCTTCCATTAATGTAACTTTCGCTTAATGGTTACCTTAGAAGTTAATTAAATCATTGTAATTTGAATTACGAGTATTTTAAACTATTTTTTTTAATACATTTATCGTTTCAGAACAAATTTTAACAATTAATCCATTTTCATCGTCAGAAAAATTTCAGGATAATTATCATTAAAATTATAGGGAAGCGCCAAACCCATATGTTCACACAACGCCTAGGGAATGGTAGGCTATCAGGTTTGATCCAAGGAAGAGGAGGGTGGCTCTAATTTCCTGGATCAAGAGCGCCCTTGACCAGCATCAAGGACTTTTCTTCCCTGAAGGAGAGAAAAACTTTAGATGCATTTGTTGCAACATTTGAGTTATTATTTGCCATCAGAAACAATTATGTTCGTATAATAATTACATTGGTGTGGTAGTAATTACCTTGGGTTTACTTGGACTAAATTACACCTGGTTTTATATTTTTGCTTTTTTTTTAAATTTCTTTGAGGGTAACTTTTTTTTACACCAATCTCAATCAATCTATCTATCTATCTATCTATCTATCTATCTATCTCTCTCTCTCTCTCTCTCTCTCTCTCTCTCTCTCTCTCTCTCTCTCTCTTCTTCCGTACTACTGTTTCATATCAATTCTTTCTTACATTCCCTCCTTCAAATATCCTTTTCTCACTCCCTCTTCTATCTGTCCTCCATCTCTATTTTCTTTACCCTTCCTTTTTCTTTCCGTCTGTCAACCCTTGCCTCCTTTTCCTAACATCCATAATTTTTTTTTCTCATATCCCTTCCACTCTCTTTCCTTCCCTCCAATCTCCTTGCTTTTCTCCACTTCATCAGTCCACTCCCATCCCTCCCTCCACTCCTTTAAACCTCCCCTCCTCTTCTATCCCTCCACTTCTCCATCCCTCCGCTTCTCCATCTCTACTCTCCCTCCCTCCCTCTCCATCTAGCTAAGTCTCTCCAGTAAAACTCTGCAACAAAAATTCAATCTGGGCTCGTGCAAGATAATGACCAATTCAACGTCCTAACAACCTACCTCTTATGTGTTTCCCATCACACAACCCCGCCCACTTACCTCCGCCCACTTACCCCGCCCACTTACCCCCATCCACTTACCCCGCCCACATACCCTGTTCATCGCCGCCCACTTACAATGCCACCGCCACTTATCCAGCCCACTGTCATTTATGCAGCTCACAACCACTTATTCCTCCCACAGCCACTTACCTTGTCCACCTTCATTTACCCTGCCCATCACCAATTAGCCCCTGCCCACAGCCACTTATATTGCCCACGGTCTTTTACCTCGCCTGCCGCCACTTACCTTGACTGCCGCCACTTACCTTGACTGCCGCCACTTACCTTGACAACCGCCACTTTCCCCGCCCACTGCCATTTGCCTACTGCAATTACCCCATCCAACTCAACTTATCACACCCACAGCCACTTAGCATTTTCACCTTCACATTCCCCGCTCACCGTCACTTAATATGCCCACTTTCACTTACTTCACCCACCCACCACCACTTAATATGCCCACTTTCACTTACATCACCCACCAACCGCCACTTAATATGCCCACTTTCACTTACATCACCCACCCACCGCCACTTAATATGCCCACTTTCACTTATATCACCCACCCACCACCACTTAATATGCCCACTTTAGCTTACATCACCCACCAACCGCCACTTAATATGCCCACTTTCACTTACATCACCCACCCACCACCACTTAATATGCCCACTTTCACTTACATCACCCACCCACCACCACTTAATATGCCCACTTTCACTTACATCACCCACCCACCACCACTTAATATACCCACTTTCATTTACATCACCCACCCACCACCCCTTAATAGGCCCACTTTCACTTACATCACCCACCCACCACCACTTAATATGCCCACTTTCACTTACATCACCCACCCACCGCCACTTAATATACCCACTTTCCCTTATATCACCCACCCACCACCACTTAATATGCCCACTTTCACTTACATCACCCACCCACCACCACTTAATATGCCCACTTTCACTTACATCACCCACCCACCACCACTTAATATGCCCACTTTCACTTACATCACCCACCCACCACCACTTAATATGCCCACTTTCACTTACATCACCCACCCACCACCACTTAATATGCCCACTTTCACTTACATCACCCACCCACCACCACTTAATATACCCACTTTCATTTACATCACCCACCCACCACCCCTTAATATGCCCACTTTCACTTACATCACCCACCCTCCACCACTTAATATGCCCACTTTCACTTACATCACCCACCCACCACCACTTAATATGCCCACTTTCACTTACATCACCCACCCACCACCACTTAATATACCCACTTTCATTTACATCACCCACCCACCACCCTTAATATGCCCACTTTCACTTACATCACCCACCCTCCACCACTTAATATGCCCACTTTCACTTACATCACCCACCCACCACCACTTAATATGCCCACTTTCACTTACATCACCCACCCACCACCACTTAATATGCCCACTTTCACTTACATCACCCACCCACCACCACTTAATATGCCCACTTTCACTTCACCCACCCACCGCCAATTTTCACGTCTTTTGTCAGTATTAGTGCCCACTTATCCATCCATTCCTTTCTTCCAATATTCCTCTCCTCACACTACCCATACCCTCCTATCCCCTACCCTTTCCTCTCTCACAATACTTATTCCACTTCCCTGTCCTTATCCTCCTTTCCCTTTCCTGTATTTCTCTTCTTCCCTCCCCTCCTCCTTTCTCCCTCTCTTCATGCTCTCATTCTCCTACACCCTCACCTCCTTCCTCCCCCCCTCTACCTACCTCCTCCTTCCCCGCCCTCCTCCCACCCTTTTCTCCTCACTAATTCCTCCTCCTCCTAATCCTCCCACTCACTCCCTCTCCCTTCAGTTCCCATTCCCCCTTCCCTCCCCCTCTCCCCGCCCTCTTCCCCCTCCCAAAAAACAAAATGGTACTCATCCCAGGGCGGAACGAGATTTTATCGTCCCCTTAATGAGAGCAATTAAAGATATTTGTTTACCTAAATGTAATAAATAAAAAAGAAACGTCTAATTGCGCGTGATATTAAAAACGGAAGGGAGAGGAGGGAGGAGGAGAAGAGGGAGGAGAAGGAGGGAGGAAGGAGGGAGGGGGGAAAGGGAAAGGGGAGGGAGGAAGGAAGGAGGAAGGAAGAAGGAAGAGGAGGGAGGAAGGGAGGGGAGGAAGGGAGGGAAGGAGGGGAGGAAGGGAAGGAGAGGGAGGGAGGAAGAGAGAGGGAGGAAGGATGAGCAAGGGAGGAACCAAGTTAAGGAAGACTGATAGAGGGAAGGAAAATTGAGGGGGAAAGGGAGGGAAAGGGAGAAGAAGGATGGGAGGGAGGGAAGGATTTGAAGGAGTGATGGAAGGGAAGGGTGGAGTGGAGGGATGTAGGGAAAGGTTGTAGGGAAGGGTGGAAGGGATGGAAGAAAATGTTGGAGGGAGGGATGAAGGGAAAGTAGGAGGGTAGGAAGAAGGTGAGGAGGAGGTTGGAGGAAGAATGTGAAGGATGATGAGAGGTGTTGAAGGGTGGGAAGGAGTGAGAGAAAGAGGGTAGTAGGATTGAAGGCAATATTGGAGGGAGATGAGGGAAGGAGGGAGGGAAGGAGGGAGGGAGGGAAACAAAGAGGTAAGGAAATGTATATTGAAGCGTGGGAGGAGGAAAGTGTTCAGTGAGTCATGTGAACATAACATGACTCACTGAACCACGTCATGTTATGCTCACCTCACTCACACACTGAACCACGTCATGTTATGCTCACCTCACTCACACAGAACCACGTCATGTTATGCTCACCTCACTCACTCACTGAACCACGTCATGTTATGCTCACCTCACTCACACACTGAACCACGTCATGTTATGCTTACCTCACTCACACACTGAACCACGTCATGTTATGCTCACCTCACTCACACACTGAACCACGTCATGTTATGCTCACCTCACTCACACACTGAACCACGTCATGTTATGCTCACCTCACTCACACACTGAACCACGTCATGTTATGCTCACCTCACTCACACACTGAACCACGTCATGTTATGCTCACCTCACTCACACACTGAACCACGTCATGTTATGCTCACCTCACTCACACACTGAATCACGTCATGTTATGCTCACCTCACTCACACACTGAACCACGTCATGTTATGCTCACCTCACTCACACACTGAAGCACGTCATGTTATGCTCACTCACTCACACACTGAATCACGTCATGTTATGCTCACCTCACTCACACACTGAACCACGTCATTTTATGCTCACCTCACTCACACACTGAAGCACGTCATGTTATGCTCACCTCACTCACACACTGAACCACGTCATGTTATGCTCACCTCACTCACACACTGAATCACGTCATGTTATGCTCACCTCACTCACACACTGAACCACGTCATGTTATGCTCACCTCACTCACACACTGAATCACGTCTATGTTATGCTCACCTCACTCACACACTGAACCACACAGACATCACCAAGACAGACAACACAAACACAGACAACACAAACACAGACATCACCAACACAGACATCACCAACACAGACATCACCAACACAGACATTACCAACACAGACATCAACAACACCTCACTCACACACTGAACCACGTCATGTTATGCTCACCTCACTCACACACTGAACCACGTCATGTTATGCTCACCTCACTCACACACTGAATCACGTCTGTTATGCTCACCTCACTCACACACTGAACCACATCATGTTATGCTCACCTCACTCACACACTAAACCACGTCATGTTATGCTCACCTCACTCACACACTGAACCACGTCATGTTATGCTCACCTCACTCACACACTGAACCACGTCATGTTATGCTCACCTCACTCACACACTAAACCACGTCATGTTATGCTCACCTCACTCATTTAGTCATCTGGACAGTCTGGTCAACATTAAACACTAATAACGAGGATTATCAACCAACATTGCTCTTTATGTGCATTAATGTGAATACTATATTATGTATGTCATCAGTAATGTTACTGATATTTGCTACTGCACAAAGAAAACGTACACAGACATTACCACCTACACAGACATCAAAAACACAGACATCACCAACACAGACATCACCAACACAGACATCACCAACACAGACATCACCAACACAGACATCACCAACACAGACATCACCAACACAGACAACACAGACACAGACAACACATACACAGACATCACCAACACAGACAACATAGACACAGACAACACAAACACAGACAACACAAACACGTACATTACCAACGCAGACATCACCAACACAGACATTACCAACACAGACATCACCAAGACAGACATCACCAAGACAGACATCACCAACACAGACATCACCAACACAGACATCACCAACACAGACATCACCAACACAGACAACACAAACACAGACAACACAAACACAGACAACACAAACACAGACATCACCAACACAGACATTACCAACACAGACAACACAAACACAGGCAACACAGACAACACAAACACAGACATCACCAACACAGACATTACCAACACAGACATCAACAACACAGACATCAACAACACAGACATCAACAACACAGACATCAACAACACAGACAACACCAACACAGACAACACCAACACAGACATTACCAACACAGACATCACCAACACAGACAACACAGACACAAACAACACACACAGATAACACAAACACAAACAACACATACACAGACAATACAAACACAGACAACACAAACACAGACAACACAGTCACAGACAACACAAACACAGACATCACCAACACAGACATTACCAACACAGACAACACAAACACAGACAACACAAAACAGACAACACACAAGACAACACAAACACAGACAACACACAGACAACACAAACACAGACAACACAAACACAGACAACACAAACACAGACATCACCAACACAGACATCAACAACACAGACATCAACAACACAGACATCAACAACACAGACATCAACAACACAGACATCAACAACACAGAAATCAACAACACAGACAACACAACACACAGACATCACCAACACAGACATTACCAACACAGACATCAACATCACAGACATCAACAACACAGACATCAGCAACACAGACATCAACAACACAGACATTAACAACACAAACATCAACGAAACAGACAACACCAACACAGACATCACCAACACAGACATCACCACAGACATCATTACCACAGACATCACCACAGACATCATCACCACAGACATCACCACCACAGACATCACCACCACAGACATCACCATCACAGACATCACCACCACAGACATCACCACCACAGACATCACCACCATCAGACAGATCACCACCACAGACATCACCACCACAGACATCACCACCACAGACATCACCACCACAGACATCACCACCACAGACATCACCACCACAGACATCACCACCACAGACATCACCACCACAGACATCACCACCACAGACATCACCACCACAGACTACATAACATCGCCAAAAGAGAAAATCTAAATCTCTCTTAATCCATGAGAGTCAGGACTATAGACATTATTCAGTAAATTATATAAAAAAAGAGCTTCTGTATACCTTAATTACCCAGCCTCTCTCTCATACTTTCGCTCACTCATCCATTCACTCTTCCTACCTCCCTCACTCTCTTAGTCTGGGAAAGTCCACAGTGTTTCACTCTCTCTCTCTCTCTCTCTCTCTCTCTCCTCTCTCTCTCTCTCTCTCACTCTCCTTCCCTTCCTTCCTCTCTCTCGCTATCCTTCTCTCTCACACTCCACCTTCCTAAGCTTCCATCCTCCCCCTCCCTCTCTCCCTCCCTCTCACACTGATGTTGTGTTTGGGTGGAGGCAATTTTGATAATGGCACCGACTGCCCAAATGAGAATGTATTTATACCGCCAGCGTTATGTGTTCTGTTTGGACTGACATATTTTCATTCTCAATTTTTTCTCTCTCTCTCTCTCTCTCTCTCTCTCTCTCTCTCTCTCTCTCTCTCTCTCTTCTCTCTCTTCCCCTCTACTTTACCTTCCCCTCTCCTTTACCTTCCCCTCTTC
The DNA here is from genome assembly GCA_009830355.1 of Cherax destructor. Classification (NCBI taxonomy): domain Eukaryota; kingdom Metazoa; phylum Arthropoda; class Malacostraca; order Decapoda; family Parastacidae; genus Cherax; species Cherax destructor. Next base: position 197,433 of record WNWK01000820.1, read on the forward strand.
CTTTCTACCCTCTTCTCTCTGTGTTTGTCGGTATCTCTGTCTCTGTCTCTGTCTGTCTCTGTCTGTCTCTGTCTCTTTCTCTGTCTCTCTCTTTCACCCTGTCGGTTGTTCCTTCCTTATTCACCTCGTTGCTTGTTGCTTGGTAATGGTGTGGGTAAACGAGAAGACTTGAAATAGCAGTGAGGGAGTAAGGGAATGGAATGAGTTGGAATGGATCATGGAAAAGGGTGTGGACGAGTGTATGGAAAGAAACGTGGGTAGAAGTGGAATGGAAAGCGGAATGGTGTAAGTGGGGGAATCACAACTGGTTGGGGTCGAGATGGAACAAAAAAGGATGGACGAATAAGTCAAAGAGGGAAAGGAATTAATTGAAGACGAATGTAAATAGATAGTAGAAGCAGGAATTAGAGGATATAAATGTGAGAGGAAATTGCGAGGAATGAGAAGAAACATAATGAGATGAATGACGATTTGGAGAGAGAGGGAGGAGGGATAAAGGGAAGAAAAACGAGGGGGTTCAACGAGGTAAATGGAAGTTGCAAAGTGGTGAGGAAAAGGTGAATGCAGAAGAGGAAGGGATTGAAAAGGAGGATGAGAAAATTGGAGGAGTTATGGAAAAGAGGTGTAAGGAAGCGAGGGAGGGGGTAGTAAGGGAGTGGGGGAGAATGGAAGAGTTAAGGAATGGGGAGTATTGGAAAAGGGAAATGGGAGAGCTAAGGGATGGGGAGTGACGGCAAGGAGCGAGAAACACCTTTGAACAAAACGTTGTGTAAACAAACACATTGCAAGAACAACACAGAGCGAAAGCAGCAGAATGTGAGCGAAACACAGTGTAAGAGCAGCCAAGTGTTGAAAAACATCATTTCATGAAAACAGCTTAATGTGAAAGAAGCGTATTATGAAAGCAACACAGAGTGAAAGCAATCGTGTCCATTTCCCTCTAGTCGCCTTCATTTGGTGTGTTGTGGGGAGACGGGGGAGGGATGGAGGGGAGTTTCTAACTCTGTCGAGCTATTGGCCATTGTATAGAGTCCTCCAGCTGGCTCGACGGCTCCACCTGTACAATGGTGATCATATCATGAGATGTGATGGGTAACCAACACATTTAAAAAAGAAGAAAATAAAAAGCATCGCATTAGTTGGCGCTGACAAGGTCTGACCTAACATAATTATATAGAGTTTAACACACATTAACAAGGAATATATAATCCACTCGACAAAATTCGCTTTTGACATTCATTGTCACTTCCGACATTCGACAAGAAATTTCCAACCTGAAAAAAAAAATTAACATTTCCTAACAAAAAAAAAAGACAAATCAACAATTAAAACATCACATTAAAAATTAAAAAAAAAAAAAACTTTCAACAATCAGAATGTAATTTTCAATCGAAAGTGTAATAATATTTATTAAACAATAAGAGGAGAAACTCAAATTTCCCGGCCGTAAGTTCGTTCTCGCCAGACTCGGTGTAATAAAATAACCTTAAGCCTGTTAGCGTCGTAATTAAAGTAATTAGTTACTTGATTAAACGAATGATGAACTGCGGGGTTAATTAAATTTTGTGGTTTGTGTGACGTGTGGATGTTTGAGGGAATATGGCACACGGGTGTCAGGTGGGATACCGGTGTCAGGTGGGATACCGGTGTCAGGTGGGATACCGGTGTCAGGTGGATACCGGTGCGTCGGATTGCTCACTCATTGGCTCCACCACGCACGCACGCACGCACGCACGCAGCCAATGTTATGAGAGTTTTAAAATAAGAAGAGAGACAGTGGGAGTCAAATTATGGACAAAATAAGAGAAAGATTAGAACACTTGGAAAGGAGGACTTTCACAAGGAACACCATCACGCGTTCAGAGATGGATAAGTCATGCTTTGCTAAGAGAATTCTGAGACAATGATAGAAATTTGAAGGGACAGATAAGGGCGGAAGACTACATATTCCTAGACTCCCAGAAAGCTTTTGACGCTGCCACACAAGAGCTTAATTAGCAAAATGGAGAAGTTGTCTTGAGTGAAAGAGGGGGACTTCCAGGCAATAAGGAAATACCTGAAGGAAGATTCAAAAGAAAGGAGGAAGTTTTTAGATGGGAAAAGTAACATGTGGAATCCATAAATTTTCACTCCATGAATCTATAATCTTTCTAATACACGTGATAGATCTCACAGAGGAGAAGAGGTGTTTCTGTTGATGGTTTACAGGCAACATCAAGCTGATGAAAGATGGCTTTGAGAGGAAATGGATTTACTGCATGAATATTCAAGCAACTGGCTATTAGGGATCAAGCTTAATGAGTTCAAAATAATGAAAATGAAAGCCGGGAACACGAAACTGAGACGTTCACATAAGCTAATCATTATGGGTAATTTGAGTAAGGAGAGTAAAAACTGCCTTCTGGAGCCTTAAGAAAAACTCATTCAGGACATTGTACACAAGGAACATAAAATCAATACTCAATTTTGCACCACCAGCATGGATCCCTTGCTTGCTCATACATGTAAAGAATCTTGGTAAAAGTATAGAGGCTTGCCACGAGATTAATCTCGGAGCTTAAATGCATGAGCTACCAGCAAAGACCAGGAGAATTGAATTTCACATCATATCACCTTAGGAAAGGAGAATCAGAGGAGATATGATGCCGATGTACAAGATGCTCAGTAATATTAAGAAGGTTCACAGTGAGTGTGTTTGACATACGAGGGACTAGAACGAAGAGAGGCAGACGGAAACAAAATACACAGCTGAGCCACAAGGGCATTAATGGTAATGATTTGTTTAGGTATTTATGATGTACAATTGTTCCTGCCCCCCTCCCATCCTTCCCCTCAGTCTGTGTGCCTTCCTCTGTCCTGTTACCCTCTACATTTCAACTTCTTTTCATCTTCCTCTGTCGTCCCTTCCTACTCTTTTACATCCTTTTCTCCTCCCTTCATCTGCCACCCATTCCTTTTCCATTTCTCTTCTATCACCCCACCTTTCTCTTGCCTTCGTCTGTCACGCCTGCCTCCTCCTCCTTCCTTTCCCTGTCACCCCTCCTTCCTACTTCTTTCCTCTGTCATCCTTCCCTCTTCCTCCACCTCTGTCACCTATTCATTTTCTCCCTCTTCTGCAGTCACCTGTCCTCTTCCTCCTCCTCCTCCTCTTCTCTTACCCCTTCCTCACCACATCTTATGTCAAATTTCAGCAGCGGTTAAGAGAGACAGTAAGTGTAAACTAGTAGCTGAAGAGGCCCATGTGGGTCTTGTCTTCCTTCATCTTTAATTCTCTGCCTCCCACAACAGCCTCCGTTGTTCACAAATGAATTATGATGAACATAAATATTAATAAAAACTCCGACAACCCTCTCTCCTCCACTCCCTTGAATCCCCTCACAGAAACCCCTCCCTGACTCCCCTCCCTGACTCCCCTCCCAGCCTCCTTTCCAAGCCTCCCCTTATAGCCTTCTCTTCTCTCCCAGCTTCCCCTCCTAGCCTCCTTTGGTCCTCATCTTCCCTTCCTTGCGACCCTTCGTTCTCTTCTCCTCTATGGCCTCTGCCTATCATGATCCTCATCTCCCCTCTTCAGTTCCCAGTCCCCGTAGTCTTCATCTCTCCTCTGCCTCCCTTGCCCATCTTCCCTCTTCCTCCCTGCATCCCCTGGTCCTCATTTTTCTTTCTTTCCCTACTTTACCTGGTCATAATTTCCCCTCTTCCTTCCCACTCCTGCCTCCCTTGGTTCTCATCTACTCTTTCCTCCTATAACCCTGTCTTCCACAATACTCATCACCCCTCCCCTGCCTTATTTGGTCATCTCTTCTCCCTTTCCCTGCATTCCTGGGTCCTCGTCTCTCTTCATCTCACCTATATCCCTTGGTCCTATTTACTCCTCCCTTCCTCAGTTTCCGATTGTCCATCTTTTTTGTGCTCGTGAACACCTGCTGCCATTACTTTTGCATGTAAATATCAATATATGTGTATGTGTGTGTATGTGTGTGTGTGTGTGTGTGTGTGTGTGTGTGTGTGTGTGTGTGTGTGTGTGTGTGTAGAGGCAGTAGGCTGGCAGAGAGCAACTTCCCAGGAAGGTGCTACCTTTCCCTCGTTTGACCGTGAACTAGTAATCTGTTCAACGTTTCACACACTGCCAGGATTGCTGATCTTTTATTTACGTGTCACAAACATGTAAGATGACGTGTTAGTCTCACAACTACTACTTACATGCAGATTACACTTCTTACACGTGAATGCATATGCACATGTGTGTGCATACACGTACATATACATAAGTACGTTATCTTTCGTAACAGGTCTTGCCCTTGCAGTGTTTCTTTTAAATTTCTTGGGAAAGCTGATTGGGATCTTTCCTCTGTCAGCAGTCCGTGTCACAGAAGTCGTCTAAAATGTCTGAAGAGGGTGGCCCTTTTTCGTATCAGTTACTTAGAAAAAACGAGACAAATTTAAAGCTGGGTTGTTTGAATGCGCGTTGAAATATTGCAGATTATGAGGCAGAATAAACTGTATATGTTATGAATGAAAAGAAGCAATATGTTCCAGTACTAAACGAAACAAATTTAAAAAGGGTGGATGAATTTCCAAGCGAAGAGAGAGCTAAGGAAGAAGGGATGGAAGGAATCAAGTGCTTAAAGTCAAGAATTATGTGTATTATGTTAAAGTTTGATTTGAGAAGTGAGGTAAAGTGTTTAAGAAGCATCTAGGAGGCCGGAGGAGCGTAGCAGATAGATTTTTGGGAAATGTTAGGCGAAAGTTTAGGGAGTTAAGAATAAAGCGAGACAATAATTGTTACGAGTGACCTAAATTCAAAAGTAAGACTGACTGATGAAGTGAGCACAGTAGGTAGGTAAGTTTACATTGCCAGGGGTAATTATGCATCGAAGACGATTTGGGAATATTCAATACTTATTTAAAGAAAAAGTGGTAAATAAGTATACGGAGTATGAAGTAGAGTGCAATGATAGGATTTTGCTAGACTATGTATTGACGGATAAAAGGATGGTTGCAAGCTTTTTTATGCCTATGTTTCTAGAGGAGCGACTTATGTATCAGATCAATTTTGAATGGTAACCATAGTTACGTGTAGCTAGAATTATTGCTAAAGCGTATCGTGACTCTAGAACTCGAGAATTACTCAGAACCTTCCAGGCTGCACTAACAAATGCTAGGAACAGAAACAAGAACTTAGGTAACAGGAATGGGAACAATGCAGTGAGTTAAACATGTCAACCCCTCTAAGACTAGCCTAGAAAGCTATAAATAAAATAACTAGAGAAAAGAGTGGCAATGTTGTTCATCGTTTTCCTCTTGAAAAAGCTAATGACCACATAAATAACTGAGCCAAAATATCCAGGCATAAAAATCTCCCATCTCATCTTAGAACAAACTTAGAAAGCTCTTCTGAAGAAAGCTTGAAATCGATTTATTTTATGAGCCAAAATATTAACGAGACTGACTACCACTCTAATGAGTATGAGTTAGACATTGCATTAAAGGTCAATCAACCGCTCTTGGAGAGGATGACTTTCCCATGATATCGTTAGAGCTTTAAGGTAAGTTCATGTTAACCCTTGTGTTAACAGGAACTTACCTTCCAGTCTGCCTATTCCTAAGCCTCTACAACATAATACATTTAGACCAACCTCCTTAACTAGTTGTCAACGTAAAAGATTTAAAAGAATGATAATAGATTCTACTATAGATTCAGACACCAACTCTCACCTCATCTCTGTGTTTTTGTGAAAGGTAAAATTCTCACTGCATGAAAAACAAACCTCGGTACGGGTGGGGATTGAACTGGTGGCAAGTGAGTCGTAAATCTCCAGGTCAGTGCGTAAGCCACTGTAGTCAGCTGGCCCAGTGGCTTACGCGCTGGCCTGGAGTTTTACGACTCGTTTGCCGCGGGTTCAATCCCCACCCGTACCGAGGATTGTTTTCAATCGTGTCATTACGATATCGTGAGTCTCACCGCATAAACATGTACTAGTATCACCAGGTTTCTTGATCTAAGGTCTTCATTTGATAAGAGAACTGTTATCCTACATGAACTATCCTGTTATCCTACATGAACTAGCCTGTTATCCTACATGAACTAGCCTGTTATCCTACATGAACTAGCCAAAATAAATTTTGGTGGTAGCCTACTCAATTGGATAAAATTATCTGCCAAAGAGCAGTATTCTTCGTTATCTACCAAGCTTTTTGATTCGAGGAGTTCTCAGTCCCATGGTATTTAATGTTTTGATTAATAATCTCCTAAGTGTTCTACTCAGTTCACCTAAACAGACAGCTATAAGCTAGAATCAAGTTCTACAGTTCACTAAACAGCACTATAAGTGAGTAATCTCTAAGTGTTATACTCAGTTCACCTAAACAGACAGCTATAAGCTAGAGTAATCTCCTAAGTGTTATACTCAGTTCACCTAAACAGACAGCTATAAGCTAGAGTAATCTCCTAAGTGTTATACTCAGTTCACCTAAACAGACAGCTATAAGCTAGAGTAATCTCCTAAGTGTTATACTCAGTTCACCTAAACAGACGCTATAAGCTAGAGTAATCTCCTAAGTGTTATACTCAGTTCACCTAAACAGACAGCTATAAGCTAGAGTGTGACCTTTCTTGAGTAGCTGACCGTCGCGGTCAGTAGCCGAGGCTCGACCTCACAACTATACTTGGTAAGTACACAAACGAGCTAACAAACGTCATGGACTCCCTATCCATTCTTAGTTTCTAGCTTTTAAGCAGCTCCTGAGAGCTAAGGCTTCAGCTACAGCTGTTTCCACTTAGCGCAAAATATCATCAACACCAACTGCAACAATTCCCAAAAGCTTTTTTTTGTTTTAGCATTAAGGTCTTTTATTATCGAGAAAGCTTTATTTTGTTCAATAATGGCTCTTAAAACGTGTAGCAAAAAAAGCTTCGACACGCGAACACAATATCCAGCACTTGTTCGAATCTAGTTTGTATTTTCTCCTGAGGTTTTCTTAAATATGAGAATGTTGTGAATGCAAAATTCTTGTTGCTGCTGCTGCTGCTTCTCCTCCTCCTCCTCGTCTTCCTCTCCTCATCTTTTCTACATATTCTCCTACTATCTTTATCTTATTTTCATCCTGCTCTTTTTTCTTGTCTTTATTTCTTGTATTCCTCTTAATATTTCCAACGTCCTTTTCCTATAATTTTTCACTTCCTCTTCATCCTTATCCTCCGCCATCTCCCTTTCCATTTAACATTTCTCGTAGTCCTTTCTTCCTCCAGTTTCTCAACCTCCTCTTTCCTACTCCTCCTCCTCCTCCTCCTCCTCCACTTTCTACACCACCTCTTCTTGCTCCTCCTCCACTACCTCTTCCTCTATCTTCTTCTCCAACTTCTCAACCTCTTGTGCTTTCTCTTTCTCCCCATTCCCCCCTTTCCTTCTCCTCTTATTATCTATAATTCAGAGCATCAATATTAACTTGGTTGCTATATGTAACTGATGAGTCATACATGACGTACATTATGACGACGTTTTGTAATATGGTGAGATTAATCTCCACCCACTACATTATCATGGTGAGATTAATCTCCACCCACTACATTATCATAGTGAGATTAATCTCCACCCACTACATTATCATGGTGAGATTAATCTCCACCCACTACATTATCATGGTGAGATTAATCTCCACCCACTACATTATCATGGTGAGATTAATCTCCACCCACTACATTATCATGGTGAGATTAATCTCCACCCACTACATTATCATGGTGAGATTAATCTCCACCCACTACATTATTATGGTGAGATTAATTTCCACCCACTACATTATCATGGTGAGATTAATCTCCACCCACTACATTATCGTAGTGAGATTAATCTCCACCCACTACATTATCATGGTGAGATTAATCTCCACCCACTACATTATCATGGTGAGATTAATCTCCACCCACTACATTATCATGGCGAGATTAATTTCCACCCACTATATTATCATGGTGAGATAAATCTCCACCCACTACATTATCATGGTGATATTAATCTCCACCCACTACATTATCATGGTGAGATTAATCTCCACCCACTACATTATCATGGTGAGATTTATCTCCACCCACTACATTATCATGGTGAGATTAATCTCCACCCACTACATTATCATGGCGAGATTAATTTCCACCCACTATATTATCATGGTGAGATAAATCTCCACCCACTACATTATCATGTAAACAAAAATTCCTTAATCATGGTTAGTTTAGTTTTTGCATTCGTCATTATCATGTTAAATTCATGTACCATGGAGAGTTTTGTGTCTACCAAACACATTATCATGACAGTCCTTTACCACGGCGAGTTTAGTCTCAGCTCAACACACTATCACAGCAAAAATAAAATGATATACAAATAGGTCAAGCAGCCTTAGGGAGGTGAGCATGGAATTGTTGGGAGTCTGATGACTTTTATTCAAACTTATTATCCTTAGTGGACTCTGATACACAGGACGATGAATGATTTTTTGGCAGCTGAGCCTTCTGTAGAAGTCCATGAAATTCAAGATGGCCGCCACGAAAATGGTGGAAATATTGTTTCTTGGTAAAAGCTTGCTTTCTAATACGAATTTTTGGATGGTTTAAAACGTCTAAACGTATGCTCCTCCTTGCAAGTAAGTCATTTTTTGGCCATTACAAATTCGTTAATTGTTGCAATAAGGCACCAATAATGTGGCTGCTGGAGTATTCTCCGTTTGCAATTTGCGGGACCTCACGTTCATGGAATTTAATTCTCCAAGATAAATAGATAAAAATGTTACGAAACAGAAAATCTTATAGGCTCTGTATACTATATGTTACAATGGAAGAAATCACAATTAAACGCGTGACTGCAAATATACAAAAATACCACAGTCAAAAGTGGAAAAACCATCTGAGCGCTTTCATGTGTTTACACATTTTCACTGGTATTTTTGTTACATTATTATTATAATCAAAGCTAAGCGCTAAACCCACGAGGTTCATACAGTCCTGCTATATATTACAATATGTTGCAGCTGTAATAAATAATAACGATATATAAGCTACATCATATATTGTATAAATGTTTTATCTCATTTTATCTTCAGATTCATAAATAACTGACCATTTATTTTTCAGAATAACAAATAGTCGATAAGCGCTCAACCCGCATGGACTGTGCATTTATTTTTAGAAAGTTGTTCATGACAGATGATATGGCTAGGTGTTACTTAGACTGTAACCGCTCAGGAGAGCTCAGGAGAGCTCAGGAGAGCTCATAAGATAACGAGTTCAGACATTTGTGGAGAACAGTGTGAAGAGAGATGATTCGCACTGCACTGACATATACACATATACATATACACACATATACATATACACACATATACATATACACACTTACATATACTGTGGATCCCCGCGAATTTGCGGTTCTGAATTCGCTGCTTCAGTAATTCGTGGACGGATTTTTCCTTAGAACCTAACTAATAATTGTTCTCGGAAATCCCCGCAAATTCGCGGATTTTTTTTGTTGTTGTCTTTTTTCGAGGCAATTTATATTTTTTTATGAGTTTTAACACTAAATATTAAGAAAAATATAATTTAATAATTCTGTAACAAATATTAACAAATAAAGCAAAATGAATTACAGTATACCAAAGAAAACGGGCTTGCATGAATTACAGCACATAATGGGGGTAACATCGGTATTTTACTTTCTTGCACTGCGGGAGAGACAGCAGTACAGTACTTCATACGGGTTTATCTTTACACTTTTTTTTTAAGGGTGATTATGAAGCTGAGTTTGAAATTAAAGTGTTTTGGGGGCATATTAAGGGTTTAAACTATAAAATTAGGCATTTATAGGCATTTCTTTTAACCGGGTCCAGAATTCGGTTTTTTTTTTTTTTTCCAAATTCGCAGATCTTGGAACGTAACCCCCGCAAATTTGGGGGGACTACTGTACATATACACACATATATATACATACATATACATACATACACATACATACATACACACACACACATACATACATACACACAGTTTGGAACCCACACCTAGCTAAGCACGTAGAGAAACTAGAGAAAGTGCAAAGGTTTGCAACAAGACTAGTCCCGGAGCTACGGGGTATGTCCTACCAGGAGAGGTTAAGGAAATCGACCATGGAGCAGGGAGAGTGACCCAGTAGAGCCCAGTGAAGAGGCGGGGCCAGGAGCTATGACTCGACCCCTGCAACCACAACTAGGTGAGTACATACATACACGCATACATACATGCATGCATACATACATACATACACGCACACACACACAAATACACACACACACACACACACTGCCCCGGTGGCATGGTGGCTAGCGCTCTTGCTTCACGCACGGAGGGCCCGGGTTCAATTCCCGGCGGGGCCGAAACATTTCGAAGTGTTTCGTTACACACACACACACATACATACATACAACAGGCCTAGTGTCTAATTGACATGTGCCTAGGAAAATGGTAACTAACACACACACACGGTGGGAACTGTTTTCCAATCCTCAGTTGTTTTCGGTGTCTTTTTTTTTCTACTTATGTTTATTTTCATGAATTTGTCACCTTCGTTTCTCCACGCTTTGCGTCGTGGCTTCGAACCTCCTCGTCGCTCTCTCCTCACATTTGTGGTTCTCAGCCGGAGCCAACAGCGACACCTGCACCTTCATGACACACAAACTAGCGTCTGAAACTCTCTTAACAAATGGTTCGAGCTGCTCCCAAAGTTTTGCACCTTGGAGGCAATGTTGCTGCGTCTTGAGATCCTGTACCTGAGGTTACCAGCCAGGGAAGGGTAGGAACCCTCCCGCAGGAGTCAGGCATGAAGGATTCTCCAGAATTAGAAAATGAAATACTTTCGGCCCAAGAGAAAAAAAATAAGGCAAAAAAAAAAAAAAAAAAAATATCGGAGAAGCACAGATCGTTATTCGATGCCAAGTTTCTAGTACTCGGTGAAACGTCTCTCCTGGTCACAAGGTAAGCTTCTCCTCTCCTCCCTCCCCTCAGTCCTCTCAGTCTCTCTTTCTTCCTTTTGCCTTCTCACTCCCCTCACCTCCCCAAGCTCCTCCTTGGTTAGAAGACAGTCCAACTATTGAAGGAGCAGCGAACCGTTTCTCGATGCTGTATGTTAGCGAAAGCTCTCTGAGTGCCTGGTGATATTTTTTGAAAGCAAAGCCACACGTTAAGACTTCGGAGGATATATATATATATATATATATATATATATATATATATATATATATATATATATATATATATATATATATATATATATATATATATATATATATATATATATATATATAAAGTTTTTCTTCTTCTCGTTTTTAGTAGATTTGTACAGGAGAAGGGGTTACTAGCCCATTGCTCCCGGCATCTTAGTCGCCTCATACGACACGCATGGCTTACGGAGGAAAGATTCTTTTCCACTTCCCCATGGACAATAGAGAAAATAAAAGGAACAAGAGCTATTAAGAAAAAGAAGAAAAACCTAGATGTGTGTATGTATATATATGCATGTGTATGCCAGTGTAGTGTGACCTAAAGTGTAAGTAGAAGTAGCTAGATATACCTGTTATCCAGCGTGTTTATGAGACAGAAAAAAGACACCAGCAATCCTACCATCATGTAAAACAGTTTCAGGTTTCTGTTTCACAGTCACCTGGCAGGACGGTAGTACCTCCCTGGGTGGTTGCTGTCTACCAACCTACTATGATGATGAAAGTTTTTCTTTTTCGGGCCACCCTGCCTTGGTGGGAATCGGCCGATGTGTTAATAAAAAAAATAATATATATATATATATATATATATATATATATATATATATATATATATATATATATATATATATATATATATATATATATATATATATATATATATATTAGAGATAGAGAGAGAAATATTGATGAGGATTGCCAAAAAAATTAGGTAATGGAAGACTGGATATCAGATTGGAGGGAGAAAGTATGGAGGAAATGAATGTATTCAAATATTTCAAAGTGGACTTGTCAGTGGATAGGGTGTATGAAAGACGAGGTGAATCATAGAACTGATGACAGAAAAAAGGTTAGTGGTGCACTGAGGAGTCTGTGGAGACAAAGAACATTATCCATGAAAGCAAAAAGGAGAATGTCGTAGAGTACAGTTATAACAACGCTCTTATATGCGTGTGAAGCATGGGTGGTGAATGTTGCAACAAGGAGAAGGCTGGAGGCAGTGGAGATGTATCTGAGGGCAATGTGTGGAGTGAATATAATGAAGAGAATCCGTAGTTTGGAAATTAGGTGTGGGGGTTGCTAAAAGTATTATCCAGAGGGTTGAGGTGGTGTTGTTGAGGTGTTCGGACATTTAAAGTGAATGGAACGAAATGACTTGGAGAGCGCATAAATCTATAGTGGATGGAAGATGGAGCAGGGGTCGTCCTAGGAAAGGTTGGATGGAGGGGGTAAAGGTGGTTTTGTGTGAGAGTGGCTTGGACTTCCAGCAAACGAGCGTGAGCGTGTTAGATAGAAGCGAGTGAAGACAAGTGGTTTTTATGACTTGACGTGCTGTTGGAGTGTGAACAAAGTAACATTTATGAAGGGATTCAGGGAAACCGGTTAGCCGGACTTGAGTCCTAGAAATGGGAAGTACAATGCCTGCACTTTAAAGGAAGGGTTTGGGGGGACATCTAAACTGTCGTATCTGAGCGCCTCTGCAAAGACAGTGATATTATGTATGAGTGATTGTGTAAGTGTTGAATGATGAAAGTTTATTTCTTTTCTTTTTGGGTCACCCTGGCGATTCAACACTTAAGAGGTGAATCGCCGGCCAGTAGTGCTAGTTAGAGTATGTGTACCACCTGAAGAGTTGCCTCTTGACGCAAACAACACTAGCGTTTAACAGCCTTGGCCCCCGTATATTTGAGCTACGACACGCATTACGAAGGCTTGAGAATGGCACGACAATACGGTACAGAACGAAAGAGACATAAGAGAACTGAAAACAAAAAGGGAATTATGAAGACTAAAGGATGAACTATACATATAAAAGAGAGAGACAAGGAACGAGAAGCAATTAAAGAGAGAACTAACGAATAGGGAACGAAAGCAACTAGAGAAAGAACGAACTGGAAAAGAAAACAAGACTGAAAAAAACACAGATGCAACACTCTGGTATCTTTATTGTTGAAGACAGTTTATTAGGAAATAATTTAGTCGGTTCGTTGTATGGCAGGTTGGCTGATTCGTGGGCTGGTTTGTTGTATGGTTGGTTAGCTGGTTGGCTGGTTAGTTGGTTAGCTGGTTGGTTAGATGGTTGGTTGGGTGGTCGTTTGGTTGATTGGTTAGTTGGCAAGCTGGTTGGTTAGATGGTTGGTTGGTTGATTGGTTCGTTGGTTTGCTGGTTGGTTGACTGGTTGGTTGGTTGATGGGCTGGTCGGCCAGTTTTTTATTTAGTTGTTTGATTAGTTAGTGGGCTGGATGATTTGTAAGGTTTAAATCCTGTTTACTTTATATAAAGAATCCTGGAAATCGAGATTAAATATCTATCATTTAGATCTTAGATTTCGTTGCCCATGCGGTTAAATTATTGTGCGCCCCATATGCATCCTGCGGTCGGTAGCGCACGAGCATACGACGCACAAAAGAGCCAGGAACAAGGGCCTCAAAAGGGTTAACAGAATCTGGATATACTATAATTACATTTTATGTTTATCTACTGCAAGCAGATTAAGGGTATTTCTGGTATCTTTTTTTTATCATTAATAGGATACCTTGACATGTCACACAGGTTATTATACTGTCTATTTCTATATTCTCGAGTGATTTAACAATAAGCCGCATAATGTATAAGTTCAGTCAAGCACCTTAATTATTAGGAACGGTTGGAGTCTCTTGACCTGTACTCCCTGGAATGCAGGAGATACATCATAATCGGCACCTGAAAAATCCTAGAGAGACTGATCCCAAATCTGCACACAGACATCACTCCCAACGAAAGAGAAAGACTAGGCAGACAGTGCAACATTCCCCCAATGAAAAGCAGGGGCGCCATGACTACACTAAAAGAAAACACTACAAGTATCCGGGGCCCAAGACTGTTTAACAGTCCCTCACCATGCATAAGGGCAATTACCAATAGAGCCCTGGCTACCGTTAAGAAGGAACTGGACACACACCTAAAGTCAGTACCGGACCAGCCGGGCTGTGGTTCGTACGTTGCATTATGTGCAGCCACCAGTAACAGCCTGGTTGATCAGGCCTGATCCACCTGGTGGCCTGTTCAGAGACTGGGTCGCGGGGGCGTTGACCATCGGAACGACCTGCAGGTAGACTCCATGAAGGTAGATGTTCTTTGCATTTAGTTTGGTCACCGAGTGTTTGTCAAACTGCCCGAAGTACTTGTAACGAAGCCTAAGCCTGGCCACTACAACACGTCAGTCTGCTGACATTGCAATTTGCTTCGTTAATATGCTTATACACGTCATGTTATCATAGTGAGTTACATGTACCTACTCACTCTTCTAGATACACAACTCACTTTCATAACTTGGACATACATAAGTATATTTACAGAACAACTTGTAATAAAATAATAAAAAAAAAAATAACTAAATTTCATAAATAAAAGGCATTAATTAGTTTCAATATTTTCACGTTTTACCTTTTTTATAGTACTTTTTTGGGGACATTTTCTTTTTTGCTAATAATTTTTAGATAAATATGGTTCAGTGGCATACATGATGACATCATACATTAATTGCATTAGTGAAATGCAATAAGTCAGTTTCCTGATCACTCAAGTTTCCGATCAATCAAACTGCAAGATCAGTCGAGTTGCCGATCAGTCGAGTTGCCGATCAGTCGAGTTGCCGATCAGTCGAGTTGCCGATCAGTCGAGTTGCCGATCAGTCGAGTTGCCGATCAGTCGAGTTGCCGATCAGTCGAGTTGCCGATCAGTCGAGTTGCCGATCAGTCGAGTTGCCGATCAGTCGAGTTGCCGATCAGTCGAATTCCGAACGTAATCAGTTCGATGGAATGTTAAATTCGCTGTGCATATGAAGTAGTATTCTGAAAAATCGGAAGCAAGAAATAGTGAAGGAAAAGGATAAATATGAGAGAACGATAATTTCAAATGGGTGATAATTAAGCAATGGGAAACAGAAAAGGGAAAAAAAGTAAGAGGATAATAAAAATGGGAAACAGGATTAAGAAAATTTCAATCGCAAGCAAAGAAGAGGAAAAGTTAAAAACGTGAGAACGAAAACTGGAATCAAAGAGTAAAAATAAGAAAGAAAATGGAAAACTGGAGAAAACGAAATTTGAAAACAAGAAAGAGGAAGAGAATAACCGCAGGGAAGACGAGAACAAAGAGAAGGGAGAGAAGCAGAAATAACGACTTAATGACGGGGGGATGGGGAAAACAGCGGAGAGGTGAAGCAAGTAATAATGAGGGGAACTGCGAGGAAGGAGGGATGGAAGGGGAAATAGAAGAACACGTAGGCAGGAAAGCAGATGGTGACCCAAATAAATATGAGAAGTGATTAACAATGGAAAGGCAAAAGAGAAATACTGATGGAGGAGGAAGAGTGGAGGAAAAGCTAATATAAACACACACACACAGTACTTGTGTGTTTGTGACATACCAAAAGAGATAGAAAGACGTATCACTGTTTGTAGATAAGGAAGATTTGCAGAGAATAAATCTTGTTAAGAACAAGGAAAGGCTACGAATAAAATCGTACAAACTGCAATCGGACAGTCGAATAAAATCGGACAATCAGATGACCACAGCTAAGTGAGTACAGCTGAGTATAGCTAGGTGAGTACAGCTTGGTGAGTGTAGCTATGTGAGTGTAGCTAGGTGAGTGTAGCTAGGTGAGTACAGCTAGGTGAGTGTAGCTAGGTGAGTACAGCTAGGTGAGTGTAGCTAGGTGAGTACAACCAAATATGCACAACAAGATAAAGCACAGCTAGGTGAGCACAGCTAGAACTAGAGAAGGGGAGGGAAATAGGGAGTGGGAAAGGCAGGAGAAAAGGGAAGCGGAGGGAAGGCGGAGGGGTAGGCGGAGTTATAGCTCCTAGGGACAACTTGGCTCAAGTAATGTGATTGTGAATACAGTCATTGAAAAAAAACACATGTTAATGAACCTACCCTCCCGTGCTACTGGTCCTCTTCATTTACATACTTCCTTTAACTTTAGTCTTCTCTCCTCCTTCTTTCTCTTACTTCCTCCTATATTTAGCTGTTGCTGCTGCTGCTGCTGCTCTCTCTCTCTCTCTCTCTCTCTCTCTCTCTCTTCTCTCTCTTTCTTCTCTTCTCTTTCTCTCTCTCTCTTTCTCTCTCTTTCTCTCTCTCTCTCATTACTATCTTTCTCTTTCTCCTTTCTTTCGCGCCTTTGCCCTTATTTGCTCCTTCCCCCATTGTTAATTTCCTTTACTCATTCTCTTACTCATCATTTCTTATTTCTAATTCCCTCCTTCCTATCTCCCTGTCCTCCTTGCCATATTTTTATTATTCCTCCCTTCTCTCACTCTTCCCCCCTTGCTTCCTTAACCTATCCACCATTTTCTCCAATATCCCTTCCACATATCCTCTTTCCATTTTAACTCTCCCTCCCTCCCCTTCCTCTCCTTTCTCCCTTCCTTCACTTCCCCTCCTCTCCCCCCGCCACCCTCGCACATTAAGCAGGGGAAACAATCATTAACTGCTCTACAAACAAACAAAGGGATCGTTAGGGCCACAATTACCATACAAGACACACGACAATTTGATTCCCTGTTACAACTGGATGGGTTACAGTCGCTGTGCGATCCTAGAGAGGTACGTACGTCCATATCCAATAAGCCCAGCCTTCCTCTTCGTCCGTGTACGTAAAAGGAATAGAGCAGAAAGCGATATAAGATTCTAATAATGGCAGAATTGCCAACAAAATGTTTAGTAAATGGATAGAGATGCAACTAATGGCAACGTTTCGCTCTTGACGAAGCTCTTGCAGAACGAAGCGTTGCCTCAATATAATGCCACGTTAGTTTTATCAGGGTTCATTTACCTAACAAGATTCTAATCTTCTTAAATATCAGTTGTGAAGGTTTGAAGCCCATCACTAGAGGCGTTCACAAGTTATCTCGTAGAAACTAGTCTACCTACCAGAACCAGTTCGAACCATCCGTTAAGTAAGTCACAACAGGTATGACAGTTTAAAGCAAATCGGAAGAAACATTCTTTAGTTACTATACAGAAACCAATATGCCAGAACACGGCAGGGCTTTAAGTCTGAAGCATCTCATATTTTTTACCAAATTTAAATAAATAAAGTTGGGAAATTGACAACTACAGAGACCAAAAACGCTACAAATTTTGTTCTTAAGATGAACTATCGTTTAAGCTGACCTAAAGAGTTATTCTCAAGTTACTGAACTGAAGCCAATTTGTCTAATAAAGTGAACAAATAATTTACAAAAGAATATTTTTTTATGCAAACCCTCCTATGAGAAAAACTCGCAAACTATTTTTTTTTTAAATCGACCAGAACAAATATTCTAATGTTATGGCAGGGAATCCAACAAATCTAAGTCTATTAGCAATCTTAACAAATTAATGAATTTACACCTACACAGTTTTAGAACAGAGGAAGAATCCATAATATGGGACGAACAAGATTAAAGATTAAAATCTGTTTCAAAGGGGACATGCTCAACTTCATTCTCAGTACAATATACCAGAGTTGAGAGTTTGAAGCCGATCAAAAGTCTTTTTCTTAGGTTATCACGTGGAAACTAAAATTAGGAATGGCTTAAAAAAATTGAGAAAAGGGCGCTTGTCCATGCCCATAGTTCTATAAATCTTTCTCTAGTTATAGCTTACTATTATTGAAAATTTGAAGCCGACCAGATGCAGTTTTAAGATGTAAATGGAAACGCTAGAGGAAGAACAGTGGACTTTCCCAAGGCATATGACCGATTTCCACAACAGATGCGTCAGTAAATGCAATATATGAGTGATAAATAAAATCATGCAACTTAGAAATGCCATAAAAGAGTAAACTTTCGTTATTTCTCAGTTTTCTTTCCTCATTATTTTTCTTTCATGTTCTCTACACTCATATAAGAAGTGATTTTTTGTTCTTTTAAGACACTGGACTTTGCCTACGTACTATGAGGCACCAGACAAGGGTAGCTGAAGAGTTGAAGAAATAATTTGCAACTTTGTGAGAACACAGTCTAAAAATTATCAGCTTTCATGACCGGAAGCTGATGCAATGATGCCCACACGATTATTGTATTATAACTAATATTTTAATTTCAATTACCTCTTCAATAAAACTGGCATCTACACAGCTCAAGAGTAATCCAAAAAAATATGTAATTATGATACACCATCTTTTAGAGTTTGAAGCTGATCAAAAAAGACATTCTCGAGCTATTGCGTTGAAACTAAATATTTTAATAAAAATAGAAAATTAAAGCTCACCAGCCAAAAATCACAGATTCTTCCTTCGAGCAAAGCCGTCTATCACTGAAAGTTTGAAATCAGTCATAAAGTGCATTCACTAGGTACTGCTCGAAATGTTAGTAAATAGGCAAATTTCTACCTAAAAGCCGTTAAAAATTAAAACCGTTCAAAAAAGGTAAACTCAAATTACTTCAGGGAAAATATTACTATTTTTAAAATAAAATTGGCAGATTGTTCCCTACACAAACTAATAACAACTTCAACCTTCTTGTGATTAAGACAGACGCGTGTTGACATGTTGAAGATGATTACAAGAGACTTATCTCAGTTTATCACACGCAAACCAAAACAGGGAACTGTCAATGTACCATTGACTACAGGGCACCAGCGCATGATGATGCTTGCACGAGCCTTTCACCGGCTACAGTACACTAGCACAGAAAATGTGAAGCCTACCGAATGAAGCGTTCTCAAGTTACAAACAATAATCTCGGAGGAAGAAAAAAAATCTGGCAACCACTTAAAGGTGCTCCTTTGGGGGATGCCTAATTGCACCTCTTCCTGATGCAGATGAATCTTTATGAGGGATGTTGTTGTTGCTGTTGGGTGGGGGTGTTCGGGGTTGTGGTATTGAGGGTGGGAGTGGTGGGGTAGTAGTGGTGGGTGTGGTGGGGTGGTAGTGGTGGGTGTGGTGGGATGGTAGTGGTGGGGTGGTAGTGGTGGGGTGGTAGTGGTGGTGGTGGTGGTGGGGTGGTAATGGTGGTGGTAGTGGTGGTGGGGTGGTAATGGTGGTGGTAGGGGTGGTGGGGTGGTATTGGTGGTGGTTGTGGTAGGGGTGGTGGGGGTGATAATTATGATGTTGGTAATAATGTTGATGCTAGGGATTGTGGTCCCCTCAGGGGAGGTTCTTTGATGCTGGTGAGGGGGCTCTTGATCTAGGGAATTGGATCTTGTGCGCCAATATCTTGAATTAGCCTAACTGCCTTCCGTCGCTCCCCCCACCCTTCCTTTCACAGGCGATGTATAATCCCTACAGGTTTAGCACTCCCCATAATAAAATTAGGGATGGTGGTGGTAATGGTTTTGGCGATGTTGTTGACATTGAAATTGTTATGATGTTTTTATTGATGTTGGTGATGGTATTAGTGATGATGGTGTTGATGTGATGTTGTTCGTGCTGATGATGGTGATGTTGATGCTGCTGTTTGAGATGGTGTTCCTATGATGATGCTAGTGTTGTTGCAATGATGTTAGAATTGATGTGAATATTTATGATGTTGATTTGCTTACGTAATTTCTCCAATAATTAATTCGGATCCTGTTAACACCCTCGATCCCAGGCATCTTAACCTCGATCCACCAGTGGATCCCAGGCATCTTAACCTCGCTCCACCAGTGGATCCCAGGCATCTTAACCTCGCTCCACCAGTGGATCCCAGGCATCTTAACCTCGCTCCACCAGTGGATCCCAGGCATCTTAACCTCGCTCCACCAGTGGATCCCAGGCATCTTAACCTCGCTCTTCCAGTAGATCCCAGGCATCTTAACCTCGCTCCACCAGTGGATCCCAGGCATCTTAACCTCGCTCCACCAGTGGATCCCAGGCATCTTAACCTCGCTCCACCAGTGGATCCCAGGCATCTTAACCTCGCTCCACCAGTGGATCCCAGGCATCTTAACCTCGCTCCACCAGTGGATCCCAGGCATCTTAACCTCGCTCCACCAGTGGATCCCAGGCATCTTAACCTCGCTCCACCAGTGGATCACCCGCATCTTAACCTCGCTCCACCAGTGGATCACCCGCATCTTAACCTCGCTCCACCAGTGGATCACAGGCATCTTAACCTCGCTCCACCAGTGGATCCCAGGCATCTTAACCTCGTTCCACCAGTGGATCCCAGGCGTCTTAACCTCGCTCCACCAGTGGATCCCAGGCGTCTTAACCTCGCTCCACCAGTGGATCCCAGGCATCTTAACCTCGCTCCACCAGTGGATCCCAGGCATCTTAACCTCGCTCCACCAGTGGATCCCAGGCATCTTAACCTCGCTCCACCAGTGGATCCCAGGCATCTTAACCTCGCTCCACCAGTGGATCCCGGCATCTTAACCTCGCTCCACCAGTGGATCCCGGCATCTTAACCTCGCTCCACCAGTGGATCCCAGGCATCTTAACCTCGCTCCACCAGTGGATCCCAGGCATCTTAACCTCGCTCCACCAGTGGATCCCAGCATCTTAACCTCGCTCCACCAGTGGATCCCAGGCATCTTAACCTCGCTCCACCAGTGGATCCCAGGCATCTTAACCCGCTCCACCAGTGGATCCCAGGTCTTAACCCGCTCACCAGTGATCCCAGGCATCTTAACCTCGCTCCACCAGTGGATCCCAGCATCTTAACCTCGCTCCACCAGTGGATCCCAGGCATCTTAACCTCGCTCCACCAGTGGATCCCAGGCATCTTAACCTCGCTCCACCAGTGGATCCCAGGCATCTTAACCTCGCTCCACCAGTGGATCCCAGGCATCTTAACCTCGCTCCACCAGTGGATCCCAGCCATCTTAACCTCGTTCCACCAGTGGATCCAAGGCATCTTAACCTCGCTCCACCAGTGGATCCCAGCATCTTAACCTCGTCTCCACCAGTGGATCCCAGGCATCTTAACCTCGCTCCACCAGTGGATCCCAGGCATCTTAACCTCGCTCCACCAGTGGATCCCAGGCATCTTAACCTCGCTCCACCAGTGGATCCCAGGCATCTTAACCTCGCTCCACCAGTGGATCCCAGGCATCTTAACCTCGCTCCACCAGTGGATCCCAGGCATCTTAACTTCGCTCCACCAGTGGATCCCAGGCATCTTAACCTCGCTCCACCAGTGGATCACCCGCATCTTAACCTCGCTCCACCAGTGGATCCCAGGCATCTTAACCTCGCTCCACCAGTGGATCCCAGGCATCTTAACCTCGCTCCACCAGTGGATCCCAGGCATCTTAACCTCGCTCCACCAGTGGATCCAGGCATCTTAACCTCGCTCCACCAGTGGATCCCAGGCATCTTAACCTCGCTTCCACCAGTGGATCCAGGCATCTTAACCTCGCTCCACCAGTGGATCCCAGTCTTAACCTCGCTCCACCAGTGGATCCCAGGCATCTTAACCTCGCTCCACCAGTGGATCCCAGGCATCTTAACCTCGCTCCACCAGTGGATCCCAGGCATCTTAACCTCGCTCCACCAGTGGATCCCAGGCTCTTAACCTCGCTCCACCAGTGGATCCCAGCATCTTAACCTCGCTCCACCAGTGGATCCCAGGCATCTTAACCTCGCTCCACCAGTGGATCCCAGGCATCTTAACCTCGCTCCACCAGTGGATCCCAGGCATCTTAACCTCGCTCCACCAGTGGATCCCAGGCATCTTAACCTCGCTCCACCAGTGGATCCCAGGCATCTTAACCTCGCTTCCACCAGTGGATCCCAGGCATCTTAACCTCGCTCCACCAGTGGATCCCAGGCATCTTAACCTCGCTCCACCAGTGGATCCCAGGCATCTTAACCTCGCTCCACCAGTGGATCACCCGCATCTTAACCTCGCTCCACCAGTGGATCCCGGGCATCTTAACCTCGCTCCACCAGTGGATCCCAGGCATCTTAACCTCGTTCCACCAGTGGATCCAAGGCGTCTTAACCTCGCTCCACCAGTGGATCCCAGTCGTCTTAACCTCGCTCCACCAGTGGATCCCAGGCATCTTAACCTCGCTCCACCAGTGGATCCCAGGCATCTTAACCTCGCTCCACCAGTGATCCAGGCATCTTAACCTGCTCCACCAGTGATCCCAGGCTCTTAACCTCGCTCCACCAGTGGATCCCAGCGTCTTAACCTCGCTCCACCAGTGGATCCCAGGCATCTTAACCTCGCTCCACCAGTGGATCCCAGGCTCTTAACCTCGCTCCACCAGTGGATCCCAGGCATCTTAACCTCGCTCCACCAGTGGATCCCAGGCATCTTAACCTCGCTCCACCAGTGGATCCCAGGCATCTTAACCTCGTTCCAATGGATCCAGGCATCTTAACCTCGCTCCACCAGTGGATCCCAGGCGTCTTAACCTCGCTCCACCAGTGGATCCCAGGCGTCTTAACCTCGCTCCACCAGTGGATCCAGGCATCTTAACCTCGCTCCACCAGTGGATCCCAGGCATCTTAACCTCGCTCCACCAGTGGATCCCAGGCATCTTAACCTCGTCCACCAGTGGATCCCAGGCATCTTAACCTCGCTCCACCAGTGGATCCCAGGCATCTTAACCTCGCTCCACCAGTGGATCCCGGCATCTTAACCTCGCTCCACCAGTGGATCCCAGGCATCTTAACCCGCTCCACCAGTGGATCCCAGGCATCTTAACCTCGCTCCACCAGTGGATCCCAGCATCTTAACCTCGCTCCACCAGTGGATCCAGGCATCTTAACCTCGCTCCACCAGTGGATCCCAGGCATCTTAACCTCGCTCCACCAGTGGATCCCAGGCATCTTAACCTCGCTCCACCAGTGGATCCCAGGCATCTTAACCTCGCTCCACCAGTGGATCCCAGGCATCTTAACCTCGCTCCACCAGTGGATCCCAGGCATCTTAACCTCGCTCCACCAGTGGATCCCAGGCATCTTAACCTCGCTCCACCAGTGGATCCCAGGCATCTTAACCTCGCTCCACCAGTGGATCCCAGGCATCTTAACCTCGCTCCACCAGTGGATCCCAGGCATCTTAACCTCGCTCCACCAGTGGATCCCAGGCATCTTAACCTCGCTCCACCAGTGGATCCCAGGCGTCTTAACCTCGCTCTACCAATGGATCCCACGCATCTTAACCTCGCTCCACCAGTGGATCCCAGGCATCTTAACCAATTGTACTAGGTTTTACCAGGTCTTGAAACACCGCGTGGTTTTCGGGGTATAAAGGAGTTCACACGCTGAGTGTTTGTCTGTGTGTGTGTGTCTGTCACTCTCTGGTAGATAGTAACAGTGCAGCTTAGTTTATATAAATTGACAGACATTCGTCCCACAATATTTAAACACAAATATTCACCTCTCGATGGCAAGGTCTGGTAACTCAGAGATAACTCTGAGGCTGACAGTGGTCGCATGTGATAATTTCCAGTTAATTGATTTAGTTGGACTTGAGTCCTGGAAATGGGAAGTACAATGCCTGCACTTTAAAGGAGGGGTCTGGGATAGTGACAGCTGGGAGGGACTATTCTCAGCTGTCGTATCTGAGCGCCTCTGCAAAGACAGTGATTATGTATGAGTGTGGTGAAAGTGTTGAATGATGATGAAAGTATTTTCTTTTTGGGGATTTTCTTTCTTTTTGAGTCACCCTGCCTCGGTGGGAGACGGCCGACTTGTTGAAAAAAAAAGTATTATATATATATATATATATATATATATATATATATATATATATATATATATATATATATATATATATATATATATATGTCGTGCCGATTAGGTAAAAGTGGTCAATTAGCAAGAACTCATTTAAAATTAAATCCTTCTAAAATTTTCTCTTATACGTTTAAAGATATATTTTTTCATTTATGTTAATGTAAGAATTTATAATTTTGTACCAAGAGAAACTTTGAAAACCTACCTAACCTTATTACAACAAGTGCAATTTAATTTAGCCTAACCCAACTTAATATATTTTAAATACGTTAACATTAATTTAATAATAAACAAACACAATGAAATATATTTTTTTCGTTATGTTCAGAATGATTTTGGCGAAATTATTGCATACACAAATTTTCACTTGTCTTATATGACAAGGTGAGCGTTGTTATTTAAGCCAAAATCCCAAGTTTTACCTAATCGGCACGACATATATATATATATATATATATATATATATATATATATATATATATATATATATATATATATACACACCCCTTTCCGTGTATACGCACAGAAACACTTTTCGATATATATACCCCTGGGGAAAAAATATTTTACGCACGTCCGCCTCAAGTGCCCAGTGACAAACGGTATGTCCTTGAACGGACAGTAAAAACCATTCTGTTGTTGTGTAACTCATGGGTAAACGGGAGTCGCAGTATTACATTTAAATGTTTTTTTATCCTATTTACGAGGAAAAGGTAAACGTAATTGCAAACTAATGTAATTCTAAACACGTGCAACAGTGTACGTGTTACTTTGAAACTGTAGTTGGTAGTTGGTTCTGCTCCTCTCAAGGAGCAGTTCCTGACGAGTGTGCTCGTGAAAAAAAAGCAGTACCTAACTTAAAATTAGTGCTAAACCCGTTTGGGTCGTTAACAATCATTAGATTCTTGACGACCCATATAGGTCGTCAAGAATCTTTGGATTTTTTTGCGATTTTGATAAAAAAAAGTATGTACTCGTAGATTGTCTTGCCAAATCAACTTTGTCACGTTGTTAAAATGTAATGATCCATAAAGGAGAGAGAGTCAACAACAGAAACACACATACACACACACACACACACACACACACACACACAGCTGAGACTCGACCCCTGCAACCAGAGTTAGGCGAGACAACAAGAGTATAACATGTCCTCTCATTCACCACCTGAACCAGATTCATGAAATACTCTATTTATAAAGAAGTGCAAAGTACCACTAGCACGAGCCCTCAGTATTCTTTGGAGAAAGAGCCTAGATCCAGGTGAAATACCGGAGGCCTTAAAGAGTGCAGACATAGCTCCATTGCATAAATAAGGCAGGGCAAATTTACAGACCAGTAGCCCAAACTTCTCACATCGTAAAAAAATCTTCGAAAGTGTGATGAGACGGCAGATTACAAATTTAATATTTAAGCACAACCGGCATAACCCAAAACCAGTATGGTTTTAGAGCAGGACGATTATGCCTGTCACAGCTGCTGAACCATTATGACAGAACTACGGAGGTGTTGGAAGATGACCAAAACGAAGATGCGATTTACACAGATTTTGCAAAGGCGTTTGACAAATGCGATCATGGAGTGATAGCGCACAAAATGAGGGCCATAGGCATTGCGGGGAAGGTAGGCAGATGGGTGTTCGGGCTTCTAACACACAGAACACAAAAGGTAGTAGTAAACAGCGAAATCCAGCATCAGCGAGGAAAAAAGCTCAGTTCCCCAAGGCACTGTCCTGGCACCTCTGCTGTTTCACATCCTCTTAACACAAATAAAATCACCCGTCACAGTTTTGTATAATCATTTGCAGATGACACTAAAATATGCATGAAAGTCACTATGGTAGAAGATACTGAAAAATTACAGAAAGACATAAGCAGGGTTTTCCAGTGGGCAAGGTAAAACAACATGACGTTCAATTGTGATAAGTTCCAGCTGCCGAGGTATGGGATGAATGAAGAACTCAAAAGGAACACTGTGTACAAAACTCAAGAGGGTCACCAAATAGAACGAAAGGAACACGTAAAAGACTTGGGAATGATTATGTCAGCTGACCTTTCTTTTAAAGAACATAATAAGACAAAGATCACGACAGCCAGGAAGATGACGGGGTGGGTTTTGAGAACTTTCAAAACAAGGGAAATAATGCCAATGGTGACACTCTTCAAATCGCTAGTGCTCCCTCATTTAGAATATTGCTCAGTGCTGACGGCCCCGTTCAAAGCAGGAGAAATATCAGAGCTGGAACAAATACAGAGATCGTTTTCGGCACGCATTGAGCCAGTAAAGCACTTACATTACTGGGAACGCCTTAAAGTCTAGAACATGGAGAGGAGGAGAGATGCATGATAATATATACTGTACCTGGAAAGTACTCGAGGGCTTGGTCCCAAATCTGCACACTGCCATAACAACATACTGGAGTGAGAGATATGGAAGGAAGTGCAAAATAAACCCAGCGAGGAACAGGGGTGTGGTGGGGACAGTAATGGAACACTATCAACATTCGTGACCCCAGACTATTCAACATCTTACCAGAAAACATCAGAAACACGGCTGGAACAAGTGTAGAAGCCTTCAAGAGGAAACTGGAGAAGTATTTTCATCAGGTGCCAGATCAACCAGGCTGTGATGGATATGTGGGGCAGCGGGCCTTCAGCAGCAACAGTCTGGTTGACCAGGCAAGCACCAGACGAGCCTAGCCCATGGCCGGGCTCCGAGAGTAATGAGACCCTCAAAACTCATCAAAGGTATATCAAAGGAAAAGGTAAGAGCACTTCCTCACCCCTTCATGGAAGATGTAATCATTTATCATAATTTTTCTGAACCGCCACCCAAGAAAGCGTATCAACAATAATTCCTACCTTAAATTGCAAAATGAATTATCTCTGGCCTAATAGGCCGCTTAGCAATTACCATAAACTACATACAATAAATTTCTTAAAGAGAAGCAAACTCACATTGTTGCAGTGTATAAAGACTGAACGATGCCAAAGACACAATTTTCAGGGAGTAACTTTATTGAAATATTTTACCTGTAGGAGAGGCTTGTAAATAAACTTTTCTACAGACGAACCGACTCACTGAAGTTTCTCTCTGCTAATTATGTATTGTTTCCACTCGTCGGCCTTACACCATTTGTCTCCAGACTGACGGATGTTGTAGTAGTTAACCTGAGGCTTAAATTGCAAGTACAATTTGTAGATTGGCATAACTGATGGATTTAGAGTTTTTCCTACTTTTACAGCCCGGTCCTGGACCAGGCTTGTTTGGTGATGGCCTGGTCAACCAGGTTGTTGCTGCTGACCTGGTCAACCAGGTTGTTGCTGTTGGCCTGGTCAACCAGGTTGTTGCTGTTGGCCTGGTCAACCAGGTTGTTGCTGTTGGCCTGGTCAACCAGGTTGTTGCTGTTGGCCTGGTCAACCAGGTTGTTGCTGTTGGCCTGGTCAACCAGGTTGTTGCTGTTGGCCTGGTCAACCAGGTTGTCACTGTTGGCCTGGTCAACCAAGTTGTTGCTGTTGGCCTGGTCAACCAGGTTACTGTTGGCGGCCTGCTGGTCGATATATCTGTCATAGCCTGGTTAATCCGGCACTTACCTGGAGTTTATCTGGAGAAGATTTCGGGGGCCAACGCCCCCGCGGCTCGTACTTGTTCCGGTAGTATTTTTGATAACTTCTAGATGTTAAGAAGTCTGGGACCACGGATGTTGATACAGTGTTCTCGTATTGTGGCCACGGTGCCTGCGCCTTTCACTGGGTTTAGTCTACACATTCTCCAATATCTCACTCACTCCAGTGTGCAGTTTTGGGACTAGGCTCTCAAGCACTTTCCACGTATATATATTATCATGTATCTCTCCCTCTCACTCAGCGAGTACAATTTTAGGACTAAGGCAGTCCCAGCAATTTAGAGGCTTTGTTGGCTCTCTGCCGGTAGTAAATGACCTTTAAATCTGTTTCAGTTCTGATATCTCTCTTGCTCTGAATGGAGCTCTCAACACTCAACAATACTCTAAGGGATAGAGCACGACCGATTTGAAGAGTGTCATTATTACCACTATTTTCCTTCTTGTGAAAGTTCTCATTATCCACCCCGATATTTTCCTGGCCATTGTGACATTTGCCTTATTGTGTTCTTTGAACGAAGGTCAGCTGACATTATCACTCAAAGGGCTTTAACTTGCTCCTTCCTTATGTTATCAACACACCTCCCACCGAACCCAAAGAATGACCCTGCAACAAAGAGTTAAACGTTTCATTCACAAGGACAACTACCCACTACCAAGAATCCTGTGTGACCTCCCCGATGAACCAGAAGAGTGGATACCACCAGAGCCATTATACGTCCAACAACGAAGATAAATGCTCCCCAATTATTGGTGACCTACCTTTACCAAGCTACATCTTACAACTAACCTTGTAACACTCACAATCTCCCTACTAAAGGACACCACCTCAGAAACTGCTTGACCAGCTCCTGGCTAGCTACCAAACGACTTCGAAAGCCCAGCAACTACCACCTGTTGCAGCAGCCTTGCCTCCGACCTCTTGCGGCGCAAAAAAAAAGCAACTGCAAACAGTATGCATTCTTCCAACTCAGTTGCATGCTGGGATACAGCTGTATAACTATGTGCAACTGATGGGCAGGAGGTATACCTACCTCATGAAATTACCTCATTAATAACTCTACATACACACACACTTATTAAAATTGCGCCAAAGTGGTTAGGCCACTTACCTTTATAACCCCCACCTTCCCCTCCCCTTCCCAACCATTTCCCATGTTTCCATCCTTACCCATCCTTCTTCCTTACCCATCCTTCTTCCTTACCCATCCTTCTTCCTTACCCATCCTTCTTCCTTACCCATCCTTCTTCCTTACCCATCTTACCAAAGCTCTGGTCAGAAATCATCATCCTTTCGAAGACCTTTATTATGTGTGATGTTAGTACTATTAGTCTATTTTTTTTGGCTAGCTTCTTTGCATAAAGGAGGAGGTGGTAGTGGTGCTATTAATATTAGTGCTGATTGTGGTAGTGGCACTCCTGCTGTTTATGTTGGTGCTGGTCGTGGTAGTGTTGGTGTTGCTGTTTATGTTGGTGCTGTTCGTGGTAGTGTTGGTGTTGCTGTTTATGTTGGTGCTGGTCGTAGTAGTGTTGGTATTGCTGTTTATGTTGGTGCTGGTCGTGGTAGTGTTGGTGGTGCTGTTTATGTTGGTGCTGTTTATGTTGGTGCTGGTCGTGGTGGTGTTGGTTCTGGTCGTGGTAGTGTTGGTGCTGGTCGTGGTAGTGTTGGTGCTGGTCGTGGTAGTGTTGGTGCTGGTCGTGGTAGTGTTGGTGCTAGTCGTGGTAGTGTTGGTGCTGGTCGTGGTAGTGGCGCTGCTGCTGTTTATGTTGGTGCTGGTCGTGGTAGTATTGGTGTTGCTGTTTATGTTGGTGGTAGTCGTGGTGGTGTTGGTTCTGGTCGTGGTAGTATTGGTGCTGGTCGTGGTAGTGTTGGTGCTGGTCGTGGTAGTGTTGGTGCTAGTCGTGGTAGTGTTGGTGCTGGTCGTGGTAGTGGCACTGCTGCTGTTTATGTTGGTGCTGGTCGTGGTAGTGGCCTGGGATTAGCTGACGGAGGACTGAGCCTCCACCAGTACCTGCCTTGAATGACCCACACGACTGGCTCAGCCTTTCATGAAATACAAGTCATCAAGTTTTATTGACATTCATTGTCCATTTTTCGTTAGAATTTTTGAGATCAGTCGCTTTTATCGTTATTGGTAATGAATGGCTTTTTACCTTCTAATAATGGATGAAAGATTGCATTCATTACAAATAACGATTGTTTTCATTTTATCATAAAAAATAATGCCACGTGCTATTTTTGATAATAATCATATAATAATAATAATAATAATAATATTATTATTATTATTATTCTTATTATTATTATATTCGTGGAGAGGAGTTAACTAAGACCAGGATTTATACGTCTCTTGGGAATGGGAGGTAAGCACCTTTGATCCAAGGAAGGAGAGGAGAGCTCGTATTTCTTTGATCAAGAGCCCTTTACTGGCATCAAGGAGCCCCCTTCCCCTCCGCTTGAAGGGCCAGCTTTAGTGAACAAATATCCATCAATGAGCGAATATGGTGGTGTAAGAGGTTCTGGCAGTGGAGACCACTGCAATGTGCTCTTAGCACGCAGCCATCCATGTCAGTGAGTTCGACACATGCAAAATTGGTTGGGAGAGACAGAGGGAGAGACAGTAGGAGGGAGAATGAAGGTATGGAGGGAGGGAGGGAGAGAAGAGGGAGGGAGGATGAAGGTAAGGAGGGAGGGAGGGAGAGAAGAGGGAGGGAGGATGAAGGTAAGGAGAGAGGGAGGGATGAAGGTAGGGACGGAGGGAGGGAGAGACAGAGGGAGAGGAGTCATTGAGAAGGGAGCTCTCTGGAGACACTCGCCAATCACCGGAAAAATTACTTGCAATTGAAAGAAACTTTGTTCGTTCGCGGCTGTCCAGTAGATTGTGTGGGAGGGGTGAGGGAGGAAGGGGGGGAGGTAGGGGGAGGGGAGGGAAGGTTTCAGGACAGGAGGAAAAGGGAGATAAGGGAAGCGGAGTTCACCCCACACTTAGGGAGACGAAACATAAGATGTTTCGGGCCATCCTGGACCATTATCAAGCCACATACAGAGGAAGGGAAAGAGAAAGGAATGACCAGGGAGAGACGAAGGGTTGATTAAGGGAAGGAAAGGAAGGGAGGAAATATATATTTTTTTTTTTTCAAAATTGTAAACATCCGTAGTGTGCTGCTACCCTATTACATATGGCATTTACGCAGTGGAAAAGAAAGCAAGTTATGTAGAAGAAGAGGAAGGAGAGTGTTTTAAAGAGAGGATGGAAGAGGGACGAAGGAAGGAGTGGAGAGGAACTAGGCGTAAGGGACAGGGAGTGGAAAGAAGGGGACGGAACGGAGAGGGAGGAAAGGGAGGTAAGGGTGAGAGGAAGAGAAGTGAAAAGAGGCGAGGATTAATTTAGGGATTGGAGAAAGGGAGAGAGGAAGACAAGAGAAGGGAAAAGGAGGAGAGAGAACAAAGGAGAGGGAGACATAACAGGGAAGAGTAAGAGAGGAAACATGGAAGAGAGGAAACATGAGAGGGAACAGAGAAGAGAGGGAGAAAGGGAACAGGAAAGAGGGGGGAGTGGAATAAAGGGAGACAGAAGGCTGGGTAGAAGAGAGAAAAGTTTGGAAAACTGTGATAATTAGGAAGGTTGAGTGTGTGTGTAAATCTTTTTTTCTTTTACCAACAGTTGTCCCGTTTATTGTGTCTGTCTTTGTATTTGCTTTCTGTTTATCTCTCTCTCTCTGTATATATCGTTGGCTCTATTTTCTTCTTTTATTTTTTTTTAAAGATTTTTTTTTAAAGATTTTCTTTTGTCTTTGATTTGAATTTTGCCTCAGTAGCAGCTAGGTTATGGTGCCTCACATATTCAGTGCTAGGAAACATTAAACAAAAATCTAGAAACTAGGATCTAAAGAAGGATTTACATCAGTAAATTTGAGCACACATTATTCACAGCTTGGTAATATTTTCGTTTCTACGTCATGCATTACAAAGCAAACTAATATATTTTCTCTGGAACAACACACAAATAACCCGCACATAGGAAAGAGGATCTTACCACGACGTTTCGGTCCGACTTGGACCGAATGTGCAACTTTTAAATGGTTCAAGTCGGACCTAAACGTCGTCTCCTCTCTCCTATGTGCGGGTTATATGTTTATATACTAACTATTCTTTATTAAATTTATAATAAAGAATAAAGTGACCTCAGACTTTACACTTAGTATGACCATCTTTTCCGAAATGAATGAAATTCTGAAAGACCAATTTGAATCAATGTTCAGCAGTTAATTAAAAGTAAGCAGGGTGGATAATTCAGAAAATATAATTTTATTACCCCTGAAGACATAAGCACTAATCCTACAGAATCTAAAAAAAAAAAAAAATAGAAAAAATGCCCACACATGCAACACATGGACTGGATTCCTGAAGTTCCTAGCTCATAAAGGAGTGGAAAACTAACTCTGGGATGAGGTCTCAGTATCCTTTGGAGAAAGAGCTTAAACCTCGGTCAAATTCCAGAGGCCTTGAATACTGAAGACATGTTCTTTTGTTTATAAACATAAACAGCAGCGCCACCACTACCACGACCAACCCCAACATAAACATTAGCACCATCACTACCAACCCCAACATACAGCAAGCTTCTGTACAACAAGACGGGCAGAAACCAGCATCTTCACTCTGGCTATACTATTCTCCAGAACATCTCTTCATTTGAGATCATTTATCATCAGGATGACTCTAGTCTGGAACACGTTCGTACAGCATAATGATATCAACGAGATAAAGTCAGTTGATCAAATGAAAATGCTGGCCCACAGATGGCTCCAACTTCATCCTGTTCCCTACTTGTATGTTTCATAACAAAAATGTTTTCAAATGAGCTGATGTAGGTAAAAGCTCTTAGCTTGTCAATAAAGTTAGGGATCCTTATCTTGTCAATAAAGTTAGGGATCCTTAATAACCTAACCTTGTCAAACCCTGTGTAAAAAAAAACAGTAGCAGCTCCACTACCACCACCAGCACCAACATAAACAGTAGCAGCACTAGTCCCACGACTAGCATCAACATAAATAGTAGCTTCACTGACAGAAGAACTGCTAAGCAGAAGTAGCACTAGCAGAATTTGCATCGTCCGTTGCAGCAGTAGTACTAGCTGCCACACTAATAGCAGCACCAAGCAACACTAAAATAAAGCACAAGCAACACTTGCACAAAGCATCATCTTCAGAAGCAACAGCACCACCAATAACAAACGCAATACTATCAACAGCAAAAGTACGTGCAACTGCACCATCACCAGCAATAGCAACAGTATCAGCACTAGCACCCCACCAACACCTGTAATAGCATCATCACCAGCAACCACAGCACCACCACCACCAGCAGTAGTACCAGCAACAGCACCACTGACAACAACGATAGCAGCAGAAATTCTAGCGCAAGCGCTATCAAAAACAGCAGCACAAGAGCGCTGGCAGGGAGACAAGCAGGCGTGCAGTCAAGCAGAGTCGCGAACACAGGGGGAACTTGAGCAAGTAATCCGGGTTGTATCTCTCGTAATAATGACCGTTCATGAGACGCCAAGTCGGATGGGAGACAAGCATGGGTAATTCCAACACCACTCCTGCAGATTGGCCTCGCACTCAACCACCAACCACCCACACACACACACACACTCACCCACACACTCCACCACACACACACACACACACACACACACACACACACACACTGGTCACCTCTCCTTCTCAAATGAGCAACAAATATAAAGTCTGGACACCACAAACCAAAGCATAGCGAAATAAAAACATCTCGGAACATCTCAAAGGAGAGCGATCAACTGAAAGAACAAATAGCAGAGGCAACTCGAGACACCACATCTACTATAGAGACAAAAAAAGAAAAAAACGAGTTGATAACAAATACCACATTCTAAGCAGGATATCAAATAATGAGAAAGGAAAGAGAAAATATTGGATGGGAAGGAGTTCTAGTGTTAATCAGTTACTAATAAAGTTTTGAAGATATGGAAGATGTAAACAGAAATGAGTCAAATGTCTACATAGTGTTGTACAATCATGTCTGGGGGACCCAAAGAAGTAGAAGCAGTAAACTACAATTTACAAATAAACAGGGAGACCGAGGCAGGAATACGAAAAGAACAACAAAGTAATGGATAACAACATAGCAGAAACAACAAGAAGAGTCCATAGAGCCAAAGTAATGCAAATAATCACGGAAGATTTCAACCGCAAAATAATGAATTGGGAGAATTGGTCCCCACATATGGAAGGACTAAAAAAGTGGAAAAATTTTGTGTCAGCATGTGAAGGACACAAGAGACGAGCCACCAAGACAGGATCTAGTATTTACCATAAAGCATATGATATAGGTGAAACAGAATGCGAGTGGCCTCTAGGTGCTACCGACCACTCAGTTCTGAGCTTTGAATATCTTGGGGCAGTAAACACCGAGGGAAGAATAGTAGGTGAGGGAAGGGAAAAACAAATTTCAGATGAGAAAACTTGAAGGGATGAGGAAATTCGTAAATGCAGTGCAATGAGAAAGAGAACTAGAAGAAAAGTCAGTGAATAAGCTGACGAACTACCTGGCCAGAAAGTGCCGGGAGGATGACGAGGAATGAACAGATGTAGAGATATTAAAAATAGAGTCCGAGCTTCAACAAAAGAAGCAGCCGAGACTCAGCCCATTCAACAACAAACAGGTGAGTACCCGCGCGCGCGGGCGCGCACACACGCACACGCACACACACACACACACACACACACACACACAGAGCACTAAAACACCTCGGAAACTAGCTGTAAAATGCTGTGGAAGTTGTAAAAAAAAAGTGTTAGAAGAAAAAGAAAAGTGGAGAAGAGTCGAGAAAAGTGTAAATGCTTGTAAACGGAAGTAATCTGGAAGACTGAACGAAAATCAGGAGGAAAAAATATAAACATTTTAAGAATAACGAAGTTTATGTAAGTTCAATATAATGTAAGGCAGTGCCAAGGATAAAACATTTTCATGTTGACTTAAGTTACTTTCGTGTAAATCACAAGCGTTTGTAAATACCTCCCCCCTCCCCTCTCCCTTCTCCCCTCCCCCGTAAAGCTCTCCGGCGTGTAAGTTCTCGTGAAGCATAAAACAAATGAACTTAAAATATAACACCGAGTGTAAACAACTTGATGTTGAATCAACTTATTCATAAAACAAACTTATTAATAATTCATCACTTGTTCAAGTCATCTCTGTATGTAAATTACACCGTGTAAAACCTTTTTGTTCGTAAATAATATCGTGTGTAAATAACGCTAATAATAAATCGCCCCATGTATAAAATACATCTTCCATGTATATATTCCCTATGTATAAATCACTTTAAATACTCCTTTCTATTAATCCTACACAATACATAAATTCTCACAGTGTGTTAAATACCTCGAGCATAAATCCCCGCAGTACAGAAATCTCCTGGTCCAAAAATTCTCATTTAGTACATAATTTCCACAAGTTAATAAATACCCATATTTAAGTCTCACAGTTCGTGAAATCCTTGCACGTAAATCCTATCAGAGCGTAACTCATTCTGTACTTAAATCTCCACATACAAAAATTTCCTGTACATAAATACCTCATACATAAATCCCATATTACATAATTCTCCCGTACATAAATCCCCTCGTATATAAATCTTCCCAGACATTAATTTCCTCGTACATGAATCCTCTTGTGCATAAATACCTCTACATAAATCTCTCTCCGCACATAAATCCACCCAAATTTAAATCTCCGCACATAAATCCCCGGCTCAGAAATCTATCGTATGTAAAACCTTCATATATAAATACTAATCACGAGACTTCCCCGAATAATAATCCCCATGAGCATAAATCCCCGTGTATACCAAATCCCGTACACAAATCCCCTATACATAAATCCTGCCGAACATAAATCCCACTAGTTCGTAAATTCTGAACGTCTTTTGCTCAGCGGCACTGTCTTCGAGCACGCGAGTGCGCGTGCTCGTGCGCCTCGTTTTTTATGGAGAGAAGAAAAACAATGTAATTGGCCTCAGTTGTGTTTGTGTTTGCTTGAAGGGGAGAACAGGTCTTAAAACATGGAGAGCTGGCTTGTACACAGGGAAGAGAGGGAGAGGAGAGGGAAGAGGGAGAGGGAGAGAAGAGAGGGAAGAGGGAGAGGGAAGAGGGTAGAGGGAGAGAAGAGAGAGAAGAGGGAGAGGGAGAGAAGAGAGGGAAGAGGGAGAGGGAGAGAAGAGAGGGAAGAGGGAGAGGGAGAGAAGAGAGGAAGAGGGAGAGGGAGAGAAGAGAGGGAAGAGGGAGAGGGAGAGGAGAGGGGAGAGAGAGGAGAGGGAAGAGAAGAGGAGAGGGAAGAGAGAGAGGAGAGGGAAGAGAGAGGAGAGGGAAGAGAGAGGAGAGGGAAGAGAGAGGGAAGAGAGAGAGAAAGAGGGAAGAGAGAGAGAGAGGGAAGAGAGAGAGAGGAGAGGGAAGAGAGAGAGAGGAGAGGAAGAGAGAGAGAGAGAGAGAGGGAAGAGAGAGGAGAGGGAAGAGAGAGAGAGGAGAGGGAAGAGAGAGGAGAGGGAAGAGAGAGAGAGGAGAGGGAAGAGAGAGAGAGAGGAGAGGGAAGAGAGAGAGAGGAGAGGGAAGAGAGAGAGAGGAGAGGGAAGAGAGAGAGAGGAGAGGGAAGAGAGAGGAGAGGGAAGAGAGAGAGAGGAGAGGGAAGAGAGAGAGGAGAGGGAAGAGGGAGAGGAGAGGGAAGAGGGAGAGGAGAGGGAATAGGGAGAGAAGAGGGAAGAGGGAGAGGAGAGGTAAGAGGGAGATGAGAGGGAATAGGGAGGAGAGGGAAGAGAGGGAAGAGGGAGAGGGAGAGAGGATAGGGAGAAAAGAGATAAGAGGGGAGAAAAGAGAAAGAACAGAGAAGAGGGGTAGAAAAGAGAAAGAACAGAGGAAAGAGTGAAAGAAAGGATTGAAAAGAGAAGGAAAGGGTTGAGGAGAGAGTGAGAGGGGGCAGATGAGAGAGAAGAGAGAATTGAGACAAAGAGAAAGGAGAAGGGAGAGAGAAGAGTTGAGAGTTGAGAGGGGATAGAGGATAGTTAGGAGGGACATTGACAGGGAAAATGGAGAAGAGAGGAAAGTGGAGAAGAAATAGGGAATTGGGAGATGAGAAAGGTGAGGTTATGAGGAGAGCGGAGAAGATAAGAAGAATGGATTAAAGGATGGGAGAGAGAGTAAAAGACGGAAAGAATGTAAAAGAAGATAATGAGGTGGAAGAGGGTGATGGGAGGAGGTGATGCGAGATGGTGATGAGAAATGATGAGAGATGGTGATGAGAGACGATGGAAAGACGAAAACTAAAAAAAAAGAATGATTAAGTGATGAGAAAAAAGGGGAAAAAAGATATGCCTAAAAGAAAAGATAACAGGCCTAAAAGATAATGGGTAGATGTGATGGGGTGAGAAGAGAAAGATGGAGAGACAGGAAGAAGGATGAAGAGAAGTAAATATGGAGTTAGAATGAGATAACGAGAGGAAAAAGAGAGAGCAAAATAGGAGTAGACGAGAAGAAAGAATATAAAGAAGAAAAGTCAAATCGACAGAATAAAGAAGGTGGCAGGAAAAAAGAGGGGAAAAATCGATGAAAAGAAAGGGGAATGAACGAAGGTGGAAATTAAAAAATATAAATTAGAAGAGAAGGGGAAGGAAAAAAAGGGGGGGATACCGGAAGATGATAAAAGTGAAGAAGAAGCGAGGAAGGAGAATGAACAAATGCAGAAACGGACGAGAGGCAATGGAGAAAATGGGATAATTAATACGGGGAAGGATTATACACCCCGGGTATGGAGGAAATCAGGTTTGATCCAAGGAAAGGAAGGGAGGCTTCCCTTCCATCCATCAAGAACCCTTCGTTAGCATCAAGACTCATCCTGCCTTGAAGGGAAGAGTGTGAGGAGAACGGTGAACAAGGGAGGGGAGGAAGAAAGGGCGGGGAAAGAAAAGGAAGGGGAAAGAGAGGGCAGGGGAGGAAAGGAGAAGAGAAGAAGACGGGGGAGAAGAGGAAAGAATGAAAGGGCAGAGGAAAGAAAGAAAGCATGAGAGGAGAGTAAGAGAGCGCAGGAGAGAGGAAGAGAGGGCAGGGAGAAGAGGAGAGGGACAAAGGGAAGGGGAAGAAGATAAGGAAGGGACAGGAGGAGAGAAAGAGAGGGCAGGGAACAAAAAGAAAGGAAGAAAGGGCAGGGGAGAAGAGGGATGGGAAGTGGAGAAGAAAAGAGGCGAGGGAAGGGGAGGAGAGAAAGAATGGGCAGGTGAGAAGAGAGCAATAGAGAGCATGAGAAAGAGTGAGGAATAATGGGCAAGGAAAAACGAGAGGAAGAAAGGACAGGGAAGAAGAAGAGAGGAAGAGAAGGCAGGGGAGAAGAAGATAAAGAGAAGGGAGATAGATAGATTTGGCTATCGCTGACACGAGGTTGCTGATGCCAAATACATGGCTTGGAAGAGGGACAAAAGGCATTCTTCTGCCCATAAAAGGAATTTCCATAGACAAGGTTGTCGGCGAGCAGTGAAAGTCCAATTCTGATTCATCTCACTGGGAGGCCAACACAAAGAGAAAACCGGAATCAGGACGTGTGGGTTCCAAAGTCTGGTGGGTCCTGGTCAAATATCAACAATGCAGTTCACTACGGGACACAGTTTCATCCCTAAGCCAGTCACAATATACTGTCGCAACCAACAATTAACAATTACCACAGCCCCACTTTGCTTATTAGTCTGGAGAGGCGAGAAATTCCTAGCAAATATTCTAAATTTGATCACAACAGGTAAAATTTATTTTTGCAAGCAAAAAAAAAAGTAAAACATTCAATTGTATTCCTTTTTACGCTGGTAGGACGTAGTTCCTAGGTCATATTTTTCATAACTCTGTCTTCCGGATTGAAATTGCTTGTACTGGCCACTTCGGTGGCAAATTCCAAATTTCATTTTGCTTCGGAGATGCAAGTCCAAAAACAGGGAGACAACCCTCATTGCTAGTTGCAAGAACTGCGTCAAAAAACAAAATTTTAAATTTCTTAATTTATATTCCTGGGCACTGAGAAGTTGTGGTGTCGGACTGGTGGGGCGGACCTGACCTCAGTAAGTACAAGAGACACAAGAGAGGTACAAACGAGTTAAGCAGCTGCCACTCTATGGAAGGTATGGAACGCGGAGTGGGACACACTCAAGGCGTGCATACATAAGGAACAAGAAAAATTTAAAGAAATACATGAAGAAATCAGGGATGAATATTGTAATTTCATAATGGTACACGTTAGTACGTATGACAGGTGACCTAATAGAGGTGTACTTATTACAGAGACTGGTACTTATTTAAAGTAAGATATCACTTCCAAATTAATTTAAACCAGGAGTGACCATATATTAAATTTGAGGGATAAGTTATATTACTCCGTATGTGAAACAAACTTGATTCGCTAGGGCATTGCAGATGGTGTCACCTCTCGCATACTTATAAATGACCTCCTTTTGGAATAAG
Organism: Cherax destructor; assembly: GCA_009830355.1. Taxonomy (NCBI): domain Eukaryota; kingdom Metazoa; phylum Arthropoda; class Malacostraca; order Decapoda; family Parastacidae; genus Cherax; species Cherax destructor. Next base: position 236,475 of record WNWK01000820.1, read on the forward strand.
AAAAATGAAGTCTTATTTATCACTATGAAGAGCCGAGCTATGTACAGTATATACAGCGCAGTGCCAACACTGTCAGTCGGTGACAGTAGTTTTACTATTACTTGCTACTGAGTGTCGGACAATGTTTTCAGAATGGCTCGCTCTGCATCTGACCTAGTGTTGAGCTTCTCTGGTGTGTGGCTCCAAAAATTCTCTCTCTACAGCTGATCTCTTATTGAACTTTCTAGTATGTGGCATCAGTTACATGACGAACCCAAGGTCCGATGCAAGATTGCACTGGTCAGTGCCTGCGCCTTTGGTGAGGTTTGACAGATAGGCCTTCAAAAATTATAAGTAAATGGAATCTCTGGCTCATCTCAATATTTTTCAAAATTTGTTTATGGAACAGAGTCTGAAAGGGATGCAGTCGATGTCAGCGTACCACAAGTGTTATGGATTTTTTACAGCAATAATCTAGTTTACCTTACTCACTTATTAATCCTATGTCCACGCACATGACTTCAATCAAAAGCTTACTTATATGCCTTTCCCTGAGGTACTTGAATCATCTTGAGACTATAAATGGCTTGAGAAAAGAGATGAAAAGTTTACATGTTCTGCCGAGGAAGTTCGGATGATGGTCTAAATTTAGATGGCTTGACGCAATTGCTTAGTTTGTCTAACCTATCCAACTTCTTATGGCTAAGTTAAAGGACAGTTTCAGGAAACTCACTGCGAACCTCAACCCGACTTTGTTAAGATGTCGATGGCTTTACCGTAATGTATAGGGTCAATGTTTTCCAAGTCCTTTCCCTGGTCCAGCATTATGAGCAGCAAGAACACATTTATTACACCACGAGGCTGGCAGCCAACAAGAGCTGCACTCCGGCTAGACCTTTCTCAAGGATGCCACACCATCCATGATCATTTATTAATCTATAGACTCATCCAATTTTTTTTACAACAAATATGCATTCGAGAAATCAAGTAATATATATGTGCTCTAACTCACAAAAAAAATTGCCCTGAATCACTTAAAAATTTTTTTAGCTCTCAGATTATTCTTTTGGCTCACGAATGACTGTTCTGGCTCACAAATGATTGTTCTGGCACACAAATAATTGATCTGGATCACTTATTGTTCTGTCTCTCAAATACTTGCTGTAGTTCATAAATGATTGCCTTGGCATATAAACGATTGTTTTGGTTCATAAATGAATGCTCTGACTGGCAAATAAATGTTCTCTGGCTCTCATATAAATGCTCTGACTCACAAATGGCTCTTCCTCCTCCTCCTCCTGCAACCTGCATTTATGCTTCATACTAACAAACAGAGGTGTCCACATATAGATATACTCAATAATTAAATTGTTGCCAGGTGAGGCAGTACAGTACCTCCAACTTGTTCTAAATCTCATGTTATATCCTGTACAACACTTAAAGGCAAAAAAAAAATATGGGGGATGGGAACAGAGAGAGAGAGAGAGAGAGAGAGAAGTAAAGGGAGTTGAGGGGAAAAAAGAGTAATGGGAAAAGGGTAGATAGAGTGAGAGACGAAATGTAAATTGGGGTAAAATAGAGAGATATGGAGATTGGATCAAATAACCTGGGGGATAGTGTGGAGGGTAAATAAGAGGGGAAAAATAAGTGATATGGGATAGACAGAACAGAAAAGTTAAGAGTGAAACAGGATATGTGAGACAGAGAAGAAGAGAACGGGGGGAATGTAGAAGAAATGAGATAGTAGTGTGGAAGTGAGTAAAGATTGGAGGACAAACAATTGAACAGAAAAGAAGGAATGGGAGAGAGGGGAAAAATAGTAAACGTACGGGACAGAGAAAAATGGAAGAGGAAACAGAGGAGAAAGTGAATGGAAGATTAGGTATGGTAGAGAGAGTAATGGAGGAAGAAAAGAATGAAAATAGAAATGGGAGTAAGAGAGAAAGAGGGAGAGAGAGGGGGTAATAGAGAAAGAGTGTAGGGGAAGGGAGCGTGAGGAAGGAAAGAGTGGGTAGGGAAGAGAGGGGAAACCCAGGATTGCATCCAGGTGGCAGTGGAGTACCCCAAGAGAACTGCTGTAATGGAATTATGCATGAGGTGTCCACTATGTTGTGCACTTCACTGTATTAAGTTGAAAATTGCACAGGTGAATCGCCCGATACGTCGAGTGAGAGAGAGAGAGAGAGAGAGAGAGAGAGAGAGAGAGAGAGAGAGAGAGAAACACGTGTGGCCCTTAAAATTTATTTACTAGTTAACAAATTGCTTCCCCAAGAAAAAAAAAATGATTGAAAATAGTGTTTCATCTTACGACAGTCGACTGGAAGGAGAGAACGTGATTTTTTATTAACTGTTGTTATTATCATCATCATTATAGATGATGAATCGCGAAATCATAATATCACGATTGTAAACAACTCAAGGAACGTTTAGAATCGAAGCATTGGGTTCGAATCCTTTATGTTTGTTGATAACGAAGTAGGTACCAGCTCTTAGCTTGTAAATAAAGGTAGGAACTCATAACCCTGTAAAACCATTGTGTAAATAAAAAAGAAAGACTGGGAGAGGAAACAAGGGTATTGAAGAAGGGCCTAGAGTAAATGAAAAGAAAGAAAGATTCAGAAGCAATAATGGAAATGACAAAGACAGAGGGAATGGAAGATGGGGGTGAAGGGGGGGGGGGTAGTAAGACCTTTGTTGAAATGCCCTCGTAAGACAGGGAGGTACAGGTGGCGATGAGAGGAGAAGCAACAGAACTGTTAACAACAGCCAAGTCAAACTGCAGAGAGAACAAATAATGGAGAAAAGAGGGAGATGATCCATGATCTTCATGAGGCCCTTCCTTCCTTCCTCTCTTTTCTTCTTTTTGCCCTTCCCTCCTTCTTCTTTTGCCCTTCCCTTCTCTCTCTTCTCTTCCTCCTCTCTTCTCCTCTTTTGCCCTTCCCCTCCCTATCTTCTTTTGCCCTTCCCCTCCTCTCTTCTTTTGCCCTTCCCCTCCCTCTCTTCTTTTGCCCTTCCCCTTCCTCTCTTCTTTTGCCCTTCCCCTCCCTCTCTTATTTTGCCCTTCCCCTCCCTCTCTTCCTGTAACCCTCCAGGGTTGAAGGAAGAGAGGGAGGGGAAGGGGTGCACCAAAGTATCAGTATCAGTGGTATCGGCTAGTTTTAGGCCTAAAATTGAGTATCGATATCGGTATAGGTAAATTTTTGGTATTTCATCACTTCTCTCCTTCCTCTTTCGTTGTTTCATCTTCCCCCTTCCTTTCACCCCATGCTCCGCTCTCTCTCTCTCTCTCTCTCTCTCTCCATCATCCCTCCTTTCCCTCCCTCCTTTCTTCCTTTTGTTCATTCCTTCCTTTTTTTCTTCCTTCTTCCCTTCCCTCCCACCTTATTGGAGTTTATAGCCAGTTGTTCCCCCTAAGACAGCCACAAATACTCTGCTGCTTCCTCTCTTAATTATTCGATAGTCGTGTAACCATTTCCTGCTCCCCCCCCCCATCCTTCCCCACTTTCTTCAGGCAAAGGAATAATTTCGAGAGTATGCAATAACTACACAAGAACTTTTCCAATGTTTCCATTCCTGACAGTCACCAATGTTCCGTCACTTCCGGTCTTTATTACTCAACGGTGATAATTGCTTTCCACGTGAGAGACAACTTAACCAGGGTTATATAATTTTATACAAAAATGTGACCCGAAACCCACACATAAGAGATTAAAATGAAATGATTTTAAGTGTTATAACATTAACGACCAGCTTAAAGTTCCTTAATATGCATTAGAAGTGACACAAGAAGACTTCTGATAAGGGAAGGTTATCAGTCAGTGAGTAGTTTACAATTGTGTTTACGATTTCGTGAGTCGGAGTTAAAATACCTGGAATTGTTGGATTTTGTTCCATAAGCAGAGAGTGCGTCTTCTGTTCGGTTTTGAACTTTCAATATTAGTGTGTATTACTTAAAGACTTTTTTTTGGAATGTGTGGACTTTGTACCCTCCAGTTTGCTAATTTTATGTGTGATAAACAGTGTGAAGATAAGTTCTCGGAGACAGAGATAATTTGGCCATAAACAAGCTTGTGGTCTCTTTGTCACTCTTGCTGTATATAATAAGTCAAGATTTGAATGGAAACAGAAAAGTGGCAGCAAACAAGAGATTAAAAATGATAACTGAAGTTTGAAAAGCAAGTAGTCCTGAGGGATGAGTGTTGACACTGTTAGTTAAGGTAATTTTTTAAAGAAATTGAAGCATATCAAGTGTTATATATGATTAAAAAAAAACATTTTAACAATTAAATGTGCAATTTCTCAACAATGAAGCTGAGCGGGAGAAAAGTAATAGTAAGATGAAAAAAAGACCCATTTCTGCTAGTGAATCTGGCACTTTAAATCGGCTTTTAAATTATAATTTCTAATTATTTGGTAAAGTTGAATAATCACCAAATCAACACAAATAATAATATATTACCATTTAAAACTTTATATATATATATATATATATATATCCATCCTTTCATAAATGATACCATGATTATAGAATAGGTAGGCATGAGGGATTGTCAAGGGGGATGCAGGGAAGAGTAAACAAAGAAGGGGGAGGGGGTTATGAAAATACAGTAGGGGAAAATAGGAAAATCCATCCACTTATCCGTCTGTTCTTCCGTTTATCTGTGACTGTCCATCCATCCGCTGCCCTTCCATCATCCGTCCCACTTACCATTTCTCTCTTCTATCAACCCGTAACGTGTCCATCAATCCATCCGCATGTCCATTCAACCGTCTGTCCGTACGCCCGTGCATCAATCCTTCCACCCGTCCATCAATACATCCTCTCAGCAATGCATCGGCTCCTTATCTTAACGATGCCAGGATTCCTCACCAACCAAGCCTCGTGACCACGAGTTCACTGTTCCACCGGTGCCGACCGACCGACACACTCGGCTCCGGACGGACCCAGTCTTATTCCTTTCCTGACTCCTGATTGCCTGGCTGGTTTACGACCAGTGTCTTGCCAAAAGATGGCTCGATTATAATTATCCACTTCGCTAAGGTAGACGTTATCTGTCGCCTAGGCGCCGGGAAGCCAACCTCCTTTCTCTGAAAGGTATTTGATACAAATGTTGCGCTTTGTAATCCAAATTTAACCTCTTGGCTTATTCAGCAGCGATCTTTTTACCAAACATGCCAAACCTACGTGAAATTTGATTTAAATCACCGGAAATTATTTAAAATAACGAGGAAATATTGTATGTCATTAATTTTGAGTAGTATGAGCTGTATATTTTGTATATGTACTAGTAGAATTAAAGATTATTATTATTATAGACTGATTTTAGATAAGTTGAATATTTAGCTTGCCAACACATTTTTTTTTTTAATCGTTGGATTCCATTTCTTAAGTGGAGGAAGCAAGTTGTGATATTGATTCAGTTTCAATAACTGTAGACTGCCGCTCCTGATAGGCTTCAAATCTTTAACACTGGGGCACCTTAGCAAGAAGGGTCGCATGTATAACGGGCTGCGTAGGTGAAACTTTCCTATTTTCACAATATCGCCAGTATAATTCACTGAACGGCATGGGGTTAGAACCGATGGCAAGCCTATCATAAAAGCTAGCAGGCTAGTGAGTGCACCAGCCATGTGTGTGAACCCCACTCCAGTCAGTGAGTCGTTTACAATTGTGTTTGCGATTTCGTGAGAGTTAAAATACCTGGAATTGTTGGAGTTTGTTCTTTAAGCAGAGAGTGCGTCTTCTGTTCGGCTTTGTAGTGCTATGGTCTATTTGGTGTTCGTTCATAGGAGAATATCTTCGGTGGGTTTCAGTAAGATCAGTCTATTGGTTTACATGATTTAATTTGGGGTAAAACACCTTCCCTGAAGACCAGCCTCTAAGACACTCTGAAAACTGATTTGAACAACTCTATGGAATTCGCCTACGAGATATCGCCGACGGATTGTCTCATGTTATTGGTGTTTGACTTTGCTCGTCTCTAGTCTTGGTTTATCGTACATATACGTGTACGTATGCACACGAGTGCAGTCACATGTATGCACACGAGTACAGTCACATGTGTACGTATGCACACGAGTGCAGTCACATGTATGCACACGAGTACAGTCACATGTGTACGTATGCACACGAGTGCAGTCACATGTCTACGTATGCGCACAAGAGTATTCATGTGTACGTATGCACACATGCATTTACACATATACATTCATGTACATACGTAAGTGCACATACACATATGCACATTCACACTTCCGTGCATTTATACGATGAACCATCATATGCACACAAATTACATACAAATATATATACATGTTCACACGTATACATATGCACATGTATAGTCGTATTTATGCATATGTATATACGTATATTCACAAATTTACTTCCTTAATTGCATACAAGGACAGAGAAGCGTACCTATGTACATGCATCTGTATGAACATGCACACATTCACACAGGCATACATATGAACACACACATGCACACGTACATGCACACATATATACATGCACACTAGGCATTCACAACACCATATGCAGTCCATCTTGGAGTCTGCAGGATTAAGCAAGTCAAGAAACTGGAAACATACAGAAGTTTGCAACGGGACTAGGCCCATAGCTAAGGGATATGAGCAATATATTAGAAGGTTTAAAGGAGTTAAATCTAATGACATTAAAGGACAGAAGAATCAAGGTGACGGGGACAGATTGTTCGAGAGGCGAGAAACAAGAACACTAGAGCATAGGTGGAAATTAAGACCACTGATGAGTCAGAGGGATGTTAGGAAATATCTCGGAAGAGTCAGGAAATGGAACGACCTTGACAGCGAGGGGGTAAAGGCAGAATCCATACATAGGTTAAAGAGGAGGTATGACAAGGCTCCCGAATGCAGGAGAAAGGAAACCCAGTAGTGGCCAGGGAAGAGGCGGGGCCAAGAGTTGAGACTTGATTTCTGAAACCACAAAGATGTGGCTACAGATAGGTGGGTACATACATGTGGGTACATACATGTGCGCACTCATACATGTATGCGAGCATACATACACACACACATTTTTATATGTTACTGCATTAACATTTTATGGACGCAGTGCACCACTCCTGTTGTATGCATTGAGATAGAAGGGGCATACAAGAATTACTTTCCGTGATCTAGTAATTACCGAAAGAAATCTATCTGTTGTGAGCACTTAATATTGTTTCTATTTATTGTTTTATTATTAAAAAAGCAATAAATCGTGCTGGCATTGATCTCCTTACGTCAGTCTCACTTTCAGTAGCACTGCTTTGACTACCATCCATGGTTCTCTGCTTTGACTATCATCCATGGTTCTCTGCTTTGACTACCATCCATGGTTCTCTGCTTTGACTACCATCCATGGTTCTCTGCTTTGACTACCATCCATGGTTCTCTGCTTTGACTACCATCCATGGTGCTCTGCTTTGACTACCATCCATGGTGCTCTGCTTTGACTACCATCCATGGTGCTCTGCTTTGACTACCATCCATGGTGCTCTCATCCACTTTCCTTTCCGCTACTCATGTTGTTATCTTGGTACATGACAAGAGTCAATTCGGCGACTGTCCTTAATCGCGAGGATTACTTACGAAGAGTCCAGTTCTTGCTCTCTGACTATTGCACCTACACTTTTCTTGCTTCCAACTCTCTTGAGCGCATCAATAGAACTTTTAATCTTAAACTTTGTGCCCCCCTCCCCTTTCCCTCTAATAACTTTCCACCTGACTTTGATCTTGTTAAACGTGTCAGTGTTATCTGACTGTCTGCCTCATTTCTACAGCCTACCTTAACCTCACAAACCTGGTATTTCTCTACGCCCCATCATTTCCTCGAAAGGATCTGTTTCCCATCCTCTTGCCTCCCGGCTGGCCAAAACTCTCACCCCTTTTCTTGGCTACTTTTTATTTTTTTATTCTCAAACATCTGGTGTTGCTATGAACCCACATCTGTCCACTGTTCTTGCCGACCTTTATGTGGAATATTTAGTAATTGTTCTACTTTCTGCTATTGGGATACGTTCATCTCTGGCTTTGCTATGGTACCATCAATGTATCCCGTAAAACTGTGTATCATTTTGCATAATAAATTATATATATTATTATGCAAAAAGATTAGGTCGTAGAAATAAACTAATCAAACAGTCTCATGGAGAAATCTCAGTATTTTTCCTCTTAGCCTTCTTATTTACTTAGAAATTATAGGTCCCCACACCTGCACCTGGAGGCCCTCACTATGGTGAGTCGAGGCTCCCGCAATGTTGAAACCAACTCAGCTCGTGAAGCAGCTGCCCACGCAGCACCAGTATACATCAACAACATGTCCGATGAAAAAGCCTTGATCAAATTGGACTTTGCCAACGCTTTCAACTTAGTCAGAAGGGATGCTGCTCTCTAAGCAGTTTCTAGACATTTCCCTTCCCTCTATCCCTTCATAGAATCATGTTACAGTGTGACTTCTAAACTATTGTTTGGGGACTATGAAATTGTCTGGTCATCAAGAAGTTACAGAAGCGCTCTCCAATGAGCTCAATATCTGGTTCTTGGATGATGGTACTCTGGCTGGCACTAGAGAATCTCTCCTAGAGGATATCAGAAAAATGAAAGACATGGAATAGTTTCTACCAATCGACAGATGATTCAGAATATTAGTGCTGTTTTACCAGGAGCACGAGCCATTGATCCAGCCAACAGCATTCTCCTTGGTGCTCCTTTTGGGCCCAATGCCATCGATCTGATCCTAGCAAAAATCTCAGACCTAAGGACGATGGAAGGCAGGATGAAATACATCGATACACATGATGCCTTCTACCTACTCACCAGGTGCCTGTCAATCCCAAAACTTACATTCTTCCTGAGATGCTCCCCAGCCTTCAGCAGTCCGAAACTCAAGGAATATGACTCTCTCCTGAAGACCATGCTAGAGTGTGTATTGAATCTTTCCCTCGAAGATGAACAGTGGTTGCAAGCCTCACTTCCTGTCAGGCTTGGGGGTCTGGGAGTACGCAAATCCTCCCAGATTGCCCTACCAGCCTTCCCATCCTCTTCCATAGCAACAAACGAGTTAATAAGACAAATTCTTCCATACAACCTCAGTGACTCAGCAGGAATACAGGACCTTAGCTACGCCAGCACCAAAAACTAGTGCAGCACTGGCCTACAGTCAAGTTGGGATAGCCCAATCGCTGAAAAGGTGCTTGCCAACATTCTTAGGGCTGTAACATCAGACAGGGATATCGGGTGGGTACTGGATGGCTTAGGACTTAGGCACTCCCCCCACAGACTGGCTTATCTGGCTTGGCTTTATTTGCAAAACCCAGATCCACTCCTCGAAGGTTTTTACAAATTAGAGATAAAGCACAAAACTGACCAGGAAACAGTGTAGACAGGCTGGAGATATACTAATTTGGGTTGTTAGCTGTCATCTCTCTCTAGGCCTACCGCACGGTCACACAAGATGTCCGCCGGCTTGGTAGAGTTTATCTCCGTATATCACTGTAATCATCAGATTTAAGGGCTCACCGCTGCCACCATTTATCGGGTGGGTACTTGGAGATATTTACGGTCGTAGTGAAACACACAAGACGGTTGGTAACTGGTATATTGACAGAGTCTGCAAGGGAAAAGGAGCCCAGCCTACCTGTTCCGTTCTAAGCCTGTCGACGAGTGAGAGAGATGCCTCAGGCTGGCAACTCACGTGAGGGGCTCGTGATATCACAGCTAGATAGGGAGCCTAACTATAATATAGCTGGTACTATGATATACTACACAAGTATAATACATAGGGATTCTGTATCTACTGACAGGGAGACTGCCCGTCTCCAAGCTGTGAGTGCACATCACTCTGGGGACTTCCTCCAAACAGTTCCCATTTCGGCAATGGGAACACGCTTTGACCCTAAGACCCTCCGTATTGCAGTGGCTCTCAGCGTTGCTGCCCCAATTCAAACAGAATATACAATATACGTGTATTTGCGGCAATGCACAAGCCGACCAATATGGCCTACATGGTCTTAACTGTTCCAAAACCAAGGGCTAGCATGCAAGACACAATTGTAGACAGCCTGACTGTCTGCATAGACAGCCCATGCTGCCTGCCAGCTGAGTTCATATTTCGCGCCATGCTATTTCCCATAGTTTCCGCCAGAGGGCAAGCCTGTAGGCATACCCATGTGAGTCTGCCTCACCCCCGCCTCTCTCTCACTTGGCGCCCAGCCAACACTCTGAGAACAGGCCTACTCCTCTCCCTCTCGCAAGGCGCATGGCCCTGGGCCATGACCACAGACACACAGCTTGTGTACCCCACAATTCATACAAATAAAGAAGCCTCCGAAGACGATATCATTGCATTCCCACGCCTCCAAAACGCCAAATAACATGTCGTTTTAAATGGTGCCAGCGGTGCCTTGCAGCAGTTGTGTTTGCCCGAGAGGGGAGGAAGAGGAATGAAGTTTGTCTTCACTCCATCACTCTACACAAGAAGCATCCGTCTCTCAACGAGTTATCCTGATGTTGTGTCTGCAAATCTCAGCATTCAGACACAGGTACAAGCAGGATCCAGGCCAAAATTTGTCTAATTCTCCGAGAAATGGCGTCACTGACTTCACGCCACAGCTCCCAGGCTGTTTCTCAGTCATGTGCTCAGCCTTGCCAGTATATTCTGCTGTTGTTGTTCAGCTCAGCACAACTATTTCAGCACTTCAGAGGTGAGTTAGTGGTGATTTCAGCGTCTAGTGTGTCTCCCTCTTGTATGGGTAGGGGGAGGTAGGCGCGTGGCCGTCTCACCATACACACCCGCCCTAGTGTACGCCACACACTCCACTCACTCCCTCTCTGCTGTTTTCTGTGAATTTCCTTGTGAATTCTTGCCAGAACTGTGTATCCTAGTGTCGAGGCCACTCGAAGCCACGTGGATCTACAAGCCACGTGGATCATCAAGCCACATGGATCATCAAGCCACATGGATCATCAAGCCACATGGATCAGCAAGCCATGTGGATCAGCAAGCCACGTGCTGTGGTCTGCGCCCACATCAACCCATGACGTCACCACCATGCTGCTGACGTCACGATGCTGCCGACTCCACGACGTCACTCCATTGATGTCACCTCACGATGTCACCCCATGACATCTGCCACGGCGTCACTCGCGATGTCACTCCATGACATCACCTTGCGACGTCACGCCTGACATCATCGCATGTCACGTTCTAGTGTGAAGTGCATTTTATTTTCATTATTTTCGAGAAGTTTGAGAGAAGATATATGTCGAGTGTTCATTATTCCTCTCAGTCAGTGTTCTCACATGTTCGTGTATTGCTTATTGACGATTTTTATACAGAAAAGCGTCATTTGCTAGTAAGCTATGTTGTACCACATGTGTAATATGTGTGCAGTTTCTTGTGTGTCCTATGTAGCACCGATGTGTTACTTTGTCACCCTGTGTGTGACCCGCGCCCCGCGCGCTTGACAGCTGACATTTGTCAGTCCAGGCGTCAGTTATGAGCGTTCGAGCGCCTTGTACAGAAAGCTCTTATTGTTCGCCGCTCGTAGATGCCTTTGCTGAATCGTACCCGCGTCCCATCGAGACCGTTCCACTTCACCTCCTAGACCGTCAGTCCAGTTATTGCAGATGACCAGTTTGGGGACGCTTACACTGCCCTCTGCTGTAACTTCTACTGTCGAGAGATGTCACTCACCAAGCCGCAGTTAAGCCTGTTGGCAGGCGACTGTCAGCCTCGTGTCACAGCTTCAGTGAGCAGCCTGCACAAAGATGATGTCACTTTGCTAGCCCACTCACTGCAGTATGGTGTATGCTGTTACGACCTCCAGATGTTTCGCCGAGTCGTCAATGTCACAACTCACTCCACACTCGCCAGCAGCGACAGCTCCAGCGACAGTACCAGTCGAGGAATGTCCTCCTGAGTCGCTTGCCAGTCCTGTCCTGTTGGGACTACTGACGACGCTGCTTCACATCCAAGAGGAGACCGTACCCTGTTACGTCACAGCTCAGCCGCAGCTATGTCTCCCGTGTTGCAGTATGTATCCAGACGCAGGAAGGCGTGCAGTGCTGCATCGACGCTCACTGCCTTAGACCACGAAGCACACCGTTTTTTTCTTCCCTCTCTGGAGGAAGTTTTTTTTTTCTATGTCCATATGTCTATGTATATATATGTATTTTTCTTTCGTGTTCTGTGACCTGTTCTTGCGAGAGAGAGACCCGAGTTTTTTTACTGCCAGACATGGTCGGGACGACCATGGGTGCGTGACCGAGCGATGTAGACAGCCTGACTGTCTGCATAGACAGCCCATACTGTCTGCCAGCTGATTTCATATTTCGCGCCATGCTATTTCCCATAGTTTCCGCCAGAGGGCAGCCCTGTAGGCATACCCATGTGAGTCTGCCTCACCCCTGCCTCTCTCTCACTTGGCACCCAGACAACACTCAGAGAACAGGCCTACTCCTCTCTCCCTCGCAAGGCGCATGGCCCTGGGCCATGGCCACAGACATGCAGCCTGTTACTCGCACCTTTATTACAAATAAAGTAAGAAGTCTCCAAAGCCTTATCATTTGCTACCCTGCTCTGCAGGAACACTCACATAACATATCGTTATACAATGAAGTCAACGACATCTTAAAGAGAAGCCTTGCTACAGCTGGATGCCCAGCCAAGAGAGAGAGCCCCACCCACAACCCAGCAAACCGCCCCGACGGGATCACCATCTATCCTTGGAAGAATGGCAAGCTCTTAGCATGAAACTATACCTGTGTGTCGACGCTGGCTGACACCTACATCCATCACAGTGTTGGGCGACAGGGAAGAGTACAAGATCGGCAAGTACAGGGACATAAGCTAACAATATCAATTTGTCCCAGTGGATCAGAGACCATGAGATCATGGGGAAAAAATGCCACACATTTCCTTAAAGATCTGGGTTCCAGGCTCATCGACACCACCAGGAACCTAAGGGCAGTCACTTTCATGTTCCAGCACCTCAGGGTGGCCATCCAGAGGGGAAATGCATGCTGCATACTGGGCTCGTGTCCGGCTTCAGAGGAGCTGGAGGAGATTCATAATCTTTGATATTTTGTACCAATGTATTCATGTTTGTGTTTTCTATCAATGCATTCTGTCTATTAATAAAGTTCACTTAGAATATGGAATATAAGAGTTGGAAGAAGAAAATATTCAAACAGCTCCGGGGAGAACCTTGAGTTATCCCTGAGGTACATTTATTGTTGTCTTCTCTGAGGAGGTTGGTAGACAGCAACCGCCCAGGGAGGTACTACCGTCCTGCCAAGTGTAAAACGGAAGCCTGTAATTGTTTAACATGATGGTAGGATTGCTGGTGTCTTTTTGTCTGTCTCATAAACATGGAGGATTTCAGAAACATCTTACAACGTCTACTTACACTTAGGTCACTCTACACATGCATGTACAACCATATATATACACAACCCTCTGGGTTTTCTTCTATTTTCTTGAGAGGTGCGGTAGGAGCTCAAGACCCTAGGTTCATTGAAGCAGCCATGCTGTGGGACACCTTGTAGACCACCCAAGCAGACCAGTAGACCAAAGTACACAAACAGTCCCACTGTGACAAACCGATAATGAAAAAACTTGCCAACACAATGCTCACCAACGCTTCAGGAAAGGACAAAGCTCGTCTCCTAGCGGTGAAGGCACCACATTCAGGAAACTTCCTTTTAGCTGTTCCCAATTCCTCCCTAGACACTCGACTCGACCCACAACACAATGCTCGGTTTGGTGTTGCTCTTCACCTAGCCGCCCCCATACTCACCGAACATAGGTGTAAATGCGGCAGAGCGTCGGATGATCAATTCGGACTTCATGGTCTTGTGTGTCACACATCAGAAGGGAAGTATGATAGACATGAGGTGGTCAACGACATCATAGAGAGAAGTCTCGCTACAGCCCGTTGCCCAGCTGAATGGGAACCCCAAGTACAGAGGTCTGACAGAAGTCAAAAGCATCCTGATGCACTATGCTACCCTGGAAGGATAGTAAGTAGATGTCTGCCATTTTGGCAGACATCTATTTGCCATACTCTGAAGCTGAAAAGGGTGGAGCCGCCAGCTACAGGGAGACCCAGAAGATCCGCAAATATGAAGGCCTGCCCCCTTGCTATAACTTTATTCCAGTAGGGTAAGAGACTCTTGGTGCATGGAGCAAGTGTGCTCTAAAGTTCTTCAAAGAGCTGGGTGAAAAGCTCGTCACAGAAACTAAGGATCACAGGGTGGCCAGCTTCCTCTTTCAGAGACTCAGTGTTGCGACCCAGAGGGAAAATGCCTGCAGCATTCTGGGCACGCGGCCCACCTCCAGAGAGCTGGACGAAGCATTCGAGATGTAGACTCTGAGATGTTATTTATGTTGCTCTAATCCCCATTGTATTTTTGTCAATGTATTTTGTTTTTAAAAAAAGTCTACATAGAATATAGCTCCGGGGAGAACCTCGAGTTTTCCCAGAAGTAAGTTTATTCTTTTCTCTGAGGATGAGGGTCCCCATATATATATATACAGTGCTAGTCACGGCATTATGCCAGGTGAGAACCCCGGCATAATGCCGTGACGAAAATCTAAGGCCTACCATACAGAGGGTCTTTTTTCGTCAGTGCATTATGCCTGGTAGAGGCCGTTACCATGACGTCTGCTTCCACACTCCACAGTGACTCCTCAGTGACTCCTCAGTGCTCACGTGGCTGCTGTGGGGAAATTAAGCGTTGCACTTTTGTCTCATCCGCCCCATCTTTTGTCCTGTGTTCCCTTTGGTTTTGGGGCTATACATGTTTGATTATGGGTAAAAGGAAGTCTTTAACACCTGAAACTATAGCTCAAATAGGGCTTCACAAAGCTGGGCACCAGACGACAGAAATAATGGAGAATGTTGGTGTGTGTGAGCATTCAGTGAGGAACTGGGTGCAACATTTCAAAGCTGGTGGCAGTGTCGAGTTACCGTCTGGCAAAGCTCGGCCTGGCCCCTCGAAGAAGACATCTGTTCATACCTTAACTGTGTTAAAGAAGCAGAGAGTACCCCTAAGATAACTGCTAGAGAACTGAAAGAAAAGTACCCACACCCTTCTCTTAGAAGTGTCTAAGAACTGTTAACAGACGTGTGTCAGAACTGGGCTGCAGTAGTCACCACCAAATTAAGAAACCGATCCTCTCCAAGCCACAGAAGAAACGTTGGCTGAATCATGCAAAGAAATATCTTCGCTGGAATCCTCAACAGTGGTCTGAAGTACTTTGGAGTGATGAAGCAACCTTCACCGTCACCTGTAACCGTGGGGGACATGTGTACCAGCCCAGAGGTAGTGACCCGCTAGACCCACGCTACACCTGTGGGACCACCAAACACAAACTCACTCATGGTTTGGGGGTGTTTCAGTGCTCAGAGTGTTGGTGAACTCATTGTGCTTCCCAAAAACCAGTATATGAACCAGTATAATTACCTGGAGTTATTGTGTGACAATTTACCTGAGGCATTTGACAAGTGTGGGGCTACGGTTTTTAAGCAGGATGGTGCACTGTGTCGTACCGCCAAATCTGTAGTTCAGTGGCTTAAGGACTGTGAAGTGAGGTTCTTCAGTGACTGGCCAGGCAATTCCCCAGACCAAAACCCTATTGAGAACCTCTGGTCAATAGGGAAGCGAAGTTTACTGGGCAAGGATATCAGTTCCATCCCGTGGCTGGCGGCTGCTCTACATGAGGCATGGAATAATATACCTCCCCAAACCTTCAAGAATTTGTGTGAGTCTTCCTACACGGCTGAGGGACGTGATTAAGCGTAAAGGACGCAGCACCAAGTATTAAAACCTCAGTAAGTGTACAAATATATATATTACACTGATCTGCAGGATTCTTTTTATTGACTCTATGATATCTTTTTCGGTATATGTATGGAAAATAGTGATTCATTGTTTTTTTTATTCATCTCTATCATATCAGTTTGTCAAGTTATACGGAAACATTACTTTTCACTTTTCGTATAATATAAATGAGAAAGTGGTATATTACCAATTAAAATGCTTACCTTATATTGACTTAAATGTTAAATCTAATATATTTTTCTTTATTTTCAGATTATTAATATGTCTAGAGGCTGCATAAATTCACCAGACATATTTTGCTATGTCTGTGGGCAATTCACCCCTCAGATTCCCAGAGCAACATTACTCCTTTATTGAAGCGCTGCTACTTTGCTTATTTTGGCTGCAAACTTGGAGACCAGGACAAACCATTTACACCACACAAAGCTTGAAATAGTTGCATCAGTAAACTCCAAATGTAGTCAGTTGGAAAACTTGAATGTATGCCCTTTGGAGTACCATTGGTATGGCGGGAGCAGATGAACCACCATGATGACTGCTACTTTTGAATGATTAAAGTAGCTGGATTCAACAAGAAGACTAAACATCGCATAATATACCCAACTATTCCTTCAGCAATAAGGCCTTTTCCACACTCTGAAGATATTTATGTACCTGTGCCACCTGAGACATGGCAAATTTCATCAGTCTGATACCAGTGATTCTAGGGAGATGGAAGTAGACTATGAACCACCAACAAATGACGATCCCAAACCCTTCAACCAAGTTGAGCTCAATGACTTGGTGAGAGACCTCAACCTTCCAAAAGAAAGTGCACAGTTACTTGGCTCTAAAGTGAAGGAACACAGGCTTCTAGCTCCTAAAACAACATTCGCTTGGTACCGTCATCGTGAAACGGAATTCACTCAGTTCTTTGACAAAGAGGAATCTTTAGTTTTCTGTTCAAATATTTCTGGCCTTATTTAACACATGGGGATGTCATCCAAAGCAGATGAATGGAGACTCTTCATTGATTCTTCTAAAATAAGTTGCATCTGTGCCACTTGGCCATAGTGTCCAAATGTCAAAAACTTGCGCAAATATGAAGACACTAATATCTGCAATCAAGTACCAGAATCACAATTTTCTCATTTGTGGTGATTTAAAAGTTATTGCTCTCTTACTAGGTCTTCAAGGCGGATACACCAAGTATCCCTGTTTTCTGTGTCTTTGGGATAGTAGGGCAGACAGCCAGTACTATGAACAAAAAGACTGGCCACCAAGAACCAGCTTCTTACCAGGAAATCACAACATGAAAACTGCGCCACTAGTTGACTCCAAGAAAATTCAAGTACCTGGAATTAAAGTTTCCTAGTATAAGTGAAGGCAAGCTAAAGGCAGGAATCTTTGTTGTTCCTCAGATTGGGGAATTGATGAAGGACAAGCATTTTGATGAAGCATTAGCAGGTGTTGAGGTGAATGCCTGGTTTTCATTCAAGCAGATTGTCCACAACTTCCTGGGAAACAGACGCTCCCCCGAATATGAAAAAAAATCATCCAAGACCTGATTTCAAGTTTCCAACAACTTGGTTCTAGAATGAGTGAAGATGTGCTTTTTGCACTCTCGTCTTGACTATTTTCCCAAGAATTGTGGGGACTACAGTGAGGAACAAGGAGAGCGGTTCCATCAGGATATTTGCACCATGGAAACTCGATACCAGGGCAAATGGAATGTCAGCATGATGGCAGATTACTGCTGGTCATTGAAACGTAATGGTCTCGATGCACAGCACAAGCGAAAATCAAAGTGGTCCTCCTTCCTTTGATTTAATATGTAGGGAAATCATTAGGAGCATATTTTGTTAATAAAATCTTTTGATTTGATTCATGTTGATTTGGAATTCATATGTTCTTAAAACTAACAAAATGTGTTTTTTCATGATTACTTGCCTAATTTTAATAAAGTAACAATTTATTAAAAAATTAAATTTTTTATCATTAATTTGTATTTTATTCAAAATCCTTACGTGATAGAGCAAAATGGTTTAGATATTTACAATCAGCAGCCCAAGAATATGAAAGATCGCAACCATGAATAAAAATAAAAATTAAAAACATTCCAAATGCAGACCAGTGTTATAATCTTTCATGGTATGCGTTTGTGTTTTGGTACATGTCTGGGGGGACGGCATAATGCCATGACTAGCACTGTACATATATATATATATATATATATATATTATATATATATATATATATTATATATATATATATATTATATATATATATATATATATATGCATGCATGCAAAGCCACCACGGGGGAGTAGAATGATAGCTCTAGGCCTTTCGTGTTGCAATCAACACTATCAGGAGCTTGCAAAATTGCAGAAAAAGGAGGATGTCCAAGCAAGTATGTTCCCAAAGGACGTTTTCACTGAAGAGAGAGAGAGAGAGATTTGGGGAAATGTTGAGTGAGTACATGGGTTGTTTTTAACCAAGTGAGAGAGTACTTGTGGTTGGGGATCTCAGTGCTGAAGTGGATAAAAATGTTGTATAGGGAGTAGTAGGTAAATTTGGGGTGCCAGAGGTAAATGAAAATGGGGAGCCTTTAATTGAACTATGTGTAGAAAGAGGTTTGGTAATAATACATTGTTTATGAAAAGAGGATAAATAAGTATTCAAGATATGATATAGCATGTAATGAAAGTAGTTTGATTGATTATTTATTGGTGGATGAAAGGTTGATGGGTACCCTTCTGGATGTACATGTTTACAGAGGGGCAACGGATATATCGGATTATATAGTTGTAGCTACAGTTAGAGTAAGAGGTAGATGGGACAAAAGGAGAATGGCAACAGTAAGAGACAGGCGAAAGTTTATAAAACTAAGGGAGGAGGAAGTTAGGGTGAGATATAAGCAACTATTGGCAAAAAGGTGGGCTAGTGCAAGTATGGGTAGTGGGTGGGGGATGGGATAGTTTTAAAAATGCAGTATTAGAATGTGGCACAGAAGTTTGTGGCTATAGGAGGGTGGGTGCAGTAGAAAAGATGAGTGATTAATGGAATGATGAGGCAAAGGGTGAGATAAAAGAGAAAAATGTAGCTTATGAGAGTTTTTTTACAAAGCAGAAGGGATATAAGAAGGGCAGAGTATATGGAGAGTAAAATAAAGGTGAAGAGAGTGGTAAGAGAGTGAAAAAGCAGAGCAAATGATAGAGTGGGAGAGGCTCTGTTAAGAAATTTTGCCGAGAATAAGAAATTTTTTTTTGAATGAGATAAACAAGTTAAGAAAGCCTAGGAAACATACGGATTTGTCAGTTAAAAAAGTAGTTGGGGAGTTAGATGGGGAACTGGAGGTATTAGGTAGATGGCGGGAATATTTTGAGGAACTTTTAAATGTCGATGAAGAAAGGGAGGCAGTAATTTCATGCACTGACCAGGAAGGTATAACATCTTTTAGGAGTGAAGAAGAGCAATATGTGAGTGTGGGGGAGGTGCACAAGGCATTACATAGAATTGAAGGGGGTAAAGCAGATGGAATTGATGGGATCATGACAAATTTTAAAAAACAAGGGGAGATATAGTGTTTGGGTGGTTGGCATTTTTGTTTAATAAATGTATGAAAGAGGGAAAGGTACCTAGGGATTGGCAGAGAACATGTATAATTCCTTTATATAAAGGGAAGGGGGACAAAAAAGATTGTAAAAATTATTGGGGAATAAGTTAACCGAGTATACCAGGTAAAGTGTTTGGTAGGGTTATTATTGAAAGAATTAGAGGTAAGACAAAGATCAGGATTGCAGATGAGCAAGGAGGCTTTAGAATGGGTAGGAGATATGTAGATGGTGTTTACATTGAAGCATATATGTGAACAGTATTTAAAGGTAGGGAACTTTTCATTGCATTTATGGATTTAGAAAAGGCATATGATAGAGTGGATAGGGGAGCGATGTGGCAGATGTTGCAAGTGTATGGAATAAGTAATAAGTTACTATATGCTGTAGTTTTTATGAGGATAGTGAGGCTCAGGTTAGGGTGTGTAGGAGAGAGGGAGATTACTTCAAAGTAAAAGTAGGTCTTAGACAGGGATGTGTAATGTCACCATGGTTGTTTAACATATTTATAGATGGAGTTGTAAAAGAGGTAAATGCTAGGGTGTTAGAAAGAGGGGTGGGATTAAATTATGGGGAATCAAATACAAAATGGGAGTTGCCACAGTTACTTTTTGCTGATGATACTATGATTTTTGGGGAATTCTGAAGAAAATTTACAAAGGTTAGTGGACGAGTTTGGGAGGGTGTGTAAAGGTAGAAAGCTGAAAGTGAACATAGAGTAAGGTGATGAGGGTATCAAACGATTTAGATAAATAAAATTGGATATCACATTAGAGACAGGGAGTATGGAAGAAGTGAATGTTTTCAGATATTTGGGAGTTGACTTGTCAGCAGATGGGTTTATGAAGGATGAGGTTAACCACAGAATTGATGAAGGAAAAAAGGTGAGTGGTGCGTTGAGGTATCTGAGGAGACAAAAAACGTTATCTATGGAGGCAAAGAAATGTACAAGAGTATAGTGGTACCAACACTCTTATATGGATGTTAATGCCTCGGCTGGAGGCAGTGGAGATGTCCTGTCTAAGGGCAATGTGTGGTATAAATATTATGCAGAGAATTCAGAGTGTGGCAATAAGGAGGTGGTGTGGAGTTACTAAAAGTATTAGTCAGAAGACTGAAGAGGGACTGCTGAGGAGGTTTGTTCATTTAAAGAGAATGAAACAAAGTAGAATGACTTGGAGAGCGTAGAGGAAGGAAGGCGGGGTATGGGTCGGACCCGAAAATGTTGGAGGGAGAGGATAAAGGAGGTTTTGTGGGCGAGGGGTTTGGACTTCCAGAAAGCATTTGTGAGCGTATTAAATAGAAGTGAATGGAGACGAATAATTTTTGCGACCTGACGAGCTGTTGGGGTGTGAGTAGGGTAATATTTTGTGAAGGGATTCAGGGAAACCGGTTAGCCGAACTTGAGTCCTGGAAATAGGAATTACAATGCCTGCACTTTAAAGGAGGGGTTTAGGATATTGGCAGTTTGGAGGGACGTCTAAACTGTCGTATCTGAGCGCCTCTGCAAACACAGTGATGGTGAAAGTGTTGAATGATGAAAGTTATTTCTTTATTTTTGGGTCACCCTGCCTCGGTGGGAAACGACCGATGTGTTAATAATATATATATATATATATATATATATATATATATATATATATATATATATATATATATAATGGGGTCCACTTCTAGTTCAAAATGTGTGACCCATAGCCTCGGAGACGTGGATAAAAAGGCTTCTAGGAAAAATGTTTGGATTTCTTCCAGAAGTCATTTGAATATTCCACTTCTACCACCCTATATGTACAATATCGTGCCGAATTGTTAAAAACTTGCGAGATTGGCTTAAATAGAAACATTCTTCTTGCAGAATGAGGCAAGGAAACATTTTGTGAATGCAATGATTTTGCAAAAAATTATTCTGAACCTAACGAAAAAAATTTTTCATTGTATTTCTTTATTAAATTATTATAAACTTATCTAAAATATATTTAGTTGGATTAGGCTAAATTAAATTACACTTGGTATAAAAAGGTTAGGTAAGTTTTCTAAGGTTCTTTTGGTACAAAATTATTATTTTTTACATTAAAATAAATGAAACAAATATATCTTTAAACGTAAAGAAAATTTTAGAAAGGAATTAATTTTAAACGAGTTCTTACTAATTGACCAGTTTTATCTATTCGGCACAAAACACACACACACACACACACACATATATATATATATATGTGTGTGTGTGTGTGTGTGTTGTGTGTGTGTGTGTGTGTGTGTGTGTGTGTGTGTGTGTGTGTGTGTGTGTGTGTGTGTGTGTGTGTCTGTGTGTTACTTGGCAAAAGAAACACGAGCTGCCAGAACTTCACTGTAAATTGTTTCGTGTTTTTTCTCATTTTTTGTGTTTTTTTATATTATTTGTATAAATTTGCCACCATGGGGCCTAAGAAGATAAGTGATAACAGCAAACCAAAAAGAAAATTGGTTGTGTTAGTGTGTGTGAGCGCTCGCACAGACACAGACAGACAGACAGACAGACAGACAGACAGACAGACAGACAGACAGACAGACAGACAGACAGACAGACAGACAGACAGACACACACACACACACACACACACACACACACACACACACACATGATTTGGCCAATAAAATAAATACAAAATCCACCCATCGCTGCTGACAACTACTGGCGTCTCCACCCTAGCTGACAGCCCCCAAACACAAACGTCAGCCTGGTATCAGAGGGTAGTCTTGACGTCCTGACGTGGGCTGGTTTTATCTTCTTCTGCTTCGTGAGGTCCAGCTCTCTTCCCTCGACTCTGCCTTGTGATTCCTCGCCTCTGCCTTGTACTGCCTCGCCCTGGTCATTCTCCCTCCTACTGTCTTTCACACTTTTATAGTTTACTGTTTCCTAAATTCTAGTCCTACAGAATGAGAAGTAAGTAGTTACTGAGAAAAGAATGTACCTTCCCACATATTATATATCCATTTCTCAGTAACCAATTACTTCCTATTCTGTTGTATTATGTATGTATTAATAAATTATAATAATGTGAGAAATAGTACTCAATTTTCTTACCTATTATTTGTATTGTTATTCATAATAAGGCGGTAAGGTAGAACTGAGTCCAGCTTGTAATTGTGAGTTGTGATGTGAGATTGTGTACCTCTGTCATATCTCATTCCTTCTTCATGCTGAGGATTAGAATGGTTCAGCCTTCATGTCCGGCGTATATACCCTTACCCACTTCGCCCGCTCCGCACCGCCCCGCCCCGCCCCGCCCGGCATCATTATGTAAATGCTCTTCCCCGTTCTTGCCATGTCCCATGCTCCGAACCGCTCCTGCGATCCCTAGCCTGGCCCTACACTGCCCCGTTCCAGCTCTGATCCACTATCCCCTCCCGTTCTTATCTCCCCTCCTCATCTCTCCTCCCACCTCCCCGCCCCACCTTTCCTGACCATTTTTCTGACCTGTCTATTCTCCTCACCTCTCTATTCCTCCTCATGTCTCCTCTTTCTGTTATTTAACTTCTAGCGTTTTAAATTGTTATTCATTTGAGTATTGCTGTATTTTATGTTCTACTCTCCTTGTGCTCAATATGTACATTCATGTCCTCTCTGCACACTGTGTGTACTCCCTGTATAGTCTCCAATACTTTGCATTGGAGAATATATACATTATATATATATATATATATATATATATATATATATATATATATATATATATATATATATATATGTATATGTATGTTTCTATTTATGTATGTCATACCGAATAGGTAAAACTTGCTATCTTGGCTTAAAAGTAACACTCTTCTTGAATAATAAGGCAAACAAAATTTGTGTATGCAATGATTTCGCAAAAATCATTCTGAACCTAACAAAAAAAATATATTTCATTGTTTTGCTTATTAATAAATTGTAAACTTATCTAAAATATGTTTAGTTGGATTAGACTAAATTAAATTTTGCTTGTTATGGTAAGGTTAGGAAAGTTTTCTAAGGTTCTTTTGGTACAAAATTATTATTTTTTAAATTAACATAAATGAAAAAAA
Source organism: Cherax destructor (assembly GCA_009830355.1). Classification (NCBI taxonomy): domain Eukaryota; kingdom Metazoa; phylum Arthropoda; class Malacostraca; order Decapoda; family Parastacidae; genus Cherax; species Cherax destructor. The sequence continues at coordinate 259,964 of WNWK01000820.1, forward strand.
ATATATCTCTAAACGTATAAGAAAATTTTAGAAAGGACTTAATTTTAAATGAATTCTTGCTAATTGACCAGTTTTATCTATTCGGCACGACATTACACACACACACATGCACACACACACACACACACACACACACACACACATACGAAAATGACATAGCAGCGAAAGCAAAATCTGACCCAAAGCTGTTGTACAGCCACATCAGGAGGAGAACAACAGTCAAGGACCAGGTGATCAGGCTGAGGAAGGAAGGAGGGGAGGTCACAAGAAATGACCAACATGAGATTCAAAGAGGTGTTCACAGAGGAAATAGAAGGGCCTCCAGAAAGGAGGAGAGGTAGGGTACACCATCAGGTGCTGGACACGATACACACAACTGAGGAGGAAGTGAAGAGGCTACTAAGCGAGCTAGATACCTCAAAGGCGATGGGGCCGGACAACATTTCTCCATGGGTCCTGAGAGAGGGAGCAGAGGAGCTATGTGTACCCCTAACAACAATCTTCAACACGTCTATCGAAACAGGGCAACTACCAGAGGTATGGAAGACAGCAAATGTAGTTCCAATTTTTAAAAAAGGAGACAGAAACGTAGCACTAAACTACAGACCAGTGTCACTGACATGTATAGTATGCAAGGTCATGGAGAAGATTATCAGGAGAAGAGTGGTGGAGCACCTAGAAAGGAATGAGCTTATCAACGACGGCCAACACGGTTTCAGGGACGGGAAATCCTGTGTCACAAACCTACTGGAGTTCTATGACAGGATGACAGCAGTAAGACAAGAGAGAGAGGGGTGGGTAGATTGCATATTCTTGGACTGTAAGAAGGCGTTTGACACAGTCCCACACAAGAGATTAGTGCAGAAGCTGGAGGACCAGGCAGGGATAACAGGGAAGGCACTGCAATGGATCAGGGAATACCTGTCAGGAAGACAGCAGCGAGTCATGGTTTGTGGCGAGGTGTCAGAGTAGGCGCCGGTGACGAGTGGGGTTCCACAGGGGTCAGTCCTAGGACCGGTGCTGTTTCTGGTGTTTGTGAACGACATGACGGAAGGAATAGACTCCGAAGTGTCCCTGTTTGCAGATGATGTGAAGTTGATGAGAAGAATTCAATCGGAAGAGGACCAGGTAGAACTACAAAGGGATCTGGACAGGCTGCAAGCCTGGTCCAGCAATTGGCTCCTGGAGTTCAACCCAACCAAGTGCAAAGTCATGAAGATTGGGGAAGGGCAAAGAAGACCGCAGACGGAGAACAGTCTAGGGGGCCAGAGACTACAAACCTCAATCAAGGAAAAAGATCTTGGGGTGAGTATAACACCAGTCACATCTCCTGAGGCGCACATCAACCAAATAACTGCTGCAGCGTACGGGTGCCTAGCAAACCTAAGAACAGCATTCCGACATCTTAATAAAGAATCGTTCAGGACCCTGTACACTGTGTACGTTAGGCCCATACTGGAGTATGCAGCACCAGTTTGGAACCCACATTAATCCAAGCACGTAAAAAAGCTAGAGAAAGTGCAAAGGTTTGCAACAAGACTAGTCCCGGAGCTAAGGGGTATGTCCTACGAGGAGAGGTTAAGGGAAATCGACCTGACGACACTGGAGGACAGGAGAGATAGGGGGGACATGATAACGACATATAAAATACTGAGAGGAATTGACAAGGTTGACAGAGACAGAATGTTCCAAAGATGGGACACAGCAACAAGGGGACACAGTTGGAAGTTGAAGACTCAGATGAATCACAGGGATGTTAGGAAGTATTTCTTCAGTCACAGAGTAGTCGGGAAGTGGAATAGCTTGGGAAGCAAAGTAGTGGAGGCAGGTTCCATACACAGCTTTAGGAAGAGGTATGATAAAGCTCATGGTGCAGGGAGAGTGACCCAGTAGCGGCCAGTGAAGAGGCTGGGCCAGGAGCTATGTCTCGACCCCTGCAACCACAACTAGGTGAGTACAACTAGCTGAGTACACGGTGGCCTGGTGGCTAAAGCTCTCGCTTCACGTACGGAGGGCCCGGGTTCGCTTCCCGGCGGGGTGGAAACATTTCGATGTGTTTCCTTACACACACACATACAACAGGCCTAGTGTCTAATCGACATGTGCCTAGGACAAAATGGTAACTAACACTCTCTCTCCACTGTATTCTATATGTCCTTCCTAGTTCTATATCTGTACATACACTCCTGTGTCATTCTGATTGTATGGGGTGTCAGAGTGTGTAGCAAAGCGAGTAGTAGATAAGCTGTCAATTGGAGTTTATTGGAGTGAATGTAGAGAGTTCTGAGTCTTCATAAATGAAATTGGTCACTAAGAGTGTGTAGAAAAGGTTTCATTTTCCTGGGGCTGGGATAAAGGGAATCATGTTGGGAAGTGTTGGAGAGTGAATTTGCTCACCAGGTATAGGAAACCACGTATGTATTATTTTGACATGGTTGTCTCTGGAGCAATTAAGTGTTAACTGCTGGCTGGGCATGTACTGTAAAAATTGCATTAACATTTTTTGTGGCATTTATCTAGGGTGGGGATAGTAACATTAGCTAGTTCAGTCAAGGAGGTCGTTATTAAAGTTCATCTGGATTTAAACTAAATATAGTCAGATATATGGGTGATTTTTGGAAAAGAAGGGAATGTGGTTCTATAGATTTAGGCAGTATAAATTATCAAGAGTGATTTTTAGAAATAATAGTTATCAAGGGAGTAAAACTGTTATCTAACATCAAGTAAGGCGATGGAAAAGAATCCTCTTCAGAAACATTCAGTAATGATAATAACAGCAGAAATAATGACACTGTAATGATAAACAGGGAGAAGATACAGAAGAAAAAATTTGGTGATAAAGAGACCTGTGCATCACCTGCATATGTGTCTTCATTCACTTACAGGTATTATGTACCTTAATGTAATTAGAAGATTGATGCAGTGAAACCAGTCAGGTGGCAGCAGTGGAAGAAGCAGCAGTGGTCACATAAGCGTGATCGGGGCTTGTTAATGAAGATGTAATATGCTGGGTGTGCCAGTAGTGTTCAGGCTGACGTGCCATGAAATAGTAGTACTGGTTGTAGTAGTAGTAGTAATAGTAGTGGTAGTTGTAGCAGTATTAGTAGTAGCAGTAATAGTAATAATAGTATTAATAGTAATAGTAGTAGTAATAGTAGTAGTAATAGTAGTAGTAGTAATAGTAGTAGTAGTAATAGTAGTAGTAGTAATAGTAGTAGTAATAATAGTAATAGTAATAATAGTAGTAGTAGTAATAATAGTAGTAGTAGTAGTAGTATTATAGTAGTAGTAGTAGTAGTAATGGTCTGTCTTGTAGGAAGTTCTGTCTGTTACAAAAGTAGCCTATATGCTATAAAAGTGAAGATAGTCTTTGTACCAAGATCCATACTGATGCTGTGTCTGACAGGTATCTACCTACCTGGTAGGTAGATACCTGTCAGACACAGCATCAGTATGGATCATGGTACAAAGACTATCTTGTACAAGAATGGTATACAATACCGACAAGATGAAGACACATGTGCAACATCTGGGTATTTTTATCGTAGACGTTTCGCCCTCCAGTGGCTTTATCAATACAAAATCTGGGACATAATTGGAAGACAGTATAATTATATACGAAAGATGAGGTAATCAGTCCCTCGGCCTTGGAGTTGGTGTGAAGATCACCGTAGTCGTGGAGATTCTGGAGCAGAGTTCAGTTCAGTTCAGACTCTCAGGTAAGGACTCACTAGGGGCGACGGGGAAGTGGGGACAGACGAAGAATAGCCGGTTAGAGGAAGAGCTGAAGGAGAAGAGAAAGAGTCAGGATTAAACTCAACAGTCTAACTACTCTGTAGGAGCACAGGCAAGGAGGCTGGCGCTTATATACTAACGCCAGTGGAAAGGGACGTGTAGCAGACGAGGGCATAGTCACTGGTAGGCGGGATTTTCCAGTGGAAGTAGGTCATACAGAAAGGGATGGGTAAGTTGTGGTAGTAGTTGTAGTAGCCGTGAAGAAGGGCATGTAGAATTTTGGTTCAAAGGACATCTACTGTCTTCCAATTATGTCCTAGAATTTGCATTGATGAAGCCACTGGATGGCGAAACGTCTACAAAAAAGATACCCAGATGTTGCACATGTGTCTCAGTTTTCAAAGACTGTCTTCAATCTTATAGCATATAGCCTACTTTTGTAACCGACAGAACTTCCTACAAGACTGACCATTACTACTACTGTTGCTGATACTCCTCCTACTACTTTTGTTACTTTTACTACTACTACTATTACCACCACTATTACTATTTCATCGCACGTCATCCTGAACACTACTTGCACACCCAGCATATTACATCTTCATTAATAAGCCCCGCTCACGCTTATATGACCACTGCTGCTTCTTCATTGTTCCACTGCTGCCACCTGACTGGTTTCACTACATCAATCTTCTTTCTCATGACTCCGCATTAGATTGATAAAGCCCTTGGTGTGAGAACTGTCTCTCAAATAAACATACATGAGTGAAATACTGAAATCCCTATACGACTCTGTGTTTAGCGAGCCCCTAATCAGTCTAAAGATCGACAATCCAAATGATTTTTTTATGAATGAGCCTCAAAACCCCATCAATGTATGCCAGATTTCCGACATTATTCTAACTCCGATAGACTTTGAGAAAGCCATTGACAACATGCCCATGCACTCAGCCCCAGGCCCAGACTCGTGAAACTCTGTGTTCATTAAGAACTACAAGAAACCCTTTTCGCATGCCGTAAGTATACTATGGAGGATCTTAGACATGGGTGAAATTCCACAGTCACTAAAAACAACGGATATAGCCCCACTCCATAAAGGTGGCAGCAAAGCATTAGCTAAGAACTGTAGACCAATAACCCTAACGTCCGTCCAACATCATAAAAATCTTTGAAAGAGTGCTAAGAAGCACGATTGCAAACCACTTGGATTCCCAAAAACTGCACAATCCAGGGCAACATGGGTTCAGAGCAGGTCGCTCCTGCCTCTCGCAACTACTGGATCACTGATATGGTCGTGGATGCACTGGAATCAAAACAGAATGCAGATGTATAATATACACAGACTTTGCAAAAGCCTTTGACAAGTGCGATCATGGCGCAATAACGCACAAAATACGTGCTAAAGAAATAACTAGCAAAGTGGAGAGATGTATCTTAAACTTTCTAACCAATCCAACACAACGAGAAATGGTCAACAGAGTTAAATCGGAAGTTGCCTTAGTGAAAAGCTCTGTTCCACAAAGCACAGTACTCGCCGCCATCCTGTTCTTTATCCTCACATCAGACAGACAGAGATGTAATCCACAGCACCGTGTCATCCTTTGCAGACGATACTAGGATCTGCATGAGACTGTCATCTATTGAGGACACGAATAACCTCCAAGAAGATATAAACCAAGTTTTCCAATGGACAACGGAAAACAATATAATGTTCAATGAAGACAAATTCCAACTACTCCGTTATGGAAAACTGGAGGAGATAATAACTAAAACTGAGTATACTACAAACTCTGATCATACAATAGAGCTGAAAAATAATGTGAGGGACCTGGGAGTTGTAATGTCTGAGGATCTCACTTTCAAGGATCACAACAGTGCCACGATCACAACTGCAAAGAAAATGATAGGATGGATAATGATAACGTTCAAAACAAGAGATGTCAAGCCAATGTTGATCCTTTTCAAATCACTTGTTCTCTCTTGGCTGGAATACTGCTGTACATTAACATCTCCGTTCAAAGAAGGTGAAATTGCAGATCTAGAGTGTACAGAGAACCTTTACTGCACATATAAGTTATATCAAACACCTCAACTACTGGGAACGCTTGGAAACGCTTGACTTGTACTCAGTGGAACGCAGGCGAGAGAGATATATCATAATCTACACTTGGTAAATCCTAGAAGGAATGGTCCCGATTCTGCACACAGAAATCACTCCCTACAAAAGTAAAAGACTGGACAGGCGATGCAAAATCCCCCAATGAAAAGTAGGGGCGTTATTGGTACATTAAGAAAAAACACCATAAGTGTCCGGGGCCCAAGACTGTTCATCAGCCTCCCACCATGCATAAGAGGAATTACCAATAGGCCCCTGGCTGCCTTCAAGAGGGAGCTGGACAGATACTTAAAGTCGGTGCCGGATCAGCCGGGCTGTGATTCGTACGTTGGACTACGTGCGGCCAGCAGTAACAGCCTGGTTGATCAGGCCCTGATCCACCGGGAGGCCGGGTCTTGGACCGGGCCGCGGGGGCGTTGATCCCCGGAATACCCTCCAGGTAGACTCCAGGTATGTATTTCCATATGTTGTATACGTGTTTCCATCTCAATATGGTAACATTGTATATTCGTCCCGTCCATTAATGTAAACAGTTCTTATATAATGATATATCGTTCGTCCTCTCTTCTTGTTTACGTTCCTGTCATCATCTTGTCCGTTACCTTTCCATATCTTTTTGTTGATATGATAATTGTTTCCATCAACTCTCTTCCCTCCTCTTCCTTTCCCAGTGGCGGCTTACCAACATCCACCTCCACGACTGTACTATAGAACATGAACAATTTCTACGGCCAAGTCTCTAAGGTCAGAGTTAAAGTGCTTCCGAGTCGAGTGCATCCAACACGTCCTACCCAAAACACCTAGATGCCCTCAGCAACACTACACTAGTTAATGGTCCAAGTCGGACCGAAACGGCGCCGTAAGTTTCATTTTCCTATATGCGGGTTATCTATATATTGTTTGTAATGTATTTATAGTTTAGTTAATAGGGTTTAAAGCACAAGGATCACTAAGGCTGTATGTCACCTGATGACCACCAGGCAACAATACTTTGATTCCTAAGATAAGGATTAAAGTAAACTCTCAATGTATATATAAAGAAACAGGTTAAAGAAGATTAGTTAGGAAACAGGACAAGTGTTTCCTGACGCGGGTCTGAGTTATATGATGACCCACAGCTGGAGCTTTTGGTCATCTGACAGAGGCCTTCCGCTGGCTTACCGGTCCACCGGTAAGCCAGCGGTAATTACACACAGAGACTTAAACCTCTCAGTGAATATATCCAGTAAGTTTGTAGGATTTTCTGAAAAAAAAAGTCAAGAGTTACCCACTCCTTAACATTTCCCCTCCTTTTCGTTCTAAATATATATTTTCTCTATCGCCTTACCATCTCCACCATTTTCTTTCTTCCCATTCTGAGTTTTCCTGATTTTGCCTATTCTTCGCTTTCTTTCTCCTACCCTTTCTTTAATTTTCTCTCCCCTCAGTTTTCTCTTTATTCCCCCTTTTTCTGTTTTCTCTGCATCTGTCACTCCACCATTTTCTCTCATTCCATCACCGTTTTCCCTATCGTTCTTGGTTTTCCTTTGACTCACCTTCAATAATTTCCATTTACTCCGTTCCCCATACTCCGTTTTGCTTCTTCCCTCATTCTGAAATTCATTTATCTTCTTCTGCCTTGTAGCCCCATCATCAATCTTCTCTCCCTCTCTCTCTCCCTCTCCAAGTCATTCTTTCTCCTGTCTTGTGTTTCCCTTCCCTTCCACACTTTCTCTCATTTCTATTGCATTCTCTTCACTTCTCTCTTCTTTAATTAGATTTATCGTTGTTCTCTCTCTTCGTCTTTCCTCTTTTATCTGTTTCTTCTGTTTTGTCATTGTCTAAATAGCGCTTTTAATGTTTCAAGTTTTCTCAATTCCTACAGATTCTTTCTTTGTTCTTCATATTTCCCTTGTTTTTCTCCTACCGCTTCTTTTCGCAATTATATTCGTCCCTTCTCGACCATCTTCATTCATCGTCCGTTTCACCGTTCTCTCCTAGTTTTTTTCAATTTCATCTTTTTGTTTTGTCTTCCTCCAGTTCCTTCAGTTCTGTGTTATATTCTTCCCTCTTTCCCTCCCTAACTCCTTTTCTCTCTCCTTTGCATCCCTGCCTCTCTTCCTCCTTTTATATTTTCCTTTATTCTTACCAAACCTCCCTCCCTTCCCTTCCTTGCATCCCTCAATTTCTCTCGGTCTCTACCATCCCCGTCCATTCCTCTATTGTACCTTCCTTCTCTCCCTCCCACTCCCAATCCCAATATCCATCCCCCATCAACACCTCCCTCCTTCCCTCCCACTCTCCACCCTATTCTTCCCGAGCTCTCAGCTGTCTGGTCCTAACCAAGTGATAATGACACCTGATCTACGGCCACCTTGGGAGGTGGGCAGTAGGAGGGGTGAAGGTGAGGAATGAGAGGGAGGGGGAGAGGATCGGGGAGGGAGAAGGAGATGAGAGGTTTGGTGGGGCAAGTAGGTGAGGGAGATTGCTGGGACAGGAGGGAATGAGGAGAGGAAGAGGAGAGGGAGACTGCTGGTAGGGATTGGGGAGGAGGGGATAAGGAAAGGAGAGGAAGAGGAGGGGATGAAGGAGTACTGGGCTGGGGAGGGAGGAGGAGAGGTTTGGCGAGGGAGGTTGAAGGAGGGACTCCAACAATCATTTGGACCATTTACTTCAAGTTATGGTGCAGCAATAGATTTTAGGGAGGACCCGGTCGCTAGTGCAGGAGCGAGCTTAGGTTATATAGGGAGAGAGAGAGAGAGAGAGAGAGAGAGAGAGAGAGAGAGAGAGAGAGAGAGAGAGAGAGAGAGAAATTACAGAATTGCCTTTTGGACAAAGTAAAGGCGCTAAGTACATATATTCTATACGTGCAATATTGTGCATATAATTCTAGTACACATTATCAATATACTATATACGATTTTACTCTAATCATTTCCATTGTGCCATCAATATATCCTGTCAACTTTCATACCATTTTACATTGTGAACTGTGTCTATACTCATTCACACACACACACACACACACACACACACACGACAAAAAAGATAAGATTCACAAGTGTCCCTGTTCGCAGACGTTGTGAAGCTAATGAGGAGAATACAAGTGGACAAGGACAGGTAAGCCCACAAGGAGATCTGGAAAGACTGCAAGCCTGGTCCGATAAATGGCTTGGGAACAACAAAGAAGACTGTATGCAGAGTACAGCCAAGGAGGTCAAAGATTGCAAAACTCACTCAAGGAAAAGGAACTTGGGGTGAGCATCTTACTGAGCACATCTCCCGAGGCGCACATCAACCAAATAACTGCTGCAACATGCGGGTGCCTGGCAAACCTAAGAATAGAGTTTCGACATCTAAGTAAGAAGTCATTCATGACACTACACCCTGTACGGCAGGGCCCATATTGAAGTATTTAGGACCAATATGGCGCCCACACCTAGACAAACACGTCAAGAAATTAGAGAAAGTGCGAAGGTTTGCAACAAGACTCGTCCCAGAGCTAAGGGGTATGTCCTACGAGTAGAAGTTAAGGAAAATCAACCAAACAATACTGGATGACACGAGGGATAGGGGGACATGATAACAAATTATAAAATACAAAGAGGAATTGACGAAAGTGGATAGGGACAATAATTCAGAAATGTGACACAGCAACAAGGGGGCACAACTGGAAGTTGAAAAGTCAGATGTGTCACAGGGATGTTAGTAAGCATTTCTTCAGTCATAGAGGTGTCACGAATTGGAACAATCTGGAGAGTGATGTAGTGGAGGTAGGATTCATACATAGCTTTAAGAACAGATAGGATAAAACTCATGGAGAAGGGAGACAGTTTACTTAGTAGCGACCAGCGAAGAGGCGGGGCCAGGAGCTGTGAATCGACCCCTGCAACCACAAAAAAATGAGTACATACACTGAGCTGGTGTGAATATTAGTACTTATGAGACCAGAAATTCAGATAAAATTATCATGACGAAGGAATGAGGAGTAAGTTGGGCGGACATTATGCTAGACACGATACATAATGCCCCACTCTGGAGGACACGATACATAATGCCACACTCTGGAGGACACGATACATAATGTACCACTCTGGAGGACACGATACATAATGCCCCACTCTGGAGGACACGATACATAATGCCCCACTCTGGAGGACACGATACATAATGCCCCACTCTGGAGGACACGATACATAATGCCCCACTCTGGAGGACACGATACATAATGCCCCACTCTGGAGGACACGATACATAATGCCCCACTCTGGAGGACACGATACATAATGCCCCACTCTGGAGAACACGATACATAATGCCCCACTCTGGAGAACACGATACATAATGCCCCACTCTGGAGAACACGATACATAATGCCCCACTCTGGAGGACACGATACATAATGCCCCACTCTGGAGGACACGATACATAATGCCCCACTCTGGAGGACACGATACATAATGCCCCACTCTGGAGGACACGATACATAATGCCCCACTCTGGAGGACACGATACATAATGCCCCACTCTGGAGGACACGATACATAATGCCCCACTCTGGAGGACACGATACATAATGCCCCACTCTGGAGGACACGATACATAATGCCCCACTCTGGAGGACACGATACATAATGCCCCACTCTGGAGGACACGATACATAATGCCCCACTCTGGAGGACACGATACATAATGCCCCACTCTGAGGACACGATACATAATGCCCCACTCTGGAGGACACGATACATAATGCCCCACTCTGGAGGACACGATACATAATGCCCCACTCTGGAGGACACGATACATAATGCCCCACTCTGGAGGACACGATACATAATGCCCCACTCTGGAGGACACGATACATAATGCCCCACTCTGGAGGACACGATACATAATGCCCCACTCTGGAGGACACGATACATAATGCCCCACTCTGGAGGACACGATACATAATGCCCACTCTGGAGGACACGATACATAATGCCCCACTCTGGAGGACACGATACATAATGCCCCACTCTGGAGGACACGATACATAATGACCCACTCTGGAGGACACGATACATAATGACCCACTCTGGAGGACACGATACATAATGACCCACTCTGGAGGACACGATACATAATGACCCACTCTGGAGGACACGATACATAATGACCCACTCTGGAGGACACGATACATAATGACCCACTCTGGAGGACACGATACATAATGCCACACTCTGGAGGACACAATACATAATGCCACACTCAGAGGATGAGATGATACATGCAACACTCATAGGAGATGACATATGCAACACTCATAGGAGATGACATATGCAACACTCATACGAGATGACATATACAACACTCATACGAGATGACATATACAACACTCATACGAGATGACATATGCAACACTCATACGAGATGACACATTCAACACTCATAGATGACACATGTAACATTTATAGCAGATGACATGTGCGACATTCATACGAGATGACATATGCAACAGTCATACGAGATAACATATGCAACACTCATACGAGATGACATATGCAACACTCATAGGAGATGACATATGCAACACTCATAGGAGATGACATATGCAACACTCATACGAGATGACATATACAACACTCATACGAGATAACATATGCAACACTCATACGAGATGACATATGCAACACTCATACGAGATGACACATTCAACACTCATAGATGACACATGTAACACTCATAGATGACACATGTAACACTTATAGCAGATGACATGTGCGACATTCATACGAGATGACATATGCAACTCTCATACTGCTCTAGATGACTCATGCAACACTCATGGATGACTCGTGCAACACTCATAGATGACACATGCAACACTCATAGATGACACATGCAACACTCATAGATGACACATGCAACACTCATAGATGACACATGCAACACTCACAGATGACACATGAAACACTCACAGATGACACATGAAACACAGACACATGAAACTCATAGATGACACATTCAACACTCAGATGACACATGAAACTCATAGATGACACATGCAACACTCATAGATGACACATGAAACTCATAGATGACACATGCAACACTCATAGATGACACATGAAACTCATAGATGACACATTCAACACCCAGATGACACATGAAACACTCATAGATGACACATGAAACACTCATAGATGACACATGAAACACTCATGACACATGACTCAAAAAGGTGACACAGGCTACTTTCAAATGAGATAATAAGGCAACATATGCGTAATGAGATAATTATATACACGAGAAGGAAGAGATTACACGAGAGGATAAATTAAAAAAAAAAGAATGAAGATTAGTTGGGATGCTAAGATTCACAGCATCAACCGTGAAAATGATTGAGAAATGCAAACAGAAAACGTAAATATCCATAATAATAATAATAATAATAATAATAATAATAATAATAATAATAATAATAATAATAATAATAATAATAATAGCAATTTTACATGGAGTACAGTCATATCCACAGCACAATTGACTAACACAAAAAAAATATTTGAACACGAGTGGGAAACATGATATTGATATTGTCACTATAATGCCGGGCAATAAATGAAAATATAAGGGTTTACATTACAGTAATACTAGCTGTCATAAAGAATAACTGGGGCTGGTGGAGTTTGTTCTCCTGTTTCCTGTTCATTGAGGAAATTATGCAAGCCCCATTATGCTATAGTGGGGGAAATGAGGACGCTACCTTCTGTACGAGTCCTATACGGAATATTTCGGTATCACGTCTAGGCTTTTAATATTTAATATTACTGAGTGCCTTTTAGGTGCCTTAAATCAGCCTCTTCAGTAGGTTCTTAGCTCCTTCAGGGCGGTACACAATTTAAAGTCGATGATCTGCAACAACTTAACGAAACATCTAATTCAATTTTGATGCTGCAAAAAGAGGAACATTTTGTGATCAAGAAGTTACCTCCTAGAGCAGTAGTCTCCAACCATTTAGTCTGGAAGAGCCAATTTGAAAAAAAAAAAATATATAAAAGAGAGCCACAGTTGCCAGTTATATCCACATGAACATGCGCACCGGAAGTGCAAGATGGTTGTTAGAGGTGGCGACAAGGTTTTGGTGTAAAATGGCTTTAAATATTTTGTAATTGTTGACACTGTGCAGTGTTGAACATACATAAAAGTGAATTCGTAATTTCATGTGAGGGCCACATCCATTTCCTAGAAGGGCCACATACGACCCTCGGGCCACAGGTTGGGGACCCCTGTCCTAGAGCATTGATTTTTTTCTGAGTGCTGTATGTATGTCGTTATCTCTTGCCTCACTAATGATGTGAGCCAGACAGGTGAGGTACTTGAGAAAGCTGAAAGAACAATTATAAATATTAGCAGATTTAATATATATCAAAAGAGATCTTGGGTGATAACGAAGCTCTCAGCCTTCACTTGGTAATAAATGATGCATATTTTACTACTTGTGTTTGTCAGCCAATTGTCATAAAGAAGCATACAGGCCAAGAGGTACCATGGCGTCAGCATAGCTTAGAATACAATAATCGCGAACGAGCAATAAAAGATTAAAAAATAACCACTGGGGAAGCTGAATGATAGCTCTAGGCCTTTCTTTTTGCAATCAACACATCAGGAGCTTGCAATGTTGCAGCAATAGTGTGGGAAATCGAGGCAGATTCTGATGTGTGGATTGCAACACGAAAGGCCTGGAGTTATCATTCAGCTCCCCCTGTGGATATTTTGCATAGCTTAGACTGTTAACACAGGTAGTTCCCAGGTCATAGTCATATTTCTCTTATCTCAGAATTGCCTTTAAGTCATCCGAGTTAGCATGCTTGTAATAACTCACTGAAAGACTCAATTATCTCATAAGAAGTGATACTAACTTACACTATAACTTCTGGTTGAACATATCAAATTGCTGAACAAAAACTACAATATACATTGGTACAAATTTGTTGTATTTAGATTTTTCCTCAGAAATTCACTGTCTAATACCTTCTTAACAGTTAGAGAACTTAAGTTCACTGGAGCCTCACTTTTTATGCAAATCTAAGAATCCTTAGAGTTTCGATGTACATCGAAGTATCGAGACCATTTTCATTAATTTAGTCAACTCTTGAGGTTCATCTCAGATTATGGTTTCAATGTCTTGTAACTACTGCTATCTCGAGTCTTTGTATTTTGGAGGCTTGTTTCAATTAATTTTAAACAAAAGACTGATAAACACTAAGATAGTGTTGGGTGTGAGCTGATTTAGAATTCATGCATATATTTATATGCTCAAGAAGAGTAGAGCTATCCCTCTCTTTCTTCGGGTCAGACCTAATTACCTCCCACTTAACAATGCGCTGTGTAACCCCTACAGGATTAGCGTTTCTCCGGTGACTGTAATAATAATAATTTGCTATTGGTGAGATTTTTCACTTTTCTTCACTGTACTGTATATCGCACATCTAAAAATCATTTAAACATAATATTCTCAAGCTATCTAACATGCTGTTCTTGCTGTCTGAATCACAGATGCAATCCAGAGAAGTGTCGACCCCAAGTGGCAGGTGTCTGAACTTACCTTGTTGCACTGTCAACCCATGAGGGCAGTGGACCACGACCTGGCTCACTAGAGTATTTCCTTCGGCAGTGAATTACCCCTGGCTAATTTGGCTAATTAGAGACCAGTGACTGCCCTCAATTGCTGTTCATGGCTTGGCACACACACAGACGACCTAAATATGGCTCTTGAGTCACCAGAGTTGTCCTTTGTTATGGCTGAGCTTGGTTCCGTTTTGAGGGTATCATTCGCGAAACTTACAACCAGAAACATGACTTTTTTCCTCCTTACCAAATACTTCCTGCCATGTTTTACCCATTTATTTAGCAGTATTAGTATAAAACTGTTTAATAAGCTGTTGTTGCACTGGGTCTGTACATAAAGAAGACTGTACACAAACAAAACTTCAAACTCCGTACACTGACAATTTATTTTCTAAACTCTTATCTTATACAGTAGCGCCCTCTTCCAGTGGGCGCTACTGTATACGATACAGTAGCGATACTGTATCATATACAGTTATGATACTGTAGCACTAAATGATGAATACCTTCCAGCATAATTACCGGGTAATCATACTGGAGGTATTCATCATGTAGTGTTACACATAGTGGGGAAGTGGTAAGAGGACACAGTGTCATACATGACGTGTTATTCATTATGTTAGGCTAACATATTGACACAATATGCAGCAGCATGTTTAGGCCTGGAAGCCTAAACGAGCCTATAGGTACACCTATCTTGAGAGATTATATCCACAGTTTTTTGAAGAGGTAAACCAGGCTCTGTACTGACAAGAGTCTGGCTTAGACATATCTTCGGTAGAAAACTGAAGAAGAAAAACTACTATTTTAACTAGATGTACTGGAGGAGTGACTGAGACACTGGAGTAGGGACGTAGTGTGGGAGAAGTGATTGAGACAGACCGCAGGAGGGAATGTGGACGGAGTGCTGAAGTCAGACTGGTGGAGGAAGGAGGATGTGCAGGAGTTAGCCTGGAGGAGGAAGTGCTTGAATCAGACTGGAGGAGGGAGATATTATGGAGTCCTGGAGTTAGCTTGGAGGTAGGAGGGAGTGATGAAGTCAAAGGCTAGAGGGAGGAGAGAGAGATTGATCATGGCACATTGTGTGTTAACATCCCCTGTGCATGGCGAGGAGAGAGCCAAGGGAGAGTAAGATAGAAAACGTTGAGAGAAAAGAAGAGAAACAGGGCGAAGGAGAGTGCTTATCTAATTGTTATTGGAGGGGTCGAGTCTTAGCTCCTGGCCCCGTTTCTCTGTTGGCCGCTACTGGGTTCACTCTGCTGGCTGCGTGCATCTTGTCATACTTAAGATAAAATTTCTTCGGATTTTTAACCCCCGGAGGGTTAGCCATCCAGGATAACCCAAGAAAGTCAGTGCGTCATCGAGGACTGTGTCTTATTTCCATTGGGGTCCTCAATCTTGTCCCCCAGGATGCCACCCACACCAGTCGACTAACACACAGGTACCTATTTGCTGCTAGGTGTAAGGAACACGTGAGTGAGTGAGTGTGTGTGTGAGTGTGAGTGTGTGTGTGTGTGTGTGTGTGTGTGTGTGTGTGTGTGTGTGTGTGTGTAAAAGGAGAGAATTTAGAAATAACAGCAAAATCCTTAGTCGGATGTTTTTCAGAGATAAATAAATAAGAAAATGCTGAAAATATCATTCTAAACTCACACTTCAAAAATACCGAGAGAATTAAACTCGCCAAAAAGGCAATTTAAAATGCCCGAAGATTTACAACAAATCGCTTGGTATTTCCTCCTTTTGAGAGAATACTTAATTAATATTTAAATGATTTATACAAACGTAAACAAGTGAGAAGCGATACCAAAAAGAACCTGATGGCAGAGGAAGAACAAGAAAGTGGGATAGATGAGAGATTAAAATGGAAAAGTAGAGGTGAGAGTAAAAAACATAAAAGATGGAGGTAAGAGAGAAGGAAAACAAAATAATGAAGGAGTAGGGAAGAATGAAAACGGTATAAGATGACTGGGAGACTAGAAGTAAGAGATGAGTAAAATATGAAAAAAAAAATACGTGAATATGATAAAGGAGGGCTGAGTGAATAGGAAGAGAGAGAGAGAGAGAGAGAGAGAGAGAGAGAGAGAGAGAGAGAGAGAGAGAGAGAGAGAGAGGAAAGAGAGGAGAGAGAAGAGAGGAGAGAGAGAGAGAGAGAGACGAGGATTACAGTGAGCAAATAAATACGAGGATTACAGTGAGCAAATAAATACGAGAAGATTTCCAAACAGACAGGAGTAAAGAGTAGCAAGTACAAAGAAAACATAGGCGAACAAAAAGGAACACTGTATTTAGGTTGTATATTAATAAGGCGGGTCCAGACACAGTGGCAAAACAAACGAGAAGAGAACAATTTAAACGTGAAAACGACACAATAGATGTGTACTGACCCTGAAGCCAAGGTAATGAAGGTCAAAGGTAAAATAGGTAATGATCTCATGAACTTAAGAGGCATGTAAGTTCCCCCGTCTTCTAATAACATGTTCATTTTTCCACTATAATCTACCTTGTCCATAATTACTATCGCATTTGCTTTATCCGTTTCGTAAGGTGAAGTCTACGATCTTTCCTTAATTCATGGTATAATTTAACAAATAATTTTTACACCTCTACAACAACAATTGTCATTACATGTCACCCCTGTTGACAACACGACTACTGAAGAGCAATTACCGTTATTTTGTTGCCTGAAACAGATGGGGAAAGTAGTGTAAAATTACTGGAAAAATCATTGACGGATTTGTCCCGTAATAGTCAAGATAAAAGACTGAAATGATTTAAGGTGAACTCTTTTTGAATTAGTAAGTGAGGAATTATTTATTTTGTGTTCATGGAAACACTAAAGGAAATTTTCTCCATATTTAAATTAACTTAAAGATGAACATTTCAGCACCTCAGTGAGTTAATGCTAATGAATAATGCAAAATTAATGTTAAGTAAGCCCAACCAAACCTAACAAGTCATTTTTATAGTTTCATATGTCGTGTCTTAGTTAATGTTAAGGATATCAATCTGTAACTGCTTAAGATGCCTATCTGACTGCCTTTGATGTCAGTCTGTTACCGTACTGGATGTCAGTCTACGACTGCTTGGGAAGAGTCAGTGACTGACTAGGCTATCCAGTCGCCAACACGTAGAATGTTCACCTGTGATTAAACTCTCTAGCTTAATAAAAGCTATAGTGATGCTTTTCGGTAAATATTTTGCAAGTACCATTTTACGTTATATTAATTATAAAGTAGCTGCAATTAGTGTAACTAGCTCTCGTTAAGTAGCGTAATGAGCTCCACTGTGCCTGATTCTCTGACGTTGTGGGAGTCATTAGGCTACAGAATCTCTTGTGGCTGTGTAGCCTCATTAATTTGTGACTATTTATTTTGAATTACAATTAGTAACATGACCATGGAAAGTGAGGACAGAAGTCAAGAGGCGATTGAGGGAGAAGAAAATTTAAATGAGTCCTAAGTGAAGAGAAACATGAACAGCTAGGACGGATGAGTGAAAAGAGAAAGACTAAAAAAAAAAAAAAAAGCCAAAACATTGAGATGGAAGAGAGAAAAAAAAGCTGAAAAAAGTTTAAGAAATGATTGAAACAGCAGGACACAAAAATAAAAATGAACAGAAAAAATAATGGAAAGAATAACAATGTGTACAGATAGTAACTAGGGACAAGATGATTTACGGTCTACGAATCCAACAAAGAAGCGAAAAATACCTGTATTCAGTGCGCTATATGAGTTTGAGGCGGAAGGGGGATGGGAGGGAAAAAGGTTAAACCCAAGCCCTTGGTTCCGCCTCTTAACTATCTAGACCGACTGACGTTAAATGGTCCCTATACGGAGTCTGCTTTCATAATGTCGCCAGTAATTCATTCCACCTCAAACACTTTTATGATCAAGCTAGCTAGCTCGCTCGCTCGCGCTCTCTCTCTCTCTCTCTCTCTCTCTCTCTCTCTCTCTCTCTCTGATATCCTAATACCACGATTGGCAGTATAATGTTCAGCCGCCTTTTCTCGTTCTTGTCTCGTCTCTAGCTAGAGAACCAATTTTTGTTTACCTCATCTAGACCCCGGAGTATTTTGCATGACGTGATCAAATATCCCCTTGTTCTTTATTCTTCTAGCGAGGAACTCTCTTATTCTTTCGTCATAGATACTAAACATCAACTCAGGGGCCGATCTGGACGTCCTCCGCAGCAGTTTCTGGGGTTTCATTTGTAGTTCTACTGAGAGAGAGAGAGAGAGAGAGAGAGAGAGAGAGAGAGAGAGAGAGAGAGAGATGGACAGGGCTTGGACAAATGTGGGGGATTAAGATGTGATCTGAGATAGAGGGCGGCCAGCCATCTATTACAGGGAACATGTGTGTCGGCCTGCCTGAGGGGCGAGGGGTGAGGGGAGAGAGGCGAGGAGGCGAAGGGAGAATGGGGAACGGAATGGGAGACTGGTGAGGGTAAAAGAGTAGAGGTCGTGGTATTGGGGAGAAGGTGAGGGAGAAAGGAGAGTGGAAAGGAAGAGTATGAGTTAGTGAGGAGAGGGGGAGGAGAATTTTGAAAGAAATGAGAAAGGAAAAAATAGAAAAGATGCAGAATGAAAGAAGAGAGTGGAAGGTGAAAAGGGAAGAAGGTGTTAGTGGAGCTTTAGAATCTCTCCCTCCCTCTTCTATATTTCTTCTTCTTTGTCCCTCCTTTCCGCTTCCCTCTCCCTTCTTTCCTCTCTCTTTTCCACTCTTCCATCACCCCTCCGCCCATCTATCGCTTCTTAACTCCCTCTCCCTACCACTCTCCCGTTCCCTTCCCTCCCATTATTTAATCTAACACTTAAAAGTTTTACTGGATTAAGTATGACAGCCCCACCCTGCACGTCATAAGCAGGGGACCACTTACTCTGCCTCACAAATAGGCGAGTACGCGCACACACACACACATACACACACACACACACACACACACACACACACACACACGCACAGTCTCAAAACAGGCCAAGTGTCTATCGACAAATTCCTTTGAAAAAATGATAACTAACTCATTACATAACCCGGCTCTAGGGATCCAATTACCCTGCCTCACTCATTACATAACCCGGCTCTAGGGCGACCAATTACCCTGCCTCACTCATTACATAACCCGGCTCTAACAACTGCTTGTTTACAAAATTATACAGGTGTACGGATGATATAACAGGAAAAAAAATGATTCAGAGTACAGGGTGAATCTGGGAGTATCAGCTCACAGATTCTTCCTTTGATTTCGGGATTATCTATTTTGTTTCGGGACTATTTTGTTTCGGGATTATCTATTTTATTTCGGGATTATCTTTTTGGTTTCGGTATTATCTATTTTGTTTCGGTATTATCTATTTGGCTGCACACTAACTGCACCTTTCAAGGCGGGTGAAATTGCTGACCTAGAAAATGTGCAGAGAACCTTCACGCATAACTGCGATAAACCACCTCAATTACTGGGAACGCTTGAAGTTCCTAAACCTGTACTCTCTAGAACGCAGGCGGGAGAGATACATTATTATATACACGTGGAAAATTCTCAAGGGACTAGTACCAAACTTGTACACGAGAGTCACTCCCTACGAAAGCAAAAGACTCGGCAGGCGATGTAACATCCCCCCAATGAAAAGCAGGGGTGCCACTAGCACGTTGAGGGACAACACAATAAGTGTCAGGGGCCCAAGATTGTTCAACTGCCTCCCAGCATACATCAGGGGGATTACCAACAAACCCCTGGCTGTCTTCAAGCAGGCACTGGACAGGCACCTAAAGTCGGTACCTGACGTTGGACTGCGTGCGGCCAGCAGTAACAGCCTGGTTGATCAGGCTCTGGTCCAACATGAGGCCTGGTCACAGACCGGACCGCGGGGGCGTTGACCCCTGGAATTCTCTCCAGGTAAACTCCAGGTATTATCTATTTGGTTTCGGTATTATCTATTTGGTTTCGGTATTATCTATTTGGTTTCGGCATTATCTATTTGGTTTCGGTATTATCTATTTGGTTTCGGTATTATCTATTTGGTTTCGGCATTATCTATTTGGTTTCGGTATTATCTATTTGATTTTGAGATTATATTTTTTATTTCTCTATTTAATTCCTGGAAAAGCCATAGGACTTTTCGAATGTCTATTTGCATTTTCGAATATCTATTTTAGTTTAAAAATATCTATTTGACGTGAGAACATGAATCAAATGCATGTCAGGCGAGGACTGGGTGATCGCTGCAGTGCTAATGACTGCCCGTCTTGGGGTCCGATAGCTGTCTCATGTCTGTCTGTGGTGTTCAGAGGCAGGAGGGAAGAACATCAATGGTCCTCACAATTCACAGTTGCTGAAGACTGTTTATATAAATCCATTATTACTATAGTTGTAGACAGCCTACTGCCATTTCTTGTAGTCTTCCCTTGGAGCGAGTTTGTTGTGGGCCTTGTTTCCCTGAATGCCCACCAGAGGGCACTGCCTCAAGTTAGACATTCGCAGCCATGCCCCGGCTGCGAATATCTAACAACTAGCTGCCCTCCCGGACCGGTTTCGGCACACCTCACACTGCCCGCTGTCAACCCCATTATTCCAATAGAGACAAAGCTAGTCAACAGCCGTATATCTCACCTACCTCTCCGCTACCCGGCATGTTACTAGATCAACCCAAAAGGCAGATAAAACATTGTCTGGAGGAGGGATTATGCGCTAAATCCGTAGGGATCATAATTGCTGAGGAATGGGAAGAAAGCAGTTTCGATCCAACGAAGGGGACGTTAGGTCTAATTCCTTGAATCAAAGAGTCCCATAGCTAGCATCAAGGCATCTCTCTCGACAGGAATGTTAAATCTACCCAGGCCTATCGAGAGAAGCTACCTTGACGCTGGCGAAGTGCTCTACATCCAAGGAATTAGAGCTGCCCTCCTTTTAATGGAATCAAATCTAATTAGCTCTATTTCCCAGGCGTTATATGACCCCTACGTGTTGAGCACTTTCCCTGTGAATAAAATAATAATAAGAAAATACAGAAAATCGGGCAGACTATCCATGAGAGTGGTGCATACTCCAGGTGTGAGACCAACTCGTGCATCCATGAGAGTGGTGCATACTCCAGGTGTGAGAGCCACTTGTGCATCCATGAGAGTGGTGCATACTCCAGGTGTGAGACCAACTCGTGCATCCATGAGAGCGGTGCATACTCCAGGTGTGAGACCAACTCGTGCATCCATGAGAGTGGTGCATACTCCAGGTGTGAGAGCCACTTGTGCATCCATGAGAGTGGTGCATACTCCAGGTGTGAGAGCCACTCGTGCATCAGTTTAGAGAGTTACAGCCACTGGTGTCAAGCCAGTGAGAATTGAGTTTTGACATGTTCAGTTTCCTGGCTTGCCAAGGTTCCATCACGGGGTTCTTCCTCACAAGGTATCGTAGGGAGCCTCTGGTTTTTGGATGGAGCCTCTGGTTTTTGGATGGAGCCTCTGGTTTCTGGATGGAGCCTCTGGTTTCTGGATGGAGCCTCTGGTTTCTGGATGGAGCCTCTGGTTTCTGGATGGAGCCTCTGGTTTCTGGATGGAGCCTCTGGTTTCTGGATGGAGCCTCTGGTTTCTCGATGGAGCCTCTGGTTTCTCGGATGGAGCCTCTGGTTTCTGGATGGAGCCTCTGGTTTCTGGATGGGGTGGTAAGCCTGGCTTCGGTAAGAAAGTGGAAGCTTAAATACTGAACAGGTTATCGTCTGATTAAAAACCGTGAGAGGAGACAGTGTCTTTTTCCCTGACGAATATACAACCCCTAGACAACCTCCACACAATACGCAACCAATAGACAACCTCCACACAATACGCAACCAATAGACAACCTCCACACAATATGCAACCCCTAGACAACCTCCACACAATATGCAACCCCTAGACAACCTCCACACAATATGCAACCCCTAGACAACCTCCACACAATATGCAACCCCTAGACAACCTCCACACAATATGCAACCCCTAGACAACCTCCACACAATATGCAACCCCTAGACAACCTCCACACAATATGCAACCCCTAGACAACCTCCACACAATATGCAACCCCTAGACAACCTCCACACAATATGCAACCCCTAGACAACCTCCACACAATATGCAACCCTAGACAACCTCCACACAATATGCAACCCCTAGACAACCTCCACACAATATGCAACCCCTAGACACCCTCCACACAATATGCAACCCTAGACAACCTCCACACAATATGCAACCCTAGACAACCTCCACACAATATGCAACCCTAGACAACCTCCACACATATATGCAACCCTAGACAACCTCACACGATATGCAACCCCTAGACAACCTCCACACGATATCAACCCCAAGACAACCTCCACACGATATGCAACCCCTAGACAACCTCCACACGATATGCAACCCCTAGACAACCTCCACATGATATGCAACCCCTAGACAACCTCCACACGATATGCAACCCCAAGACAACCTCCACACGATATGCAACCCCTAGACAACCTCCACACGATATGCAACCCCTAGACAACCTCCACACGATATGCAACCCCTAGACAACCTCCACACGATATGCAACCCTAGACAACCTCCACACATATGCAACCCTAGACAACCTCCACACAATATGCAACCCCTAGACAACCTCCACACAATATACAACCCATAGACAACCTCCACACAATATGCAACCCCTAGACACCCTCCACATAATATACAACCCCTAGACAACCTCCACACGATAAGCAACCCTTAGACAATCTACACACAATATACAACCCCTAGACAACCTCCACACAATATACAACCCCTAGACAACCTCCACACAATATACAACCCCTAGACAACCTCCACACAATATACAACCCCTAGACAACCTCCACACAATATACAACCCCTAGACAACCTCCACACAATATACAACCCCTAGACAACCTCCACACAATATACAACCCCTAGACAACCTCCACACAATATACAACCCCTAGACAACCTCCACACAATATACAACCCCTAGACAACCTCCACACAATATACAACCCTAGACAACCTCCACACAATATACAACCCCTAGACAACCTCCACACAAAATACAACCCCTAAACAACCTCCACACAATTTACTACCCCTAGACAACCTCCACACAATATACAATCACTAGACAACCTTCACACGATAAGCAACCCCTAGACAACGTCCAAATTTACAACCTCTAGACAACCTCAACACAATATACAACCCCTAGACAACCTCCACACAATATACTACCCCTAGACTACCTCCACACAATACACAACCCCTAGACAACCTCCACACAATATACTACCCCTAGACAACCTCCACACAATATACTACCCCTAGACTACCTCCACACAATATCTAATGAAAAAAAACAGACTGCAGGACAAGCAAGCTATTGTTTTGACAACGTCTCGCTCTGTGTAGAGCTCTATCACGTCCTTGATAAAGCTGTACATAGAGCGAAACGTAAACACAACTAATGCTTTCAGTGAATATGTCTATTTCTTCATAATACTGGACATTACGCTCTTGCATCCAGTCAATAACTTCTTCATTAAATGCTAAATATTTCTCACTGATCGTCACTCTGGTAATCATCACCACCACTATTATCTCCGAACTTGTGTCTG
Source organism: Cherax destructor (assembly GCA_009830355.1). NCBI lineage: Eukaryota > Metazoa > Arthropoda > Malacostraca > Decapoda > Parastacidae > Cherax > Cherax destructor. The sequence continues at coordinate 284,047 of WNWK01000820.1, forward strand.
TCGTTATGAGGGTCTCGAGTTAAAACTAATTGCGTGTTTGTCTTCACACTAGTGGGCAAATCGCCATTTCAAGCACGTGAACACCAGGCACTGTGTGAACAGTGAACACCAGGCACTGTGTGAACAATGCTGTGTTCGCCAGTCCTAAGTGTTTTGTTTTCGATTCCGATTTACTTAACCTTTTTTTTCTTCGCTGTTGCCTTTTAGCTTGGGAATATAATCTTTCCCGCTGTGTTGTACGAATTTCTTTCCTTCGCAGTGAAAGAGAGAAGCGCATGCAATTTTCCAAGGAATTTTTTGTTGAAGGATCTGTAATGCGTTCCCTCAATATTGCCTTTTTTTTATATGAAACCCAAGTTTTTTTTTTTTTTTTTTTTTTTGCAAAAGATCGATTTTTGGAAGTTCTGGTTATTTGAATTTTACGTGACATAATACGTAAGGTTTTACTGAATCATTTTAGAGCTCATCTTGACAAATAATGCAAGTATTACAGTATTTTCCTTACTCAAACAAAATCCACATTGTAAATATTCCTAACATTTATCAGACATTTTTTTTCGAAACACTTTTTTTTTTTTAATATTTAGGGATTTTATTAATGCTGCGACACTAGACGAGTTTTTTTTTTCGTTTTTACTTGTTGTTTTCAATGTCGCTGACAATAATTTCAGCCTCATATATTTGGGTGAAAAGGCCATCAAATATAAGAACAAAGACGTACTGCAGGACAAGCATTTACTGGGACAAAGTTCTCGAAAAAGTTGTTCCACTGAAATCTTGTTTTGCAACTTTTTTTATTCGTTTATAAAAAAAATCAACATTCAAACCCTGAAAATTACGGCCCATATACAGGAGCGATTCCAGGGATGGAGAGTTCCTTTGTTACCTTTCCAGGGATGGAGAGTTCCTTTGTTACCTAGAAACTCTCCTGGAAGCCTAAGCTGCTCGTCTGAAAGCTCTTTGATCTGCCGTCATCTAACTGCCTTGCCGCCTCTCAGTTCAATCTTAATTATGTCAAACATAAGCACTTTGATTATGAGACATCCTCTCCATCATTAACTATCATTCTCCCAGACAACTAGTCTAGACTAGACCATCCTTTGTGTCCCTTGTGTCACCGCTTGCTCGCTGAAAGGTCCTTCAGAACATTCAAGCGCATTAACACCACTGGAAGATCAGTAGTGGGATTGCATGACTGTCTAGTCTCAGCCTCCGTATCCACAGAGCCAGTGGTGTCATTGATATCTTTGCAAGACTGAATCCAAGGATTGCAACTTGTTGATATACCTGCATGTGATCATGAATAACTGCAATATAGTGAAAGCTTATATATATGTTATTTAGGATGTGTAATAAACAAAACATGATAAAGTTGAACGAGTCTTCTAGTTTTTTCCTTAAGTATTTGTCAGTTTGGAGTCAAATTTCACCCCAAGGATATCAACTTCGTCCCCGGATACCAACGCCCCGGCATTGCCTAGAGACCATAATCATTTGTTTTCTCAGGATCAAATGTTACTTGCCTTCGTTTTCCCCAAGCTGATATGGCTCTTAGCTGGTGATTGATGTAGCTTAGAGCCGCTGGCATTTCCTCTCTTGGATAAGTAAATGTAAGAGCACAGTCGTCTGCATATGCATGGGATTCTGGGATGAGATGAAGAAGGTAATTGAAGTAGATATTCCATAACAATGGCTCAAGAACGCTTCCCTATGGAGCACTTGCCCCAGTAGAATATCTTGCTGACTCTGTCCCATTGAGAACTACCATGAGAGATCTACCTTCAAGGTAATCACTGAGGAGACAGTGTTGTGTCTGCAATATTCAGTGCTTGCAGTTTTGCCAGGAGGCCCAGGTGCTATACTCGGTCGAAAGCACCAGCAATGTCCAGTGCTACCATACAACTGACTTTGGATTCCTCCAGTGACTGGTGCCACTTAGTGGAGAGATTTTACAACAGATCGACAGCATAGTAACTTTTCCTGAAGCCATATTGACGGTCACAAAGTAGTGAGTGGTAGTCAAAAAACTCAGTCATTTGTTGTGAGATTATTGTCTCAAGGATCTTGCCAGTGCTTGACAGGAGTGACACTGGTCTGTAGTTGCTGATTTCTGCTCTGGTCTTCTTTTTGTGAACAGGGACTACATTTGCCTCTTTCCATAAAGCCATATACACTGCTAGGCAGTGCCGAAAGATGCGAGATAGAGGTGCTGCTAGCTGGTTTCCAAATCTACTTAGCAATCTTGGACTCAACTTATCTGGGCCCACAGCCTTTTCTTGGTCCATCGATTTAAGAAGACGATGCACCTCCTCCTACCTTATTGCCACCACTGACAGCTTTGACACAGTTCTTGCAGCTAGCCAAAGAGGGTCCCTTGCTGGATCAGGAACTTGCATTTTGGCAGCAAAGTGTTCGACAAAGAGTTCTTGCTCTAATTTTATTTCCTCTTATCTCCTTGGGGAAGTTGAAAAGAATTCTTCTTTCGTAAGCCATGCTTGTCGTAACAGGCGACTAAAATGCCAGGAGCAAGGGGGCTAGTAACCTCTTCTGCATAAATTACTAAAATAATATATATATATATATATATATATATATATATATATATATATATATATATATATATATATATATATATATATATATATATACATATATATATATATACATATATACATACATATATACATATACATATATACATATAACACTGATCTCTGGCCGACGGAGACTCGAACCTACGAACCTCATGACAAGGTACGCAGTGCTTTACCGACCGTACCACACTGGTCCAATACCTTGGCATCCAGCTTTCGCTAGACGTTATTCCAAGGCAGCCAGCTTTCAGGCAGGAAGGCTTACAGCTTTTCATCTCATCCCCTGCATGCATCGACACAACTAGAGATTTTTACAATGCTAGGAATTCGCAAGAGCAGGCTCTTGCGAATTCCTAGCATATATACATATACATATAAATACTCTCTCACTCACACACACACACACACACTCACCTGGAATATACCTGGAGGGTGCTCTGGAGGTCAACGCCTCCGTGGTCCGATCCATGACTAGGCCTCGCGGTGGGTCAGAGTCTGATCAACCAGGCTGTTACTGCCGGCCGCACGCAGTCCTACGTACGATTAACAGCCAAGCAGTCAAATTGGCAGTGAAATTAGCCAAATGTTAATAAGAAAGTTGGCAAAAGAATGATGGAGGTCGTTGTGAAAGTGACGGATAATAGTGTTCTATAGCCAGAGAACTAACATGTATGACTGCCAAGTAAGTATTAAACTGAATAATAACCAAATGGTCAACACGAAAGTTGAAGTAGATTCTGACTCTTGATTGAAATCTAATGTCAGTATCATTGCTTCAAGAGGCAAAAGAGCAGGTGAAGGGTTGTGGAAGTGTACTGGCCAGAAAGATAATGTCAGAGTGCAGAAAAAATTCGTCATGGACTAAAAAAGTGTTAGGAACTGGAGAAACTATTCGGGATAGGAGAAAGTATCTGGGACTGGAGAAAGTATCTGGGACTGGAGAAAGTATCTGGGACTGGAGAAAGTATCTGGGACTGGAGAAAGTATCTGGGACTGGAGAAAGTATCTGGGACTGGAGAAAGTTTCTGGGACTGGAGAAAGTGTCAACGATTGGAGAAAGTGTCAGCGACTGGAGAAAGTGTCAGCGACTGGAGAAAGTGTCAGCGACTGGAGAAAGTGTCAGCGACTGGAGAAAGTGTCAGCGACTGGAGAAAGTGTCAGCGACTGGAGAAAGTGTCAGCGACTGGAGAAAGTGTCAGCGACTGGAGAAAGTGTCAGCGACTGGAGAAAGTGTCAGCGACTGGAGAAAGTGTCAGCGACTGGAGAAAGTGTCAGCGACTGGAGAAAGTGTCAGCGACTGGAGAAAGTGTCAGCGACTGGAGAAAGTGTCAGCGACTGGAGAAAGTGTCAGCGACTGGAGAAAGTGTCAGCGACTGGAGAAAGTGTCAGCGACTGGAGAAAGTGTCAGCGACTGGAGAAAGTGTCAGCTACTGGAGAAAGTGGATATCAAGCGGACACAAAAATGTAAACAAGAAACACCTTCAGCCCTCCAGGCTTCCCCTCAGAAAACATTGTCAACGTAATATGATGATCACCATGTGTCGCGCCTTGGTGAGGGTGAGGACAAGGGAGAGGGAGAGAAAAAGGGTGAGGGAGACGGTGAGGAAGAGGGTATGGGAAGCTTGGGGAGGAGACGTAAAGCGTGAAAAAGAGTGGGGGGTTGAGGATGAGGGAGAGGGAAAGAGAGAGGGAAGAGAGAGAGAGAGAGAGAGAGAGAGAGAGAGAGAGAGAGAGAGAGAGAGAGAGAGAGAGGATGAAGAAAGAATAAGGTGAGGGAGATGATTGCTGGAAGCTGTATGTACCAGTGGTACTACTTCTAATTGCTGCTAGTTCTACATACTGATATTGTGGTGCAAGTGAACCAACACCACTTCTATGAATACCACGACCACCTCCGCTATTCCACTTCTACCACTACTGCTATTATTATTATCATCCTGTCAACTGATCGTCCTGATGTAGTTGCTGAACAAACATCAGGAATCCGTTGATTTCCATTTGTTCCAGCGTATTGTTCTGTTAATTGGTTGCCAAAAATTATATATGTACTTGTGTTTAAGATTGTTATTCCCAAAACTCATCTTCCGAGTTTCTGACTACTGCGCCAACCTACCCAGATTACTCTGAATATTCAGTCCGCTTTGGACGCTGCACTTTTCCCAAATTTGTTTCGTTCGAAAATTTTGCTGTCATAGATTTATATATATTTGTGAAGAGAAATGGACCATGAATCGACCCCTGAGGAACTCCACTCCTAACCTCTAGCCACTCATTTATCCAGCTGGGCATAACAAAGTTTGTCTGTTTGATCATGTGCGTTTACTTTGCCCAAGGTTGGGGTACCTTGTTGTTTGCCGTTTAGAAATCTACAGCCTTTGGGACTTTTTCATTAAAGTTTTTGTATACATAAAAAAATCGATTAAGTTATTCAAGCATGATCTTTATGTTGCAAGACCGATGTTGGTTTCTGGGTATTAAGTTATTTTCTAGAAATTTTACTACATGATCCTAATTATAGTCTCTGTTTACCTAAAAATGAAGTTAAGCTGATGTGACGATAGTTGACCAGCACAAGTCTTATTCCCCTTTTTGAACACTGGGGAATATTTGTTAGTTGCCAGTCCTTCGGCACTTTACCTTCTTCTAATGATTTGTTTATTATTACCGTTAGTGGGTATGTGAGTTGGTACCTACAATCCTTTATAACTGGTGTAGGTATTTCGTGTCGTCCGCTTGTTTTGTTAATAGTTTCCTTTACCAAGTAATTTTATTTTGTGTCCAGGCTGCTAATTTCGTTAAAGTTTCGTTTTTTGGAAAAATACACAATATGCAAACACTGTTACATTTTAGTGGAAACTTTCATGTCCTAGGACCTTTGTCACTCCAAATGTACATATGAGTTGTTGTTGTATGTTCGCCGGTACATGCGGCCCGGGTCTTCTCCAAATGGTGACCCGGCAGGGTCACCATTTGGTGACACCACCTGACTGGCAGAGAGGTTACCTGAGTGAGAGATGTTAGGTGGCTATAAAACTCATGAGATAAATATGAGCGAAAACGGTTGCATCCGAGGTCAGAGATCTCTCACGCACCTAACCTCTACGTAGCTCACGTCTTTCTCTCCATAGATACATTTAGAGTGACCAGTGTCCCAGGACAAACATTTCCCCCCAAAAAAAATGTCCTCGTATTTGCATTTTGTGTCTTTTTTTCAATAACCCATTGGTAACACATAACATTTTCACCAATGTCTCGTGTGTCAGACTAAGACCATAAAAACAAGTTTTGGGGACAGACTATTAGTGTCATGGTCGGCAGTAAATACACACCCGAAGGCTGTGTTGAGCATTGAAATCGTATTTCTGTTGTTAGTTATTCTTCCGGTTTCGCAAGTTAACGGTCCTACCACTGTTTTCACGCCCCCCCCCCCCTCCTATAACGTATTTGAAGAATTTTTTTTAGGTTTTCCTTGGCGTTTTGTGCAATTCCGTTTCTCAGATTCCTACTTAGCATTTCAGCTTTGTATTACACTGTCCTGTGTGTAACCGTATGTAGTGAGTAAGGTCTTCGAGGTTACTAGTTGAATGAAATTTCTCGTATGCGTTACTTATTTTGACTGAAGCCTCATCTAGTTACCTCGTCTATCACCCTTACTTCATATTATCTTTATACAGTTCTATATTAAATTATAAATATGCCCCACATGATAGAGAGAGAGAGAGAGAGAGAGAGAGAGAGAGAGAGAGAGAGAGAGAAATATGAAGCAATGGACGCAACACGTTAGCTGGACTGTGCAGACTGGCTGCTGTTGACCTTCCTAGCGCTGCTCCTCTCCTCGTCCCACAGTCAAGTAATCGCAATAACAACAACACACCCGATCAGCTGATTACAATAACAACAAGACGTCCGATCAGCTGATTACAATAACAACAAGACCCTCTATCAGCTGATTACAATAATAACATCGCAGTCGCTCAGCTGCTATTTGTAGTCCATTAGTGTTGTTGTTGCGAGAGTTTTGGTGGGATTTTTGAAGGCGAGGGAATAGATATATACTCAGGGAGGAATACCCATCTAGTTTATTAATGCATGGAGCAGTGAGCGTAAACACGGGCAGAGAAGGGGGAGGGCAGTGGATGATGAGGATGGGTAGGGGTTGGGGTAATGTGAGGGAAGGTGGGGGTTGGAAGGTATGCGAGGCAGGGTGGGGGTTGGGAAGGAATGTGAGGCAGGGTGGGGGTTGGGAGGAATGTGAGGGTGGGTCAGGGTGGGAGGAATGTGAGGAAGGGTCAGGGTTGAACAGAATGTGAGGGAGGGTCAGGGTGGAATAAAATGTGAGGGAGGGTCGTGGTGGGGTAGAATGTGAGGGATGGTCGGGGTGGGGTAGAATGTGAGGATGGTCGGGGTGGGGTAGAATGTGAGGGATGGTCGGGGTGGGGTAGAATGTGAGAGATGGTCGGGGTGGGGTAGAATGTAAGGGAGGGTCGGGGTGGAGTAGAATGAGGGTCGGGAGGGTAGAATATGAGGGAGGGTCGGGTAGAATGTGAGAGATGGTCGGGGTGGGGTAGAATGTGAGAGAGGGACGGGGTGGGGCAAAATGTGAGGGAGGGTCGTGGTGGGGTAGAATGTGAGGGATGGTCGGGGTGGGGTAGAATGTAAGGGAGGGTCGGGGTGGAGTAGAATGTGAGGGTCGGGGAGGGTAGAATATGAGGGAGGGTCGGGGTGGGGTAGAATGTGAGGGTCAGGGTGAGGTAGACTGAGGAAGTCAGGGTGGGGTGTAATGTAAAAGAGGGTCGGGGTGTGGGTAGAATGTGAAAGAAGGCCAGGGTGTGGTAGAATGTGAGGGAAGGTCAGGGTACGGTAGACTGTGAGAGGGGGTTAAGATGGGGTAGAATGTGAGGGAGGGTCATGGTGGGATAGACTGAGGGAGGGTCAGGTTTAGGCTTTAAACAGTGAAAAATTATTAGGATAGTAGTAGAATATTCCTTTAGCAACAAATAAGTAACTACAAATAAGAGGCTGGACATTTAATGTACACCATTCAGTGTAAATAATCCCCTTCCCACTCTAGTTATGATGACGGTGGGGCGAAAAAGAATAACACGAATCTTTTCCAAACACGCCACACATATTTAACAATTTACCCCCACTCGGAAACGAAAACTTTATATGACATTGGAGTCTGTCCTGCATCATTATAAAGTCGCAATTTCACGATGGTCTAACACGGACCGAAACGTCGTTTAAAATGTCTTCTCTAAAGTGTGAATTGTACCACCCATGGAATTGTATTCCAGGAAATGTGCAGAATGGTCTTAGTTGTACATGACATCTCTCCCCCCAAGCAAAAAAAAAAGTTCTTGACATTTAACTGTTTTTTCAGAAGTTTTAGGAAAGGGGCGTGGAAAGGCTTTCACGTTTTTTTTAATAAAAAAATCTTTTAATGAAATTATTTAAGTCTACTCATACCATTGGTTTAGTGCACTACCATATATTGCGTACATAGTCAGCCTTCCATTCATTCTTAGATTCAAGACGAGTTGACTTGCGTCCTCTGCAAACCTACTTAGCTCACTCTCAGTTCTTTTACTGGTGAGATTGTAAGGATGACTTCTCTGAAATTTGAGCAGCTGTTCCTTTAGGTTAATGCAGAGTTGGAGGACACCACATACTAGATTCTACGGCTTAAAAAGGAGTGGTGGAAAGCTGGTGGCCTGGTGGCTAAACCTCTCGCTTCACACGGCGAGGGTCTGGGTTCGATTCCCAGCCAGGGTAGAAACATTGGGCGTGTTTCTTTACACTTGTTGCCTATGTTCACCCATCAGTGAAATGAGTACCTGGGTGTCAGTCGACTGGTGTGAGTCGCATCCTGGGACAAAACTGACCTAATTTTCCCGAAATGCTCAGCATAACAAGGGGCTTTCTATATAGTAGTATGTCATTGATGTCAGCTAGGCCTGTATACCATGTACATGTACTTGTAGTAAATATATTATTATTATTATTATTAAACCAACTACGACGATGATCGGACCTGCAACAACGAGTGGAAGCTAGAGGAAAGGAATGTGTTGAAACTGAAGATGAGTTAGGTCCAGGGAACTGCTGTGACAAATATTAATTCCTTCTCTTTGCTGCCTACCAAGTGTGAATCGACCACTGATAGCATCCCAACAACGACCACTAGTGAGGCCCGACCTTCGAGAACGTCAAGACGAACGCCACCAGTGAAGGTGTCCTTGTCGGAGACATTCAGATTAAAATTTATGGACTGGGGCTTTTTGTTTAAGGGATAGGAGTAGGAGACAGAGGATGCTCTCTCCCTGGGACTATGTTACAGGATATTATTAGTCGTCTTGACAGTATCATGAAAGGTAAGAGGACCAACCCTATTTTCCGCCTTAATATTGTAGGCAATATTTCTCGTTGTATTTAGTTTTATATATCTCGGTATATATACACAGTACCTCGACAGTTTTGTATTACTATATTGCTACTTTACCTAATTTCCAGGCGGTGCACATATGAAGTGCAGCCTTCATGTATAATACACAACTAACGAACCTAACTAACCGATTGCAGACATCTGATTGGGTCAGAGAATGCGGACAGACTGGCGTAACACTGCTTTTTCAGTAATACTTCAGTAATCAGAGAATGGTTCTTAAAATAGCTAGACATCATGTCACCGGAAGAAAATTTGGCCACAAAACTAGTGGACAACATGAAAATATTTTTTTTCCTTTTTTGCCCAGTTTTCCTCATTATTATTATTATTATTATTATTATTATTATTATTATTATTTCATTCATGGGGAAACTCTAAATCCACGATGGTTATACAGCTTCAGGGAAAATAGGCAATCAGATTCAATCCTAGGATGGGAAGTTCAAATTCTTTGACTAAAGTGTTTTTTTTCCCCCAGCCTCTAGATGTCTCCCTTATAAAGTGTCACATGACAGAACACTATAATAAAGGAACACATAGGGAAGCTGTACGCTGAACTCTGTCACGTAAACCATACACTATTTTAATATTTATTGGGCAACTCTGAACCGGTAAGGATCATGTAGCGATTGAGGGATGGGAGGTAATTAGGTATGATTCAGTATCAAGGAGCTCCCCTATCAAAATACAGAGACGTTAGTGAGAAATTAAATGTAAGGGAAGTGGAGTGATATAACCGACTAGAGAAGGTAGTGAAGGCTGATGTCACAAACGGCTTTTAAGAGATATGGATCTAGTTGAACCGGTCAGGTAAGAGCTATGATGACAGACACTCAGGAGGTAGAACAAACTTTTATTGGGACGACGTTTCCCTCTGTGCGGAGCTTCAACAAGAGCTTCATCAGATGGAAATATTGTGCCGATAAGAGCCTTTCTTGTCAGCATTGCACTAAATGTAAGAACCGGCCCAGGAGCCAAAACTCCAACCCCCGAACTTTATCCAAGTGCACACAAACACTTCATCCTCTTCTCCCTAACAACAGACTAACTGACGCTAAACTTACAGTCACCTGGTGGGCACACAAGTAAATTCTGTCACAGTGTCAGAGTCAAATTTTTAATTGCTTTACAGAAAAAAATACTTTTAAAAAAGATGCAGAGTAAAAATATTACATGGAAAGTGTGAAAACAGAGAGTAACAAGAGGCAGGAAGAAAGAGAATCAGAGTAGAGGGAGTGCACGATAAGAGGTGAAAAGACAATGAGTTAATTAAACTGGGGAGAGAAATAAGGGTGAGAGATCAAAGTGAGACAGTGGATATGGAGATGCAGAAAGAGAAGTCATGGGTGAGACACTGGTGAGAGACTGGGTTGAGAGATAAGAATGATAGATATGTGTGAGAGAGAGGTGGGACAGAGATGAGAGGAGTGAGACATAGGAAAGATAAGGGTGGTAAATAAATGTGGGAGACTAATAAGAGACAGGGGTGTGAGAGTAGTGTAACAAGGCAGGCTACGAAAGAACAGCTAGAAAGTAAAAAAAAAAATGTGTGAAAGACAGATCAAAGAAAACAATAGCGAGATATAGGGGTGAGAGAGAGACAGGCGAGAGAAAATGGATGAGAAACAGGATCGAGAGATATGTGTCATAACCGGCTGTAATAGTCTCCGGTTGAAGCAATTCTACCTTCATCACGGCGATATTCTGGCGGTAGTGGTGGTGGGATGTGTTTCCCAGACTCCCCGCTCTCCAATGAAATACCACGACGCCTGGCCAGCCATGTGACACACTCATGTGTTCCTGACATATACATCAAAGTGACACAGCTATATTATTGTGCCAGATGCCAGCTATATGACACAGCCCTATCCCCCCATCAGACATGAGCCTTCCAAACGAGTGATGGGTATATTTTTCTGTATCAGATACAAGTCTGTCAGCCATGTGACAATCATGTTTTTGTATTTTTCTGCTCAGATGTTAACCAGGTGACACAGTCATATGTTTGATACAAACCGGCCAGCTAAGTGACAGACATATTTCCGTTTCAAATTTCAACCTGCTGCGCAAGGGACACCTCGGCTATGTGATCTTAACTGTCTCGTCGCTGGCTGCAACTTCGAAGGTCCTCTATTTTCATTCATCAGATATTATGTTCCATTTCTACAGTGCATGCTCACCAATATAAAAACTTCATCTGATGTTCAGTGATCAGTCTGTTTACCGCATCATCCGCCCGGCATCATCCAGCGACGAGTGTATCATCAAAAGTCATGAATTTCTTGAAGTTTTCGAAGGCCTTAAAAATCTGGAAGGTCTTGAAGTTCTGGAAGAGCTTGAAATTCCGGAAGAACTTGCAGTTCAGGAAGCTGTGAATGATCTTTTAAGTTCTGAAAATTGATGATATTCTGGATAGCCCTAAAGTTCTTGAAATCTTGAAATTTTGGAGGGTCATGAAATTCAGGAAGATCCTGAAGGTCACGAAGTTCTGGAGTCTTAAAGCTCTACAGGTCCTGGAAGACCTAGGTTTTGGAAGGTCACTAGGTACAGGAAAGTCCAAAAGTTCTTGAAGTTATGGAAGTATTGTAGTTTTAAGTCTAGAAATTCTGGAATGTCTTGAGCTTCTCAAATTTCTAGAAAGTCTTGATGCTCTCGAAGATAAGGAAAATTTTGAAGTTCTCCAGTCTCAGAAGCATCTTGAAAAAAAAGTGTAATTGGAGATACTTCTTTCTCGGAAAGGAAACATCTTGTCATCCTGGGTCATGCTGACCATCTTGTCATCCTGGGTCATGCTGACCATCTGCAAGTGTTCTGTGAATTACCGCACTAGCCCCAGGAACACCGTAGTCTCAAAGTGGGCAACACATATCATAAACAAGTGAAATCCGTCGAACAGCCATTTTACTGACAATTATCATTTGTCGCCTGAGATGTGTGAGGTGTCCGAGTGCCTTCTGGGCCAAACCACGGAACGGGAGGGTTTTGAACCCATGGGTCAATTTTGGACCCATAGAATACACCTCCTCTAAGCCAAGAACGTTTGATTGATATGAACTTCCACAATATATATTTATACACCCCCGTTTTATTAGTAAACATACATAAGCCTCGTAAACAATAGAAGAACCGCTACAAACTATACATGGACTTGTTGAAATTTCACAATTCGTCACATTAACACGTAGTTTTGCAAACGTACAAATCACACGTATTCTGATGAAGATTTGCAATAATATTAACTTCCACATCACCGAGAATTAATGAATACAAATAAGAAACTGGTGATGCAAAAGAGGAATGAATCATTGCAATTTTGACGAGAGAAGAAAATGTACGAAGGTAAGGTGAAGACAATCCTTTATAAAAAAAAATTATGCAAAAGAAAAAAAAATCGAGAATCAAGGAAAAATGAACAAACATAGAAAGAAAAGTGTTAACAAGAGATACAAGACATAACAGGTAATTAGGAACTACAGGTGAGATAAAGGTGTAAATAGATATAAGAGGGGAAAAGAACGGGGTAATGAAGAGGCGGACGAAAAAGAGGGAACGATGAGGGTGACGTAAATGGCATTAAGACAGTAGATGAACAAAGGTAAATACGAGTGAACACAGGTGAGAGCAGGTGAACACAGGTGAGAGCAGGTGAACATAGGCGAATGCAGGTGAGCACAGGTGTGCAGGTGATAGCAGGTGAGTGGTAGGAAACACTAGAACGAGGGGTGATGAAAAGTGTGGAGAGGGGAAAGAACTTGATCGCTAAAGCAAAGGGATGTAGGGGAGGATAAAGAGAGTGTGAGGGGAGAGGTGAGAGGAAAGGGAAGGGTGCAGCTGGGAGAGCAAGGGAGAGATAAGAGCCGTGGGAGGGAGTTAGTGTGTGTGTGTGTGTGTGTGTGTGTGTGTGTGTGTGTGTGTGTGTGTGTCGCGCATGTGTGAATGTGTTAGTTACCATTTTGTCCTAGGCACATGTCGATTAGACACTAGGCCTGTTGTATGTGTGTGTGTGTGTGTGTGTGTGTAAGGAAACACTTGTGTGTGCATGTGTGAATGTGTGTGCATGTGTGAATGTGTGTGCGTGTGTGAATGTGTGCGCGTGTGTGAATGTGTTTGTATGAATGTGTGTGTGAATGTGTTTGTGTGAATGTGTATGTGTGAATGCATGTGTGTGTGTGAATGTGTGTGTGTGAATGTGTGAATGTGTGTGTGTGTGTGTGTGTGTGTGTGAATGTGTGTGTGAATGTGTGTGAATGTGTGTGTGTGTGTGTGTGTGTGTGTGTGTGTGTGTGAATGTGTGAATGTATGTGTGAATATATGTGTGTGTGTGTACTCGCCTATTTGTACTCACCTATTTGTGGTTGCAGGGGTCGATTCATAGCTCCTGGCCCCGCCTCTTCACTGTGTGTGTGTGTGTGTGAGAGAGAGAATGTGTGTGTACTCACCTACTCACCTAATTGTGGTTGCAGGGTCGAGACTCAGCTCCTGGCCCCGCCTCTTCGTTGTCCGCTACTGGGACTCTACTTTCTCTGCTCCATGAGCTTTATCATACCTTGTCTTAAAACTATGTATGGTTCCCGCCTCCACTATATCGTTCGCTAGACTATTCCACTTCCTAACTACTCTATGGCTGAAGAAGTGCTTCCTAACATCCCTTTGACTCATCTGAGTCTTCAGCTTCCAGTTGTGTCCCCTTGTTTCTGTGTTCCCTCTCTGGAACATCCTGTCACTATCAACCTTGTCAATTCCCCGCAGTATTTTGTATGTCGTTATCATGTCTCCTCTAACCCTTCTGTCCTCCAGTGTTGTTAATCCTATTTCCCTCAACCTTTCTTCATAAGACAGACCCCTGAGTTGTGGAACTAACCTTGTCGCAAACCTTTGCACTTTCTCTAATTTCTTGACATGGTTGACCAGGTGTGGGTTCCAGACTGGTGCTGCATACTCTAGTATGGGCCTGACGTACACGGTGTACAGTGTCTTGAACGATTCCTTGTTAAGGTAACGGAACGCTAATCTTAGGTTTGCCAGTCGCCCATATGCTGCCGCGGTTATCTGGTTGATGTGTGTTTCCGGAGACGTGCTTGGCGTTATACACATTTGGTGGGGTTAAATTCGAGAAGCCAGTTGCTAGACCAGATGTCAAGCTTGTCCAGGTCTCTTTGAAGTCCTGCTTGGTCTTCATCCGATGTGATTCTCCTCATTAATTTCACATCATCTGCGAACAGAGACACTTCTGAGTCTATGCCGTCCGTCATGTCATTCACATATACCAGGAATAACACTGGTCCTAGGACTGACCCCTGCGGTACACCGCTCGTCACAGGCACCCACTGTTATACCTCATCGCGCACCATGACCCGTTGTTGCCTCCCTGTGAGTATTCCCTGATCCATTCCAGTGCCCGTCCTGTGAGAATGTGTGTGTGTGTGTGTGTGTGTGTGTGTGTGTGTGTGTGTGTGTGTGTGTGAATGTGTGTGTGTGAATGTGTGTGTGTGAATATGTATTTGTGTGAATATGTGTAAGTTTGAATATGTGTAAGTGTGAATGTGTGTGTGAATGTGTGTAAGTGTGAATGTGTGTAAGCATGAATGTAAGTGAGAGTTTGTGCAAGTGTGAATGTATGGTAATGTGTGTGTATGTGTGCGTGTGTGTACGTGTACTCACCGATTTGTACTCACCTATTTGTGGTTGCAGGGGTCGAGTCATAGCTCCTGGCCCCGCCTCTTCACTGATTGCTACTAGGTCCTCTCTCTCCCTGCTCCATGAGCTTTATCAAACCTCGCCTTAAAACTATGTATGGTTCCTGCCTCCACTACGTCACTTTCTAGGCTATTCCACTTCCTGACAACTCTATGACTGAAGAAATACTTCCTAACATCCCTTTGACTCATACGAGTCTTCAACTTCCAATTGTTACACCTTGTTTCTGTGTCCCATCTCTGGAACATCCATTCTTTGTGTGTGCGTGTGTGTGTGTGTGTATAAGATTGAGAGAGAGAGAGAGAGAGAGAGAGAGAGAGAGAGAGAGAGAGAGAGAGAGAGGAGAGAGAGAGAGAGATGAAGTGGGTTGATAAGGGCTGGTGACCGCGTTTGATGGCTGAACACGACTGAACACGGGTAGTAAGGGATGAGTGAGGTGCTGCTCCTGAGATTAATTTAAATTTGATGCTGATACAACGGGTTTAAGATGACTGGAAGCTGTTCATCTGCGTTTCAATATGGGATGCTTGATTTGATTATTTTACTAGAATTCATGGGAAATTGATTAGGGTTATATTCCATGATATGCGAGGATGACTCGCGTTCCAGTGAGCGTGCTGATAGTGGTCTTAAATTTCTTCGACTGATCACCTTGATCTGGTCTCTTCCCCTTCCCTCTCTCCAACAATATCACATCCCTTCACCAGTGACAGCCTCCACCACCAACATGACACAGCACTCAGTCCTATTTCAATGCCCACATAAGGTGTCCATTCCTGCAGGCGCTTCTCCTGTTCCCTGCCTTCCACATTTCTGAACTCCACTACTTTTTACCAGATCCGGTGTCATGAAGTGCCTGGAGAATGGGAGTTACTCAGATTTTATACTTAGAAGGGGAGGACAGCTCAAATTCCGTGAATCAAGGGATCTTCAGTAACATCAAGGAAAGTAGCTCTAGGGTAAGTACTGCTCGTGGCAAGGAACACGTTCAGCACTGCTAGAGGAATGTAGATGAATGGTTCAGAGAACCGACAAGTTGATAAATTAGACACATATGCAACACTTGGGTATCTTTATTGAGGAAACGTTTCGCCACACAGTGGCTTCATGAGTCCAATACAAAGCGGAAAGTAGTAAGGAGAGGAGGAGTTTGAGGTAATCAGTCTCTCAGCCTGGAATCGATGTGTTCAGTCCATCAATCTTATAGGAAGTGCAGCATATGGCCGGAGAAGTGCCTTATATACTGTAGTCAATTGAGTGGAAGCAGGAGGAGGCGGGATCACAGTGGAACCATCCACTAGTGTAAGTAGGTCTTCGTCCAAAGGTTGGACAAGTGTTGAAGAATTCCTTGTATCAAGATCCCTCTGCTCCGGCCCTATGCTGTACTTCCTACAAGACTGATGGACTGAACACATCGATTCCAAGCTGAGGGACTGATTACCTTGAACTCCTCTCCTTACTACTTTCTACTTTGTATCGGACTGATGAAGCCACTGTGTGGCGAAACGTTTCCTCATTAAAGATACACAAGTGTTGCACATGTGTCTAATTTATCAACTGCTAGAGTAAAGAAGATTCCTCAGGAACAAAGAGGGATAACTATCCTAATTTCTGCAATTCAAGCTTTAAGGTGCAAGCAAACTTCTGGTGCTCTCAGATTCCTGATCTCATGACTCTGAAAGGAATTAGTTCTCTTTGGCTTACGAATAAAAAAAATGGCACGATAGAACTCAGGAAGCTCAAGTGGCTATCTTTGATGACCAAAATTTTATTCGTAAAAGTTGGAATTTGTCAGGGAAAATTTTAACATCCTCTTTTCGAGCATGTAAAAAGCACCTACTCGTTTCCACCCACTGTTAAAAATTACAAGTGACACTGACTGCACAACAAAAACTCACATGAATAATTAAAACTGGAACTCTCATACTACGACCAACACAACGGTAAATGACTGATGGGAAATGCATTAACTAAGTACACTGCCCTCCCTGACACCCAGGTACTGCTCCAGATGTAAGCAGAAGGAGCACACTGCCTGCAAGACATGTATATAATTACTGCTACAAGAGAGGACATATGGAGAATACCTGTAGCAGCCCCTTCTCCCACATAAAAAAGGAACTTAATAGGAGAACCAGTTCTTTAGAGGTAATGTCTAACTGCACCTTTTCTGCCCCCAAAAAATGCTTTGCGCAAAACCAGGAGACACATTCCACTAACCACAAGGTATCGACAAACCACGTATTGAAGATCTCTCCTGAACTTAGCAATAGTTCGGAAAGGATCGTAACGGAGTCCTAGATTTATCTAAAGTTTGTGGGATAATTCTGTATTGTGCCCTATTCCACAGGAATATGCTTCATATAACCACCAAATACAAAGCTTCGTCAAGCAGAGTTCATATTTTGTCTACATACTGTTTGCTAATACAAGAGGCATCGTTACTATTACTGTGAGCTCTCACAAACATTCGCCAACATGAATAGTAATGAAATGGCTGTAGTATATTTGAAACCTTCCTGCGAGTCAGGATATGAGAACTTAGTTGAGGTGGATGGAACATGAAGACTGGCTAAATGGCGTACTGTCGAGAGTAATGAAAGAACACAGGTTCAGAGCAAGCTTTTATTGTGACTAAGATTCGCTTTATGCTGTAGAGTTTAGTCAAGCTAGATGTTTGATAATGAATTACACAGACCGGAACGTTTAAAGACGATGACAAGCTGCAGAAGAGATTTTGGCGCACACACACACACATATAATAATATATATATATATATATATATATATATATATATATATATATATATATATATATATATATATATATATATATATCGTGCCGATTAGGTAAAACTTGCGATTTTGGCTTAAATAGCAACGCTCACCTTGCCATATAAGACAAGTGAAAATTTGTGTATGCAATAATTTCCTAAAATCATTCTGAACATAACGAAAAAATATATTTTATTGTGTTTGTTTATTATTAAATTAATGTTAACGTATCTAAAATATATTTAGTTGGGTTAGGCTAAATTAAATTGCGCTTGTTGTAATTGGGTTAGGTAGGTTTCAAAGTTTCTCTTGGTACAAAATTATAAATTTTACATTAACATAAATGAAAAAATATATCTTTAAACGTATAAGATAAAATTTTAGAAAGGACTTAATTTTAGATGAGTTCTTGCTAATTGACCAATTTTACCTAATCGTTATGACATATATATATATATGATATATATATATATATATATATATATCAAGACCATGCTAGAGAGTGTGTTGAATCTTTCCCTCGAAGATGATCAGTGGTTGCAGCCTCACTTCCAGTCAGGCTTGGGGGCTGGGAGTACGAAATCCTCCCAGATTGCCTACCAGATTTCTATCCTCTTCCATAGCATCAAATGAGTTAATAAAACAAATTCTTCCAGACAACCTCAGTGATCCATCAGGAATACAGGACCCTAGCTACGCCAGTGCCATCACTGAATGGGAGAGACTTGCTGCTCCAGCACCAAAACCTAGTGCAGAACTGGCCAACAAACAGTCAAGTTGGGATGGCCCTATCACTGAAAAGATGCTTGCCAACATGCTTAGAGCTGTAACATCACACAGGAAGACTGCCCGTCTCCTAGCTGTGAGTGCACATCACTCTGGGGACTTCCTCCAAACAGTTCCCATTTCGGCAATGGGAACACGCCTCGACCCTAAGACTCTCCGTATTGCAGTGGCTCTGCACCTTGCTGCCCCAATTCACACGGAATATACGTGTATTTGCGGTGATGCTCAAGCCGACCAATATGATCTACATGATCTAAACTGTTCCAAAACCAAGGGCTGGCATGCAAGACACAATGAAGTCAACAACATCATAAAGAGAACCCTCGCTACAGCTGGATGCCCAGCCGAAAGAGAGCCCCGATCACTAGCAGCCAACAATACCCACAACCCAGCAAACCGCCCCGACGGGATCACCATCTATCCTTGGAAGAATGGCAAGCTCTTAGCATGGGACTATACCTGTGTGTCGACACTGGCTGACACCTACATCCATCACAGTGTCGGGCGACAGGGAGGAGCTGCTGACCACAGGGAGGTATAAAAGATTGGCAAGTACAGGGACATAAGACAACAGTATCAATTTGCCCCAGTGGGATCTGAGACATTGGGAGCATGGGGAAAAAATGCAACACGTTTCCTTAAAGAACTGGGTTCCAGACTCATCGACACCACCAGGGACCCAAGGGCAGCCACTTTCATGTTCCAGCGCCTCAGCGTGGCCATCCAGAGGGGAAATGCATGCTGCATATTAGGCTCGCGTCCGGCTTCGGAGGAACTGGAGGAGATTCATAATCTTTGATATATTGTACCCAAGTATTTATGTTTATGTTTGTGTTTTTTGTCAATGTATTGTCTATTAATAAAGCACTCATATAATATATACAGGGAGTGGTAGGAGAATAAAATATTGAAACAGCTCCGGGGAGAACCTCGAGTTTTCCCTGAGGTACGTTTATTGTCTTCTCTGAGGATGAGGGTCCCCAGTAAAGTTCTAGAGGTGTGTGTGTATATATATATTATAAATATATATATATATATATATATATATATATATATATATATATATATATATATATATATATATAAATATAAATATAAATATAAATATAATATATATATATATATATATATATATATTTATATATATATAATCACACGTACATTTTGTATCTTCTGTATGACTTGATAAAGAACTTAGCAGAAAGAAACGTTGTCCAAATAAAAAAATTCCACAAATTGTCCTTTTTTTCAAAAACATCAATGCATATACACCGTACGGTGCGTATTTCTCAGTATGTATACATATACTAAATTGAAGATAGGTTAGTGTAACAAACAATAGTTATTGTGAG
The DNA here is from genome assembly GCA_009830355.1 of Cherax destructor. Taxonomy (NCBI): domain Eukaryota; kingdom Metazoa; phylum Arthropoda; class Malacostraca; order Decapoda; family Parastacidae; genus Cherax; species Cherax destructor. The sequence continues at coordinate 303,699 of WNWK01000820.1, forward strand.
AGGAGTGTCGCTAGGGGAGTGAGGAAGAGCCAGGGCTTAGCCCAGCTGCTTTGCGTTTTAGGTTACAAACAGCGTTTTTCAATGCTTCTTTGGTCCTCGTGTAGTCGGTAAGCTTTCAACCATATAAACAAACCAACCCAAAAAAAAAAAAAAAATTATCTGAATATGTGTAAACGAGTGCTAAGAGGTAAATATAAAGGGGGCTCAATGGTCGGTAAGAGTTAATAGGCAGGTGCTAGAAGCCGTGATTGGACCCCTGCAAACAAAACTAGGTGAGCCAATAAATCTGCATCTAAGACATTTGTTCCCTTGACTGTTCACGGATTATTCATTATTCACTCCAATGGCCGGCCATTGGAGCGAGAAAGTCCAGCAAATAGTGAGAGAACGCACGGGCAGAGAGATAAATAAAAGATAACGATGAGACACGCTGAGGCGTTTAATTATCTTGTGTGAAAAAGGTACTAATGCTTTTAACAGGGAGAATTAACACTGGGTAAAATGTATGAATGAACAAAGGAACGAATGAATGAATGAACGCTTACATGAATGAACGAATTAATTAATTACTGAACAAATTATTAAATGGGCAGCCGAGAGGCTTGAAACGATCAGAATAACCACTTATTCACACCTGAAAAAGCAAGTCACGTGATTGTGAAAAACAAACACGTCCCGTACTTGAGAGGAGAAGAACACGTGTTCAGTCTCTACTTTCTTCCAGGTGTTGGGTCAGCAAGATCGGTCATTTCTGATATTTCTTGTTCACAAGCACATGATTATTTTCCCAAGCACGTGGGTTTTTCTTTCTTCTTCAAGAGCAAGGGTCGCTTCTTTCTTCAAGAGCAAGGGTCGCTTCTTTCTTCAAGAGCAAGGGTCGCTTCTTTCTTCAAGAGCAAGGGTCGCTTCTTTCTTCAAGAGCAAGGGTCGCTTCTTTCTTCAAGAGCAAGGGTCGCTTCTTTCTTCAAGAGCAAGGGTCGCTTCTTCTTCTTCAAGAGCAAGGGTCGCTTCTTTCTTCAAGAGCAAGGGTCGCTTCTTTCTTCAAGAGCAAGGGTCGCTTCTTTCTTCAAGAGCAAGGGTCGCTTCTTTCTTCAAGAGCAAGGGTCGCTTCTTTCTTCAAGAGCAAGGGTCGCTTCTTTCTTCAAGAGCAAGGGTCGCTTCTTTCTTCAAGAGCAAGGGTCGCTTCTTTCTTCAAGAGCAAGGGTCGCTTCTTTCTTCAAGAGCAAGGGTCGCTTCTTTCTTCAAGAGCAAGGGTCGCTTCTTTCTTCAAGAGCAAGGGTCGCTTCTTCTTCAAGAGCAAGGGTCGCTTCTTTCTTCAAGAGCAAGGGTCGCTTCTTTCTTCAAGAGCAAGGGTCGCTTCTTTCTTCAAGAGCAAGGGTCGCTTCTTTTCTTCAAGAGCAAGGGTCGCTTCTTTCTTCAAGAGCAAGGGTCGCTTCTTTCTTCAAGAGCAAGGGTCGCTTCTTTCTTCAAGAGCAAGGGTCGCTTCTTTCTTCAAGAGCAAGGGTCGCTTCTTTCTTCAAGAGCAAGGGTCGCTTCTTCTTCAAGAGCAAGGGTCGCTTCTTTCTTCAAGAGCAAGGGTCGCTTCTTTCTTCAAGAGCAAGGGTCGCTTCTTTCTTCAAGAGCAAGGGTCGCTTCTTTCTTCAAGAGCAAGGGTCGCTTCTTTCTTCAAGAGCAAGGGTCGCTTCTTTCTTCAAGAGCAAGGGTCGCTTCTTTCTTCAAGAGCAAGGGTCGCTTCTTTCTTCAAGAGCAAGGGTCGCTTCTTTCTTCAAGAGCAAGGGTCGCTTCTTTCTTCTTCAAGAGCAAGGGTCGCTTCTTTCTTCTTCAAGAGCAAGGGTCGCTTCTTTCTTCTTCAAGAGCAAGGGTCGCTTCTTTCTTCTTCAAGAGCAAGGGTCGCTTCTTTCTTCAAGAGCAAGGGTCGCTTCTTTCTTCAAGAGCAAGGGTCGCTTCTTTCTTCAAGAGCAAGGGTCGCTTCTTTCTTCAAGAGCAAGGGTCGCTTCTTTCTTCAAGAGCAAGGGTCGCTTCTTTCTTCAAGAGCAAAGGGTCGCTTCTTTCTTCAAGAGCAAGGGTCGCTTCTTTCTTCAAGAGCAAGGGTCGCTTCTTTCTTCAAGAGCAAGGGTCGCTTCTTTCTTCAAGAGCAAGGGTCGCTTCTTTCTTCAAGAGCAAGGGTCGCTTCTTTCTTCTTCAAGAGCAAGGGTCGCTTCTTTCTTCTTCAAGAGCAAGGGTCGCTTCTTTCTTCTTCAAGAGCAAGGGTCGCTTCTTTCTTCTTCAAGAGCAAGGGTCGCTTCTTTGTTCTTCAAGAGCAGGTCGCTTCTTTCTTCTTCAAGAGCAAGGGTCGCTTCTTTCTTCTCAAGCTACGAGCACGTGTTTTTCTCAAGTCACAGCACGTGTTTTTCTCAAGTACAGCACGTGTTTGTTTTTCACAAGCACGTGACTGCTCTTCGCAAGCCCCTAACTTTCTAGTCTTTACAAGCATGTGACTTGCTTTTCAGGAGTTAACGAGTGGTTATTTTGATGAGGTTTCAAGTCTAGGCTTAGTGGTCTAATGTGTCATTTGGGAAGCTATGTCACTCTTCACACGTTTGTTCGAATTTCGCTGACCATGATCTTTCTGTGTGAGTGTGCGCCCTATACGGCAAGAAGAGCGTTGCTATTTAACTAGTTAAGCCAATTATATATATATATATATATATATATATATATATATATATATATATATATATATATATATATATATATATATATATATATATATATATATATATACAGTATTAAAACAGCAGGTGTTAAAAAAAACTTTCACCATCATTCACTCCATCACTGTCTTGCCAGAGGTGCGCTTACACTACAGTTATAAATCTACATTAACACCCCTCATTCAGAGTGCAGGCACTGTACTTCCCATCTCCAGGACTCAAGTACGGCCTGCCGGTTTCCCTGAATCCCTTCACAAATATTACCCTACTCACACTCCAACAGCACGTTAAGTCCTAAAAACCATTTGTCTCTATTTTCTCCTAACACGCTCACACATGTGGACAAAATTTCTCCTGGAGGGGGTTTCAGCCCCCTTCAGCCCCTTTCAGCATGAAGGACGAGCCCTCTCATCAAGTAATTGGACACAGATGTTTATCAGTATGTACCAGTGTTAGACAATCCACTTCCTTGTAAGATACGTCACGGCTGACCACTGTTGCTCTTATATGTTGATAATGATAGACAATCGATCTCTTACAGTAGTAGGAAAATTAAGAAAATCCTGCACCCATTTTAATACCATGTTAAAGATAGCATACACAGTCGTCTAAGCCCAGACATCAAGAAAACAAACATTCTGCATTGCTTCCTGTAGAAGTTTGGCAAGCAACGGAAACATGCTTAATCGACACTTCTTTTGTTTGTCGGATGATGCCCAGGGCACGCTGGGCTAGCGAGGGGCGACGAGGATTAGATTGCTTTACATCTTGCCAGAGAGAACATTAACACCGGGATAACTGATAAAAAACACTGTTCTACGCGTTTATGTGCATAAAAGACAATCCACATTAGCAGTATATTACAGAGAAGTGTGCGCAGCTTCCTATAGTGACATTACTGTCAATAGACAAATATTGAAGAACGTAAGAGTGACATTGCGAGTGTTACAAAGTGTGACATTCCTCAGAGACCATTCTTCAATCAAGACAGCGTTTATCCGTGTGACACTTAAGGGTCCGATGCAAATACCCAGGTAAGTCTGCTCAGACATTAAGATGTTCTATTGACTGCGCAGTAAGGAACTGATGTATGTTCTAGGCAGATTTATCATACACCCAGTGAAATGAGGGCTTTTTAGCCCAACCCAGTAAGTTATCAGCATTGTTCAGTATTCAGTTACTGAATGTATATTGATATATGCTCCTCAGTGGCAATTATTCACATACTCACTTTATACTTACTTGTCCCTAACAACTACGTGGCGGTAGAACACACTGGGTCATGTCGGGGGAACTTTCTGGTCGAAGCTGCAGAAAGTTCACCCAGCAACAAAGATAAGTATAGTGTTTCATGTGTTCCTGAACAAATTGTTTATGTTCTACAAATGTAATTTACCACAACACATGCTTGCCGGAAGTCCAAGCCAGTCGCACACTAAACCTCCTTTACCCCCTCCCTCCAACCTTTCCTAGGCCGACCTCTTCCCCGCCTTCCCTCCACTACAAATTTATACACTCTAAGTCATTCTATTTCGTTCCATTCTCTCTACATGTCCAAACCACCTCAACAACCCCTCCTTAACCCTCTGGATAATAGTTTTGGTAATTTCGCACCTCCTCCTAATTTCCAAACTACGAATTCTCTGCATTATATTCACTCCACACATTGCCCTCAGACATGAGATCTCCACTGCCTCCAGCCTTCTCCTTGTTGCAAAATTCACCACCCATGTTTCGCACCCATATAAGAGCATTGGAATAACTATACTCACATACATTCCCCTCTTTGCTTCCATGGACAAAGTTCTTTGTCTCCACAGACTCCTCAGTGCACCACTCACCTTTTTTCCCCTCGTTAGTTCTATGATTCACTTCAACTTTCGTAGACCCATCTGCTGACACGTCCACTCCTAAATGTATGAATACATTCACCTCCTCCATACTCTTTCCAATCTGATATCCAATCTTTCGTTACCTAATTTTTTTCTATCCTCATCACCTTACTCTTTCCTATATTCACTTTTAATTTTCTTCTTTTACACACCCTACCAAACTCATCCACCAATCTCTGCAACTTCTCTTTAGAATCTTCCAAAAGCACAGTGTCATCAGCAAGGAGCAACTGTGACAACTACTTTGTGTTTGAATCTTTATCTTTTAACCCCACACCTCTTGCCATCACCCGCGCATTCACTTCTCTTAAAACCCCATCTATAAATATATTGAACAACCACAGTGTCATTACACATCCTTATCTAAGGCCTATTTTTACTGGGAAATAATCTCCCGCTCTCCTACATACTCTCACCTGAGCTTCACTATCCTCGTAAAAACTTTTCACTGCTTTCAATAACCTACCTCCTATTCCATACATTTGCAACATCTGCCACACTGCCCCCCTGCCCTGTCATATGCCTTTTCCAAATCTATAAATGCCACAAAAACCTCTTTGCCCTTATCTAAATACTGTTCACCTATATGTTTCACTGCAAACACTTGGTCTACACACCCTTCCTCATGCCTCCTTGTGCATTTGATATCCTACTCTCCGTCTTACTCTTAATTCTTTCAATAATAGCTCTACCATACACTTTACCAGGTATACTCAACAGACTTATTTCCCTATAATTTTTGCATTCTCGTTTGTCCCCTTTGCCTTTATACAAAGGAACTATACATGATCTTTGCCAATCCCTAGGTACCTTTCCCTCTTCCAAACATTTATTAAATAAAAGCCCCAACCACTCCAGAACTATATCTCCACCTGCTTTTAACACTTCTATCTTTATCCCATCAATCCCAGATGCCTCTACCCAGTTTCATTCTACCCACTGCCTCACGAACTTCCCCCACACTTACAATTCGCGCCTCCTCACTCCTACAAGATGTTATTCTCCTTGCCCTATACACGAAATCACAGCTTCCCTGTCTTCATCAACATTTAACAGTTCCTCAAAATATTCCCTCCATCTTCTTGATTCCTCTAACTCTCCATTTATTGTGTGGGTATTGGGAGAGATAAATAGGTTGTCAAAGACACTCCTTGTAAGGATGGTTACGATATATTTACTTGTCTGTGAGGAGAGATCCCAGCCACGTCTGTCCAGCTTGTAGGTCTACCACTTGTGAGAGTGTACGCCTATGCGTGGCTATGCACATGCGCTGAGCCTCTGACGTCAGCGGGTATCGTGACGTCACACGCAAAGGGACCAGCTGTATAAACTAAGATGAATGCTGGTACACTACACAAGTGTATATATAATACTGACACGACACATTTGATAACTCTCCTCTCCTACTTTTAACTGTCAGATCCATTCGTTCCCAAAACCTTTTCTTATTTTCAACAAAATTTGTTGATAACATCTCACCCACTCTCTCATTTGCTTTCTTTTTACATTGCTTCACCACTCTCTTTTCCTCTCCATATACTCCTTCTTCCTTGCATCACTTCTACTTTGTAAAAACCTCTCATATGCTAACTTTTTCTCTTTCTAATCTCTTTACATTATTATTCCCCCAATCGCTCTTCTTCCCTCCCGCACCCACCTTCCTGTAACCACAAACTTCTGCTGAACACTAACACTACATTCTTAAACCTACCCCATACATCATCCCCACTGCCTATACTCTCACTAATCCATCTATCCTCCAAGAGTTGTTTATATCTTACCCTAACTGCCTCCTCCTTTATCTTATAAACCTTCACCTCTCTCTTACCTGCTGCTTCCATTTTCCTTGTATCCCATCTACCTTTTACTCTCACTGTGGCTACAACTAAAAAGTGATCTGATATATCTGTGGCCTCTCTATAAACATGTACATCTTAAAGTCTACCCAACAGTCTTTTATCTACCAATACGTAGTTCAACAAAGTACTGCAATTACGCCCTACATCATATCTTGTATACTTATTTATCCTCTTTTTCTTAAAATATGTATTACCTATAACCAAACCCCTTTCTACACAAAGTTCAATCAAAGGCTCCTCATTATCATTTACACCTGGCATCCCAAACTTACATTTAAAGAGGGTGTGGTAGGTTTCTCCTACTTTATAATTTAGGTCACCTACCACAATTACTCTCTCACTTGGTTGAAAAGTTCATACACACTTCCTTAACATCTTTCAAAATCTCTTTCTTCTCTACACTCCTCTCTTCTCCAGGTGCATACACTTATTATGACCCACTTTTCGCATCCGACCCTTATTTTTATCCACATAATCCTTGAATTTATACATTTATATTCCTTCTTCTCCTTCCATAACTGATACTTCAACATTATTGCTACCCCTTCCTTAGCTCTAACTCTCTCTGATACTCCTGACATAATCCCATTTATTTCTCCCCATTGAAATTCACCTACTCCCTTCAACTTTGTTTCACTTAAAGCTAGAACATCCAACTTCTTTTCATTCATATCATTAACAATTTTCTCTTTCTAAACATCCGCACTACATCCACGCACATTCAAAATGAAAGTTTTATAAAAAAAAAAATTCTTTATCTTGTACTGGAGAAGGGGTTACTAGCCCATTTCCGCTTCCCTGTGGAGAATAGAGAAAATAATGAAGAACAAGAATGATTAAGAAAAAAGAAGAAAAACCCAGATGTGTGCATGTGTGTATATATATACGTATATATATATATAAATATATATATATATATATATAATATATATATATATATATATATATATATATATACAGGGAACAAATGGATTTGACAGTTAAAAATAGGAGAGGAGAGTTATTAAATGGAGAGTTAGAGGTATCGGGAAGATGGAGGGAATATTTTGAGGAGTTGTTAAATGTTGATGAAGACAGGGAAGCTGTGATTTCGTGTATAGGGCAAGGAGGAATAACATCTTGTAGGAGTGTGGAAGAGCCAGTTGTGAGCGTGGGGAAGTTCGTGAGGCAGTGGGTAGAATGAAAGGGGTAAGGCAGCTGGGATTGATGGGATAAAGATAGAAATGTTAAAAGCAGGTGGGGATATAGTTTTGGAGTGGTTAGTGCTATTATTTAATAAATGTATGGAAGAGGGTAAGGTACCTAGGATTGGCAGAGAGCGTGTATTGTTCCTTTGTATAAAGGCAAAGGGGACAAAAGAGAGTGCAAAAATTATAGGGGAATAAGTCTGTTGAGTGTACCTGGTAAAGTGTATGGTAGAGTTATTATTGAAAGAATTAAGAGTAAGACAGAAAGCAGGATAGCAGATGAACAAGGGGCTTTAGGAAAGGTAGGGGTGTGTAGACCAAGTGTTTACAGTGAAACATATAGGTGAACAGTATTTGGATAAGGGTAAAGAGGTTTTTGTGGCATTTATGGATTTGGAAAAGGCGTATGATAGGGTGGATAGGGGAGCAATGTGGCAGATGTTGAGGTGTATGGAATAGGAGGTAGGTTACTGAAAGCAGTGAAGAGTTTTTATGAGGATAGTGAGGCTCAGGTTAGAGTGTGTAGGAGGGAGGGGACTATTTCCCAGTAAAAGTGGGCCTTAGACAAGGATGTGTGATGTCACCGTGGTTGTTCAATATATTTATAGATGGGGTTGTAAGAGAAGTGAATGCGAGGGTCTTGGCAAGAGGCGTGGGGTTAAAAGATAAAGAATTAAATACAAAGTGGGAGTTGTCACAGTTGCTTTTTGCTGATGACACTGTGCTTTTGGGAGATTCTGAAGAGAAGTTGCAGAGGTTGGTGGATGAATTTGGTAGGGTGTGTAAAAGAAGAAAATTGAAAGTGAATATAGGAAAGAGTAAGGTGATGAGGATAACAAAAAGATTAGGTGACGAAAGATTGGATATCAGATTGGAGGGAGAGAGTATGGAGGAGGTGAATGTATTCAGATATTTGGGAGTGGACATGTCAGCAGATGGGTCTATGAAGGATGAGGTGAATCATAGAATTGATGAGGGAAAAAGGGTGAGTGGAGCACTTCGGAGTCTGTGGAGACAAAGAACTTTGTCCATGGAAGTAAAGAAGGAATGTATGAGAGTATAGTTATACCAACACTCTTATATGGGTGTGAAGCATGGGTGATGAATGTTGCAACGAGGAGAAGGCTGAAGGCAGTGGAGATGTCATGTCTGAGGTCAATGTGTGGTGTGAATATAATGCAGAGAATTCGGAGTTTGGAAATTAGGAGGAGGTGCGGATTACCAAAACTATTATCCAGAGAGCTGAGGAGGGTTGTTGAGGTGGTTCGGACATGTAGAGAGAATGGAACGAGACAGCATAACTTCGAAGTGTATAAATCTGTAGTGGAGGGAAGGCGGGGTAGGGGTCGGCCGAGGAAAGGTTGGAGGGAGGGGGTAAAGGAAGTTTTGTGTGACGAGGGGCTTGGACTTCCAGCAAGCATGTGTGAGCGTATTTGATAGGAGTGAATGGAGACAAATGGTTTTTAATACTTGACGTGCTGTTGGAGTGTGAGCAAAGTAACATTTATGAAGGGATTCAGGGAAACCGGCAGGCCGGACTTGAGTCCTGGAGATGGGAAGTACAGTGTCTGCACTCTGAAGGAGGGGTGTTAATGTTGCAGTTTTATAACTGTAGTGTAAAGCACCCCTCTGGCAAGACAGTGATGGAGTGAATGATGATGAAAGTTTTTCTTTTTCGGGCCACCCTGCCTTGGTGGGAATCGGCCGATGTGTTAATAAAAAAAAAAATATATATATATATATATATATATATATATATATATATATATATATATATATGCTTGTGTGCCTGTGATAAAGTTAGACCTAAATGTAACATAAATAAAGATATTAACTTTATATATATATATATATATATATATATATATATATATATATATATATATATATATATACTCACCTAATTGTGGTTCAAGGGGTCGAGACTCAGCTCCTGGCCCCGCCTCTTCGCTGTCCGCTACTGGGTCTCTGCTCTCCCTGCTCCATGAGCTTTATCATACCTCGTCTTAAAACTATGTATGGTTCCTTCCTCCACTATATCTTTCTCTAGACTATTCCACTTCCTGACTACTCTGTGGCTGAAGAAATGCTTCCTAACATCCCTTTGACTCATCTGAGTCTTCAGCTTCCAGTTGTGTCCCCTTGTTTCTGTGTTCCCTCTCTGGAACATCCTGTCACTGTCTACCTTGTCGATTCCCCGCAGTATTTTGTATGTCGTTATCATGTCTCCTCTGACCCTTCTTTCCTCCAGTGTTGTTAGTCCTATTTCCCTCAACCTCTCTTCATAGGACAGACCCCTGAGTTGTGGAACTAACCTTGTCGCAAACCTTTGCACTTTCTCTAGTTTCTTTACGTGCTTGACCAGGTGTGGGTTCCAGACTGGTGCTGCATATTCTAGTATGGGCCTGACGTACACGGTATACAGTGTCTTGAACGATTCCTTGTTAAGGTAACGGAACGCTAATCTTAGGTTTGCCAGTCGCCCATATGGTGCCGCAGTTATCTGGTTGATGTGTGTCTCCGGAGACGTGCTTGGCGTTTTACTCACCCCAAGGTCTTTCTCCTTTGCCGAGGTTTGTAGCCTTTGTCCGCCTAGCCTGTACTCTGTGTGTGTGTGTGTGTGTGTGTGTGTGTGTGTGTGTGTGTGTGTGTGTGTGTGTGTGTGTGTGTGTGTGTGTGTGTGTGTGTCTGTCTGTCTGTCTGTCTGTCTGTTGGTGCCGAATACCTAAAACGCGATTTTGGCTTAAATAGCAAACGAAAATTTGTGTATGCAATAATTTCGCAAAAATGAGGCTGAACCTAACGAAAAAAAATATATTTCAGTGTTTATTATTAAATTATTATAAACTTGTATAAAATATATTTAGTTGGATAAGGCAAAATTAAATTGCGTTTGTTATAATAAGGTTAGGTAAGTATCCTAACGTTCTTTTGGTACAAAATCATTAATTTTTATATTATCATAAATTAAAAAACATATCTTTAAATGTATAAGAGAAAATTTTAGAAAGGACTTAATTTTAAATGATTTTTTTTTAATTGACCAGTTTTACCTATTCGGCACGACACACACACACACACACACACACACACACACACACAAAGATCATGGTCAGCAAGATTCGAACACACGTGTGGAAAGTGGTATAGCTTCCCAAGTGACGACATTGACCACTAAGCTACAGAGGCATCTGTAGCTTCGTGGTCTAAAGCAAGGGTTCTCAACCAGGGGAAAATTCCCCTCCTGGGAGGAATTTCAGTGCTTCAGGGAAAAATTAGGACCACTACTCAACAAAGTGTGATGTCCTGTAGATTATGTACAATCTGTAGAGCTGTAGTTTCTTTCTAATTTAATCTGTGACATTCAATAAAGTATATTGAAGGACAAGGACAAAAGCTGTTCTGAACATCATGGGAATGCTGGATTCAACAGGAGTATTCCAAGACACGAACCAAAAGGTTACTGAAGGTGATGTCGTAGCACTGGAGGTAGCAAAGCGCTCTCAAAATGGTGGAAACTGTGTTGGGAAATGGACTGAAAAAAAAACCCATGCAGCAGATTCACTATCAAACAGTACTGTTCAAAGGAGGATAAGCGACATGGTCACTGGCATTAAGGTTCATGTTATACATGAGGTCAAGTCTGCAGCATTTGGCTTATTTTTAATTCCACTTTATGAATTGACTGATATGGCATCGTGTTCTCAGTTGCTGGTATTTGCAAGATATGTTCACTTAGGTTCATTTAAAGAGGAGTTTTTCCTACGTTCTTTTGAAACAACTACCAAAGCCTCAAATATTTTGGAAAAGGTTTCATCTTTCTTTGAATCAGAAAATCCTTTGGTGGATATCTGTAGGTGCTATACAGATGGAGCACCAGCTATGTTGGGGATTGCAAGTTTGTGTGGAAAGGCATTCATGATCTATCGTCAGGTAATTGCCTCAAAAACACTTCCAGCTCTGCTAAAGAAAGTTTTGGAACAAACAATTTAATTTGTGAATTTTGTCAAAGGAGGAGTAGCTCTCAACTCATGACTTTTCAAGCAGTTATGCATCGATATGGATTCAAGCCATCATTTGCTTCTTTTTCACACAAATGTTCTGTGGCTTTCAAGAGAAAATGTAACTGCACGAGTATCTGAGCTTAGAGACGAGCTCAAATTATTTTTTGAAGCTCAGGGTAAGATGGAATTTTTTGTCGGGCGGGATGATGATGAGTGGATTATGCGCCTTGCCTATTTGGTTGATATTTCTGAGGAGCTTAATAAACTGAATATTCAGATGTAAGGAAGGAATACAGTCATAAAATTCATGGATTCCTTGCAAGCTTCCATGAGCAAGCTGGAAAATCCTGAACTGAGTGATAAGGAGTTGGATTTAATGCGAAATCCATTTAAATTATCAGTTGCAAAAGTTCCTCATGATTGTCAAGTTGAACTTCTGGAGTTGAAGACTGATGAAGACTGATTCCATGAGAAATCAGTCACAGAATTTTGTCCCTTGATATGCGAGTCCTACCCAAAAGTGGCACAAAGAGCTATCCATGCATTCATTGCTTTCATTTGTGTCGACACATCTTTGTGAGTCAGGCTTTTCAACTGTTGCAAATGAAAACGAGGCAACGAAGTAGACTGGAGGTTGAAAATGACCTGCGTTTTGCCCTTTCAAGCACTCACAAGTTTCTCATTGACTGTAATGTTCATCAGAATAAAATGTATTACAATACTCTGGCATTTTATTGAACTTTTGTTTATTGAAGTATGCTTTAGTTACTTTAGTCTGTTAAGTAATTAAACTTTTATTCAAGGTTTAAAACATCATCTATTGCTATTAAATTTGTAAAACTCCGCTATAAAAATAATCCAGGAAATGCATGTGCACTAATATACACAAAAAAATAAAAGATTTTCAATATTATATGCATATTATTTGGAACACACTTTCTGAGTCAGAATCTTGGGAAGGGGAAAGCATATGCTGAAAAGAGTAAATGGGGTAAAAAAGGTTGAGAACCACTGCTGCTCTAAGGCATTACTTGGTGAGCTATGCCACTCTCCAGAGATGGGTTCGAATCCTGTTGACCGCGAATTTTCTCTCTCTTTCTTTCTATATATAGGTAGATTAAATGCGGAAGGTTCCAAGAATATATCTGAAACATGACGTGTGTCACTGATTTGGAGTATAGGTAGTTTAGGTACGGAAGGTTAAAGTATGAAAAATTCCAAGAGTTACAAGGAAAGTTGGTGTTCGGTCTTTTACTTTCTTCCAGGTGTTGGTTCAGCAAGATCGGTCAAGTTTCTGATCTTTCTGGTTCTTCACAAGCACATGATTATTTTCCCAATTATTTGGCTTCTTTTTTCTTCAGAAGCACGTGACGTGTCCGTTTCTCACAAGCACGTGACGTGTCCGTTTCTCACAAGCACGTGACGTGTCCGTTTCTCACAAGCACGTGACGTGTCCGTTTCTCACAAGCACGTGACGTGTCCGTTTCTCACAAGCACGTGTCCGTTTGTCACGAGCACGTGTCCGTTTGTCACGAGCACGTGACGTGTCCGTTTTCACAAGCACGTGACGTGTCCGTTTTCACAAGCACGTGACGTGCCGTTTTACAAGCACGTGACGTGTCCGTTTCTACAAGCGACGTGTCCGTTTCTCACAAGCACGTGACGTGTCCGTTTCTCACAAGCACGTGACGTGTCCGTTTCTCACAAGCACGTGGCGTGTCCGTTTCTCACAAGCACGTGACGTGTCCGTTTCTCACAAGCACGTGACGGGTCCGTTTCTCACAAGCACGTGGCGGGTCCTTTTCTCACAAGCATGTGACGTGTTTGGTTTTTACAAGGACGTGTTTGGTTTTTACAAGCACATGACGTGTTTTTACAGGTGTGAACAAGTGATTATTCTGACAAGGCTTCAAGCTTCTCGGCTGCCCATTTATCACGAAGGTTATATTTCGCCCGTACACAAACCATCAAGATTACTTTCATAAAAAACTTGGCATCTATTATTATTATTATTACTTGGCATCTTCAGTGTTATTTTGTTATTTTGGCGTCAGTATTTTGACATAAATCATCTTCACTGATCAGAAGCTTGAGCGTCTCTTTCACTGTCCCTTTTTTCATATTTTTCTAGTTTCCTTGTTATTCTCTTCCCTTTATTATTCTTCCTTGTCCAACTCTTCCTGGTTCACTTCATATGCCCATTATTCGTCATCTTCCTCCTTTTCCCCATAAACAAAGTCTTTATATCCCCTTTATTCTTCTCTTAATATTTCCTTTCATTTTAAAACACTTGGTCTGAGACCTGGTAGCGGAGGAAGCTGACAACAGGAGACCATTAACAAATAGAGATGAAATACCTCCATCTTCCTCCTTACCTAATCTTCCTTCTCCTTACCCCTTCTTCCTCTTTCTTACCTCTTCTCCCTTTTCCTTTACCTATACGTTTTCCGCCTTACCTCTCCTTTCTCATTCACATTCCACCTTTTCTCTTTTGTTCTCCTCCTCCTCCTACTTTCCTTCCATCCTTCCCCCCTGCACCGGCCATCCCCCTGGCAGCCAGGATCTTCCCCGCGTCATAATCTCCTAGGTGTTATCCTGCATTTAATTAACATGTTAAGGATTACTACACATCCACACGCAAAAATATCCAGAGAAAATTTTCAAAGGTATTTTCATCTCCAGTGATCAGCCTTGTCAAAGTTTAATTAGGGTGTTATTAACTGACTCGTGTTACGCTACCGAGGAATATTCCATCACTGTCTTAGCTGCCTTAGTTGGGGAGTTTGTGAAGGAAATTCTTGGGCTTGGTTGGAAGCTATTGGTGAGGATGTGGATGTGGATGTGGGTGTGGGTATGAGGGTATTGGAATAGATGTTGGTGTTGGGGAGGTACCTCCTCTCGGTATGTGTGCCACAACAACCTGTTACACCTCTTGCACTCTGGCAGGAAAACAAGAATATACCAAATTAATTTGCAGGTGAATATTCATGAGACACTTATTCAGTATACACTCAACAGTATACATCTTCACTTCCTTGTGTTTTTCTTAGTTTTTATTCCTGTAGCTGTGCGAACCATACGGTTTTAATGCATGTTTTGAATATTAGAGTAATAAACTTATACCCGTAACATTTTTTTTTATTTAGGAGGCCTGGGACTAGTGGACTAATGCATCTCGAAATTTTGGCAGGCTTCTCGGGAGGCCTTCTAAAATATTGAGGGTTCGACACCCGGCTAGTCGCAGTTTTGTTATTTTCATAAAACCACTCGTTCACGGATGTATTTATAGATGTACTGCTCGTGAAGACTGGTATTCCAAACGGTATTCCATAGGTATAATTGATCAATTAGCAAAAACGTTTAAAATTTAGTCCTTTCTAAAATTTGTTCTTGTACGTTTAAAGATATATTTTATTCATTTATGTTAAAGTAAAAATTAATAATTTTGTACCAAAAGAACCTAAGAAAACTTACCTAATCTTATTATAACAAGCGCAATTTAATTTAGCCTAATCCAACTAAATATTTAGACAAGTTTACAATACCGTATACCTTTAATATACCTTTGAAGAGTTTCGAGAGTTTCACTACTCTCGGAGCCCGGCCATGGGCCAGGCTCGTCTTGTGCTTGCCTGGTCAACCAGGTTGTTGCTGCTGGAGGCCCACTGCTCACATACCCATCATAGTCTGGTTGATCTGGCACCTGGTGAAGATACTTGTTCCAGCCATGTTTCTGATATCTTCTGGTAAGATGTTGAATAGTCTGGAACCCTTAATGTTGATACAGTGTTCCCTTATTGTCCCCACCGCTTCCCTGCTCCTCACTGGGTTTATTTTGCACTTCCTCCCATCTCTCTCACTCCAGTATGATGTTATGACAGTGTGCAGATTTGTGCCCAAGCCCTCGAGTACTTTCCAGGTATATATTATCATGTATATCTCTCTCCTCCGCTCCAATGAGTACATGTTCAAGACTTTAAGGCGTTCCCAATAATTTAGGTGCTTTACTGGCTCATTGTGAGCCATAAACGATGTCTGAATTTGTTCCAGCTCTGATATTTCTCCTGCTTAGAACGGGGCCGCCAGCACTGAGCAATATTCTAAATGAGGGAGCACTAGCGATTTGAAGAGTGTCAGGTAGACCAACAGCACTATTTCAGTTGTTTTGAAAGTTCTCATTATTATTATTATTATAATAAAATAGAAGCGCTAAACCACAGGGGTTATACAGCGCTGCAGGTTATTGTAGGATGCAGGGAGAGTGGGTTGTAAGAGGGAGATGGACGATTAGTAGGTTATGGAGTGCAAGATGACGGTGGATAGTGCAGGGGTGGAGGGCAGCAAGAGATCGAGGTAGAAGGGACTGAGGGAGGTGCTAGAGGTATAATCTTCAGAGTTTGTGTAGTAAGTCAGTTTCTGTCAAAAAGTCAATGAGAGAGTCAGGATTAAAGGAGGGTCCATCTGCAAGAAGGGAAGGTAAAGAAAGGGCCGCAGAGCGAAGACGTCGTTGGAGGTAAATTCTGCGTGCTCGTTGATAGAGTGGGCAGTCCAACAGGATATGTCGAACAGACACTGGAACCTGACAATGCTCACAGAGAGGGCAGGAGCCTCTCCATGAGATACCTGTGAGTAAGACGAGTGTGGCCGATGCGAAGACGGGAGAGTGTAGTCTCCTAACCTCGACATTGGTGACAAGAAGAAGGCCAGAAACCTATGACCGGTTTAATAGAATGAAGTTTGTTATTCAGCAGGTCAGACCAGCGTTGTTGCCAACGGGTGCGAAGGTGGGTAGCAATGACCGAAAATAGTCCGTGAAAGGAACACCTCTATATGAAACTGGAAGGTCATGTACTGCTGACCGCGCAGCAGTGTCTGCCTGTTCATTGCCCTGTACGTCAACATGACCAGGGACCCAACAAAAGACAATATCTTTATGCTTGCTAAAGATACGGCATAACCAAAGGTGGATACGAAGAACTAGGGGGTGAGGTGTATCAATTTTACGGATAGCCTGTAAAGCACTAAGGGAGTCTGAAACGACCACAAATGGTGATACAGGCATAGATGCAATACGGATAAGTGCCACAAGAATGGCATATAATTCAGCCATAAATATGCTAGCCGAGGGTAATAGATGCCCTCGTACGACACTGTCCGGAAACACTGCTGCGAATCCGACGCCGTCAGATGACTTTGAACCATCGGTGTATACTGCGATGGCATGGGAATGAGAACGGAAATTTTCTAGAAAGAAAGAGCGAGAAGCCGCCGTAGGCAGTTGGGCTTTCGCGCAAGGTAGAGGAATAGAACAGACACGGACAGCAGGAACTTCCCAAGGGGGTAGAGGAAAGGGTGAAGCCACATGAACATATAAAGGCGGAAGCTGAAGGGAAGACAAGAGTGAATGCAGACGAAGAGAAAAGGGACGAAGTAAACAGGGGCGACGAACAAATAACGAGCGTCTACTAACATCTGTGACAATCCTATACATGGAAGGATTGCGGAGGTCATGAGAGCGAACATAATAGCGAATGCAATGTGCATCACGACGATCGGACAAGGATGGAATGTTCGCTTCTACATAGAGGCTCTCAACCGGGGAAGAACGAAAAGCACCAAGGCATAAGCGTAATCCCTGGTGATGTATGGGATTAAGGCTGGAAAGAGTGGCAGGAGAGGCTGCCGAATATATCTGGTCACCATAATCGAGTTTCGATAGAATTAGGGCCGAATGTAGGCGAAGGAGAGTTCTACGATCAGCCCCCCATGAAAGATGTGCGATCAGCCCCCCATGAAAGATGTGCGAGGGTTTTAAGGAGGTTCAGCCGGCTATGACAAGTCGCCTTCAGAGAGGTAATGTGAGGTTTCCAGGACAATCTGCGGTCAAACAGGAGGCCGAGAAACCTGACTGTATCACGTTCTGGGATACGGCGAGTGCCGCTCTTGAGAGCGTGAAATGAGATGTCTTTACCAATATGGCGTAGCAGAGCTTTACCAATACTATGGTCTGAAAGATAGGTATTAGGAGAAGTCGGTCGCAGAGTAAAAAACTTCGTCCATTGAGTAGTTTGAAACAGATTTTAAGGGGAGTGCGTGATGAGCTGGTCGTTTCTGCGATGAACGAGAAGGGAGTGTCGAATCGTCATGTGTGGGTCTTGGTCGTTTGGGTGTGGGACCGGGGTTGGTCCGATGGGAGACGGACGGGCGAGCGATTCGAAAATTGCCGGCACCGTCGAGGGAGAAGCTGGAATCAAGGTCAGAGAAGAGCGAAGGTCAGATGTATCGAAAGGGCCAGTCGGGTCCCTGGTACCTGAAGCAGGTGACGAACCAGCACCAGCAAGAGGTACAGGGGCATGAGAGGTGTCCAAAGAGTCATCCGTTAACGAGGCATGGTCAGTACTGGGTGCGGTATCAGGAAGGGGCCCGGGGGTAGTGGGTTCATGGATTGGGTCAGCCATGGTTAGGTTACTTCTTTCTTTTTATTTTTAAGAAAAAAAAAGTAAGAGGAAAAGAAAATAAAAATTAAAAAAAAATAAAAAAAAAGGGGGGAACGTGGAGGAATAGCTCCTAGGAGGAATGAAAGGGAGCGTAAATCCCCCTCCGTGCCTAAGAGGACCTCAACACTGCAAGTGGTGCAGATGCTGCATGGAACCCGTGCCATACCCTACCCTTCATGCCAGTAAACCAGCAATCCGGGATAGCAACCTCACATCCACCGAGCCATCTCGGCGGACAAAAGAGAGGGCGGCTGGATATCCACCACAAAGCATACCGCCTTCGGCCACCACCCCTGGAATCCGAAAGGTGGCCTCCAGAGATACACCCGTCGCCCGAAAGATACCCAAGGCCACCCCCGGGTGACCGGAGAGGGATCGGGACATCACCAGGCGATCCAAATTCCACGGCAAACTACACCACCGCCAAGGACCTCAACGGAATGGGATGGACCACGATACCCTTCCCCCTACCTAGGAACTAGAATGCCTGAGGAGAGAAGCTCCCAGGGTAAAACTGGGAAGGAAATAAGGGAGGGATGAGGAGGAGGAGGAGGAAAGGGAAAAGGGAGGATGGGGAAGATGGGAAAAAGGGAGGGGGGATTGGGGGGTAATTAGGTTCGGTCTGAAGAAGAAGACCAAGAGGTCCAATTCCTCAGACCGATAGCCTCTTTACCGCGACAAGGAGCCCCCCTTAAAGAGGTGAAAGTTCTCAATACCCACCCTGTCATCTTCCTGGCTGTCGTGATCTTCCGTCATATTATGTTCTTTAAAAAAAGGTCAGTTGATATAATTATTCCCAAGTCTTTTACGTGTTCCTTTCGTTCTATTCGGTGACCCTCTTGAGTTTTGTATACAGTGTTCCTTTTGAGTTCTTCATTCTTTCCATACCTAAGCAGCTGAAACTTATCACCATTGAACGTCATGTTGTTCTCCACCGCCCACTGGAAGACCCTGCTTATGTCTTCCTGCAATTGTTCAGTGTCCTCTACCGTAGTGACTTTCATGCTTATTTTACAATAATTTAATAATAAACAAACACAATGAAATATATTTTTTTTCGTTAGGTTCAAAATGATTTTTGCGAAATTATTGCATATACAAATTTTCGCTTACCTTATTCGGCAAGAAGAGCGTTGCTGTTTAAGCCAAATTAGCACATTTTACCTATTCGGCACGATATATGATCTTTTTGCTATATATATATATATATATATATATATATATATATATATATATATATATATATATATATATATATATATATATATATATATTACACACTACTCAGAGAGTACAACCCGTAATATACTGAGCCATACTGAGGTAGAGAGCAAGGGAGGGTATCACTAATTATTATGAATATAAGAAACCATTTATGCTTAAATTATCAATTGCTTCAGTGTAACATAATAAGGTAGAGTTAAGACATGGAAACATTTATTTTAAAATACATGAAATCGACTATAAATGAAAAAATATATATATATATATATATATATATATATAATTACTAAAACTACTGTTTCTGTGGCAACTGAAATTACATTTAATTTTATGCTTGGTAGTTAGCAGCAATGAACAACATTTGACTCATTTTAGAACTATGAACTACTGACAACTTGTGGTCAGCAGCCAGGAAATTAACACTCGCTTAATAAGTAACGAAACACTGCTGGCTAAATTTAGTCAGCACTCACACTGCTGGAATATTAAATAAACACGTAAGAGGTTATTATTAGAGGTGACTACAGGCGTTCAACACAATACCTTTTATGAGCACTGATTTATATATCGCTAGAATAAAATGTCTAAATGCTCTCCTTAAAGAAACAACTGATACAGAGGGGGTAGTGTATCTCGGGTTTAATTATTATAAATCAACTAATCATTGCACCAAGAGTATTTAAGGCAGAGGTCAAAGCACATTTGTGTGCGCTCCCAGCCGCTCGCAACACACCTAAACTATTGACGAGTAATAATAAATGCCAGGCTAGAATACACAATTAAATATTACCAATTACTGCTGAGGTATCACTCAAAAAGGTTTAAAAAATCAGAGTTTAAAGTTAATTATTAATTATTAAATTGTATCTAATGAGGAGAGAGAGAGGAGAAGAGGGGAAGAGGAGAGGGGAGAGGAAGAGGGGGAAGAGGGAGGAGAGGGAGAGGGAGAGAGAGAGAGGAGAGGAGAGAGAGAGAGGAGAGAGAGGAGAGAGAGAGGAGAGAAAGAAAGGAAAGAGAGGAGAGAGGAGAGAAAGAGAAGAAAGAGAGGAAAGAGAGGAGAGAAAGAGAGGAAAGAGAGAGAAAGAGAGGAAAGAGGAGAGAGAGGAAAGAGAGGAGAAAGAGGAAAGAGAGAGAGAGAGAGAGAGAGAGAGAGAGAGAGAGAGAGAGAGAGAGAGAGAGAGAGAGAGAGAGAGAGAGAGGAGAGAGAGAGAGAGAGAGAGAGATAGGAAAGAGAGAGAGAGAGAGAGAGGAGGGGGAGAGAGTGAGAATTATAGTTTTTTTTCCTGATTTAAAACAAGTTACACAACATTATTAAATGTACGACTATATTTATGTCCCGAGTTGACAGATTTAAGTAAGTTTCCCTGGAAATGTTAACATATTGTTACTAAAAGATTCCCGTTTAAGCTCACACTTCACTTCAAATTACTACAGTAAACTCATTCATTATTCTATATATTTTTACTTTCCCTAACGGAGACAAAGGCACTGGAGAACTAAAACGTTATTAATCATAACCAAGTATATTAGATTTAGGCTTCGTGGTGTCTCTCCAAGGCAGTGGTCCCCAGACTCTTCACCTAATCAACCCCCAAACATTTACTTTATGAATTAGACACATGTGTAACACTTGGGTATCTTTAATGAGGAAACGTTTCGCCACACAGTGGCTTCATCAGTCCATACAATGGAGAATTGTGAAGAACAGGAGGAGTTTGAGGTAATCAGTCCCTCAGCTTGAGTCGATGTAGTCAGTCAATCAAGTGTTGCACAAATGTCTAATTTATCAACTTGTCGGTTCTCTGAACCATTCATCTACATTTACTTTATTTAAATAATTTAATACATAGTACTTTAACTAATAGTACTGCGAATAATAATAACCACAGATAATATTAATAATAATGACTTCATAAAAATAGATAATATTTAAATAATGATGTGCGTCAACACGACCACTGGTTTTTGATAAGAAATGATGAGTTTTAGTCGTAGTGAACACGCTCTTACTGGTTCACTCTGCTTAGTTTGAATTGCATTTACATGGTTAAATGCAACTTCAACCATGTACTGACCCTCGTTTGTCCCCCCCCTAGATATTTCTCGACCCCCTTTGATAGTACCATCGACCCTTAGGGGTCAATATTGACCACTCTGGGGAACCATACTCTAAGGGGACGCCAACTAGTAGTCATGAGATATAACCTCTGAGGCAACACTGTTTTAAGTTAGATGCTGGTCTCAGCTCTACCACAGTACATTCCTCAGTCTTTAATCTTTAAAAATAATCATCATGACAATCACCGCGAGTACAACTCGAAGAGTACAACTCGAAGAGTACAACTCGACAACTCAGAAGTACATGTATACACGTGCAGCACAGCTCCCGATATTTACCTCTTGTTAAACTGAATGACTTTCATTGAACTGACTAAATATGAAAGAATTTTGGCCACTTGGTAATTGTGTTTGAGGAGGTGTAGGAGGTAGCACCACCCACCTCCCATTCCCCTACCAGAAACCCATGAACCCCATTGCCCACCCTCGGCCTCTTGCCCGCCCCAACCCATGCCCCCCTCCCTCGTGCCCCTAGTCAAACCCCACCCGCCCAAAACGCCAGAAAAATAATAACGTGTCCACTGTAATTTCTGTCAACACCACAACAACAGCAATAACTCAATCTTGATAACCATATATGTATAATAATTTTTCATACTGCACCTCTTTATGCAAGTTTTTTTTGTGTTCTATTTTTTTTGGAATGTATTAATATGGAGCTGTTGTCTGAGGGGAGGTGAGGGGAAGGGGAGGGGAGGTGAGGGGAAGGGGAGGTGAGGGGAAGGGGAGGGGCGAGAGGGGGGAACGGGAGGAGGGCGGCGTTTCAATAACTCTTCCCGGTGCTCCTAATTCCAGCACATTGTTGAGGAAATGATGAATTTTGTATGGGTCGTTACCCGGTCTTTTATTCCCGGCTGGACTCTGACGGTGGATGAAATACTCTAGTTATATAAATGTCGAAATTATGCTCAGAAATTTATGTTAATGATTTTGTGATGTAAATTTGACGGAGTACACTTGATGTAAAAGTCAGCTGAATAATTTTCTTTTACCATACTTGCATAATATATGCATGCATGAATATATATATATATATATATATATATATATATATATATATATATATATATATATATATATATATATATATATATATATATATATATATAAAGCACATCGGCCGTTTCTCAAACAGGCAGGGTCACCGAGAAAGAAGAAACACTTTCATAATCGTTCGCTCCATCACTGTCTTGCCAGAGGCTCTGTACTTCCCACCTCGAGCACTCCATTTTGAATTTGAAGAGTCAAAGATAGGTATAATATTTACAGTATTTCACAACAACAGGACGAAAACAGGGAGGTCAGGGAAACAAGAAGTTAAATACGTGAGTGAATAAAAAAAAAAAAAACACTTCCGTGTTGAAACCATCCTCGTATCACGAACGTTCAGATTTTAACGCTGCCTCTGTTTTTCACGACCACCTCATTGCCAGACGCATGACGGCTTTTCTTTTAAAAATTTGTAGGCTTTCATGACTTAGCCCAACCCAGCTCATACCTCGTCTTTTGTATACAGTTCTACTGTATTCCCATTAAGTCCCTGAATTGGTATTGATAAAGCCACTGGAGGGCGAAACATCTTCAATAAAGATACCCAGATGTCGCACATGTGTCTAATTCTTTATCTTGTCGGTATTGTATACATGTACAACCCAACCAAGCTTAAAGAGAAAAGTATTTTATAAACCTTAATTGCGTTAAGAAACGGACGTTGAGTGCCACGCTATATTATAAACGAAGAGAGCCAGGCAATGCACAGTTTCACGAGTATGTATGACAGACTCCATGGTGTTAGAGTATAACTACATCAGTAGGGGTTGAAAATAGGGGCCCATGAACTGTAGCAGTAATTCCTACACATAAATAGGTAGGCATAGATAGGAACAAATAGGTAGCTACAGACAAATACAAAGAGGTTCGTTTTGTGTGTGTGTACTCACCTAGTTGTGGTTGCAGGGGTCGATTCATAGCTCCTGGCCCCGCCTCTTCACTGGCCGCTACTGGGTCACTCTCCCTGCGCCATGAGCTTTATCATACCTCTTCTAAAAGCTATGAATGGAACCTGCCTCCACTACATCGCTTCCCAAACTATTCCACTTCCCGACCACTCTGACTGAAGAAATACTTCCTAACATCCCTGTGATTCATCTGAGTCTTCAACTTCCAACTGTGTCCCCTTGTTGCTGTGTCCCATCTCTGGAACATTCTGTCTCTGTCCACCTTATCAATTCCTCTCAGTATTTTATATGTCGTTATCATGTCCTCCCTATCTCTCCTGTCTTCCAGTGTCGTCAGGTCGATTTCCCTTAACCTCTCCTCATAGGACATACCCCTTAGGGAGGGGCGAATGAATTCACGTTTTTTTTCTTTATTTTGGTCTAATTTCAATGAGATTTTTACAGTGATTTATACAGCTTTTAAAAACCTATACACTGTCTTTGTTATGATTTTTTGCCTTTAGGTTAGATAGAAAAAAATAAAATGTTCCAAATTTTAGGGGTCACAAAACCAGTAAATTTCTACAAAATTGGGAAGATGTACAATGCTCTAGTTAACATCAGATGAAAGATAAAGGCTATATAATTGTTGACCCAATCCTTTTTAGCAAAAATGTCAGTATATTCCATTATAAAAAATGTTGAAGTTAGTGATTTTGTTTTTGCCATTATTTTGTGGGAAAAAAAATCAATAAAAACAAAGCTGTAAAAGATATCGGAAATCCTTCATGGGTGGTTGTAGAGCCATCATTACTCAATAATGTGTGAAAAAATCATGACAATCCTATTAATACTTTTCGCAAAACATTACAAACAATGTCAATAACTTATTTCTGAGTTATTAATATATTTTTTTCTGTGAAACTCTATGGATATGGCACGCTAAATCTCAGCGAGTTGCATGCATCAGCACAGGTTGAGACCCCAGAGGCCACTGAGGTGCCATGAGTCCCTGCACTTGAATGGAGGCATCAGAGATGTTGCTATGTAGAGTTTTTTTAATGAAATAATCATAAAAATTTTAATTTTTGCAGAGATAAAACTAAAAAAAAAACACTAATTGGCAACACGTATTATTAATGACAGTAAGAACAAAAAAAATACATTTAAGAAAAAAACATACTAGGAAATATGATATAAACAAGCTGATTACACCAAAATGTTGCCAGAATGATGCACTATTTTTTGGTAACAAAATATTTTTTTCCAAAAATTTTAAATCTTCCTTTCCAAATCTCTTGACAACGGCTCGCCCCACCCTTAGCTCCGGGACTAGTCTTGTTACAAACCTTTGCAACCATGTGTGTGTCTGTCTGTCTCGTGCCAAATAGGTAAAACTCGTCAATTAGCAAATATTTATTTAAAATTAAGTCCTTCCTAAAATTTTCTCTTATACGTTTAAAGATATACTTTTTCATTTATGTTAATGTAAAAATTAATAATTTTGTACCAAAAAGTTTACCTATTCGGCACGACATATACATATAAGTAGGTACAGTCAGGCAGCTACTGATTGGTACATATAGCTAAATACATATAGGGAAAGATAAATAGGTATAAAAAGTAAAAATACGTAGGAACAGATTGGCACAGAAAGGTGCAGCTTGGTAAGCCTACCCAGTGCCCCAGTCAACACCACCTACCCAGTGCCCCAGTCAACACCACCTACCCAGTGCCCCAGTCAACACCACCTACCCAGTGCCCCAGTCAACACCACCTACCCAGTGCTCCAGTCAACACCACCTATCCAGTGCCCCAGTCAACACCACCTACCCAGTGTCCCAGTCAACACCACATATGCAGTGCCCAAGTCAACACCACATATGCAGTGCCCCAGTCAACACCACATATGCAGTGCCCCAGTCAACACCACCTACCCAGTGCCCCAGTCAACACCACCTACCCAGTGCCCCAGTCAACACCACCTACCCAGTGCCCCAGTCAACACCACCTACCCAGTGCCCCAGTCAACACCACCTACCCAGTGCTCCAGTTAATACCACCTACCCAGTGCTCCAGTCACTACCTACCTAGTGCTGCAGTCACCACCTACTCAGTGCCCCAGTCACCACCTACCCAGTGCTCCAGCCACCACCTACCCAGTGCTCCAGTCACAACCTACCCAGTGACCCAGTCACTACCTAACCAGTGCTCCAGTCACCACCTAACCAGTGCTCCAGTCACCACCTACCCAGTGCCTCAGTCACCATCTAACCAGTTCTCCAGTCATCACCTAACCAGTGCTCCAGTCACCACCTACTCAGTGCCCCAGTCACCACCTACCCAGTGCTCCAGTCACCACCTACCCTGTGCTTCAGTCACCACCTACCCTGTGCTCCAGTCACCACCTACCCTGTGCTCCAGTCACCACCTACCCTGTGCTCCAGTCACCACCTACCCAGTGCTCCAGTCACCACCTACCCAGTGTTCCAGTCACCACCTACCCAGTGCTCCAGTCACTACCCACCCAGTGCTCCAATCACCACCCACCCAGTGCTAAAGCCACCACCTACCCAGTGCTCCAGTCACCACCTACCCTGTGCTCCAGTCACCACCTACCTAGTGCTCCAGCCACCACCTACCCAGTGCTCCAGTCACCACCTACCCAGTGCTCCAGTCATAGCAATGTGTGGGTGAGAGATGGTAATCCTCTTTGCCTTAGTATTTGTTAATTCTGGTACTACACCTGGTTGGTCTGTCCTCTCTCCTCAGCCACACCTGGTTGGACTATCCCCTCTTCTCAACCACACCTGGTTGGTCTGTCCTCTCTCCTCAACCACACCTGGTTGGTCTGCCCCTTCTCAGTTACATTTTTTCGGTCTTACCACTGC
>WNWK01000820.1:335000-376472 GCA_009830355.1 Cherax destructor
TGCATTGAGTTTGCCTCTACCACTTCCTCACCCAGCTCATTCCATTTGTTTACCATCCTGAGACTGAAAAAAAAATCCTAACATCGTTGCGGCTCATCTGTGTCTTCGGTTTCTATCTGTGACGTCTCGCCACTATGCCTCTCATTTCAAAACGTCTGTCTCTATCTGCTCTGTCGAAGTCTCTTGAGTATATTGTATATCGTAATCATGTCTCCATAATTCGGTCCCCTTATATTTGTTTTGTCTGGTTACAAACCTTTCTAGCTTGCAACAAGGCTAGTTGGATCTTTTCTAGTTTTCGTATATGCTTGGTAAGGTGAAGGCCCTATGCTGGGGCTGCATACCCATGATGGGTCTAACATGGAAGTAAATGGTATAAAATACCGAAACAATGGAAAAATAAACACATAAGCAGTACAATGTAATCCTTTATTGACAACGTTTCGCCCACACAGTGGGCTTTATCAAGTCACAAACAGATCTACCTGGGTGAAAGGTACCTGAGTATTTATAGGATGGAGTCAGGTGGAGAATGCTGCATGTGACAATCTTCCGAGTAGGGTGATAGAGGTAACTTTAAAAAGAGATTGGAAAAGTATGAGTAGACCTTCTGCAGTGTTCCTCCATTCTTATGTTGGATAGCGATGAAGTTTCTTGGCAAGGTTCAGCTATGTTAGAGAAGCCGTTGTTTTGGTTGAAGTTGTTGGATATACAGATAAGTGATGACTCCAGGATTCTGCGGTATTGAGTGTTATCTTCTCTGGCTATATGTCTTGCGTTTCTGTAGTTGATTAAATGGTTGTGTGAATTTTGTGACTTGATAAAGCTCACTGTGTGGGCAAAACGTAGTCAATAAAGGATCTCATTGTACTGCTTATGTGATGAAATTAAGACACATGTGCAACATCTGGTTATCTTTATTTTAGACGTATCGCCATCCAGTGGCTTTATCAATACAAATTCTAGGACATAATTTGAAGACAGTAGAACTATATACATACTGCTTATGTGTTTATTTTTCCATGGGCCTAACATATATCGCGTAGAGAATCCTAAAAGACTATTAAGGTTTTTGAATTCATCTCTAACATTAACTATTCCGTGTATGCTATAGATGCTATTCGGTTTATGTGCACTTCTGGCTATATACTGGGAGTGATGGTGAAGCTAAGATTTTGTTCCTTGAGCGATATCTATATTTTCTCTCCTCTCAAGCTGTATTTCATCTCTGGTCGCCTCTCTCCATCCCCAGTTTTCACGACCCTGCACTTGATGGGGTTAAACGCCAGGAATCACTTTTTTGACAAGTTTTGCTGTCTGTCCCGATCTACCTCCAGTAGCCTTTCTCTAACTTCTTCAGTTTGTGTTAGCCTCATTAGACAAATCAATCCCCTCTGTCAGGTTATTTACATATTAAGAATAATAAAGGTCCCTGAACTGATCCTTGGGGACTCCCACTTCTTTCACTTTTCTAACATGAAACATCTGTCTTTACCATCATTGTGTGTGTGTGTACTCACCTATTTGTGGTTTCAGGGGTAGAGACATAGCTCCTGGCCCCGCCTCTTCACTTATGGCTACTAGGTCCTCTCTCTCCCTGCTCTATGAGCTTTATCATACCTCATCTTAAAACTATGTATGGTTCCAGCCTCCATTACACCACTTGAAAGACTATTCCACTTCCTGACAACTCTATGACTGAAGAAATACTTCCTAACAACTGTGTGTGTGTGTGAGTGCGTGCGTCAAAATAACACCAGTACCATCAATATCAACACCATCAGTACCATCAATATCAACACCATCAGTACTAACAATATCAACACTAATACCAACAATATCACCACTAATACCTACAATATCAACACCACCAGTACCAACAACATGAACACTACCAGTACTAAAAATATCAGCACCACCCGTACTAACAATATCAACACCACTAGTACCAACAACATGACCACCACCAGTAAAAACATGAACACCTCCAGTACCAACAATATCAGCACCACCAGTACCAACAATATCAGCACCACCAGTACCAGCAATATCAACACCACCAGTACCAACAACATGAACACCACCAGTACCAACAATATCAACACCACCAGTAACAACAATATCAACACCACCAGTACCAACAATATCAACACCACCAATACCAACAATATCAACACCACAAGTACCAACAATATCAACACAACCGATGCCAATATCACCAGTACCATCAACACCACTCACACCAACAATAAACACCAGTGCCAAAAATATTAACACCACCAGTAACAGCAATACCAAGACCAGTACCAAAGATATCAACACCACCAGTAACATCAATACCAAGACCATTACCAAAGATCTTACCACCAGTAACAATACCAAGACCAGTCCCAAAGATACTAACACCAACAGTAACAACAATACCAACACCATTACCAAAGATACTAACACCACCAGTGACAACAATACCAAGACCAGTACCAAAGATACTAACAACACCAGTGACAACAATACCAACACCAGTACCACAGATACCAACACCACCAGAAACAACAATAAGAAGTACAATAACAACAGCATTTTGTAAAAAAAAAGTTCCCCAGAGGTTCGCAGAAAGAGTCAGCCTGACAGGTTGGCAGGTGGACATTCCAACAGCTGGCAGGCCAGCAGGCTCGACAAGGGAGCGGGGGGAGAGCTCTCATGGTTTACAAGTTGGTGGATTGGCAGGTTGGCAGGCTTGTAAAAGGTCTGAAGTGGTAGTTTACAGATCAACAATACAGTTTAATTATATAAGGTTAACATGACGAGGTTGTAAAATGTCAGTTCAGATTGCAGGTTAGTGGAGTGGCAGGCTAGATGGCAGGTTAGTGGAGTGGCTGGCTAGATGGCAGGTTAGTGGAGTGGCAGGCTAGATGGCAGGTTAGTGGAGTGGCTGGCTAGATGGCAGGTTAGTGGAGTGGCAGGCTAGATGGCAGGTTAGTGGAGTGGCAGGCTAGATGGCAGGTTAGTGGAGTGGCTGGCTAGATGGCAGGTTAGTGGAGTGGCAGGCTAGATGGCAGGTTAGTGGAGTGGCAGGCTAGATGGCAGGTTAGTGGAGTGGCAGGCTAGATGGCAGGTTAGTGGAGTGGCAGGCTAGATGGCAGGTTAGTGGGTGCAGGCTAGATGGCAGGTTAGTGGAGTGGCAGGCTAGATGGCAGGTTAGTGGAGTGGCAGGCTAGATGGCAGGTTAGTGGAGTGGCAGGCTAGATGGCAGGTTAGTGGAGTGGCTGGCTAGATGGCAGGTTAGTGGAGTGGCTGGCTAGATGGCAGGTTAGTGGAGTGGCTGGCTAGATGGCAGGTTAGTGGAGTGGCTGGCTAGATGGCAGGTTAGGGTGGAGTGGGGCAGGCTAGATGGCAGGTTAGTGGAGTGGCAGGCTAGATGGCAGGTTAGTGGAGTGGCAGGCTAGATGGCAGGTTAGTGGAGTGGCAGGCTAGATGGCAGGTTAGTGGAGTGGCAGGCTAGATGGCAGGTTAGTGGAGTGGCTGACTAGATGGCAGGTTAGTGGAGTGGCTGACTAGATGGCAGGTTAGTGGAGTGGCTGGCTAGATGGCAGGTTAGTGGAGTGGCTGGCTAGATGGCAGGTTAGTGGAGTGGCAGGCTAGATGGCAGGTTAGTGGAGTGGCAGGCTAGATGGCAGGTTAGTGGAGTTGCAGGCTAGATGGATTGTTGGTGGGATACTTCAACTCTTAAAATAGGGAGTAAAGTCAACTCTTAGTCTATATACACTGAAAGACACATATCTTGATGTATATTATTTTCATGGATATAATATATATATATATATATATATATATATATTTTATATATATATATATATATATATATATATATATATATATATATATATATATATATATGTCGTGCCGATTAGGTAAAACTTGCGATTTTGGCTTAAATAGCAACGCTCACCTTGCCATATAAGACAAGTGAAAATTTGTGTATGCAATAATTTCGCCAAAATCATTCTGAACATAACGAAAAAAATATATTTCATTGTGTTTGTTTATTATTAAATTAATGTTAACGTATCTAAACTATATTTTGTTGGGTTAGGCTAAATTAAATTGTGCTTGTTGTAATAAGGTTAGGTAGGTTTTCAAAGTTTCTCTTGGTACAAAATTATAAATTCTTACATTAACATAAATGAAAAAAATACATCTCTAAACGTATAAGATAAATTTTTAGAAAGGACTTAATTTTAGATGAGTTCTTGCTAATTGACCAGTTTTACCTAATCGGCACGACATATATATATATATATATATATATATATATATATATATATATATATATATATATATATATATATATATATATATATATCAGCACTGAGCTACTGCTGATGGTAGAGTCGCGCCTCTCATCACTCAAGTCTGGAGATCCAATCACCGGAGTGAAGGGGAATGTTTTTATAGGTAGTAGGTTGGTAAACAGCAACCACCCAGGGAGGTACTACCGTCCTACCAAGTGAGTGTAAAAAGGACTCCTGTATTTGTTTTACATGATGGTAGGATTGCTGGTGTCTTTCTTCCGTCTCATAAACATGCAAAATTTCAGGTACGTCTTGCTACTTCTACTTACACTTAGGTCACACTACACATACATGTGCACGTTTGTGTATACACACTCATCTGAGTTTTCTTTGATTTTATATTAATAGTTCTTTTTCTTATTGCTTTTTCTTTCATATCCATGGGGAAGTGGAATAAGAATCTTTCCTCCGTAAGCCATAAGTGTTGTAAAATTGAATTAAAATGCCGGGAACAATGGGCTAGTAACCCTTTTCCCGTATAACTTACTAAAAAGAAAAAGAAGAAAACCGTCAAAGTGGGATGTTTGAATGTGCGTGGATGTTGTGCGAATGATAAGAAAGAGATGATTGTAGATGTTATGAATGAGAAGAAGCTGCATGTCCTGGCTTAAGGGAAACAAAGCTGAAGGGGGTAGGAGAGTTTCAGTGGGGAGAAATAAATGGGATTAGGTCAGGGGTTTCAAATAGAGTTAGAGCTAAAGAAGGAGTGGCAATAATGTTGAAGGATAAGTTATAGCAGGAAAAGAGAGAATGTAAATGTAAAAATTCAAGGAATATGTGGTGTAAAATAAGGGTTGGATTTGAAAAGTGGGTTATAGTAAGTGTTTATGCACCTGGAGAAAAGAGAAGTGTAGAAGAGAGAGATTTTGGGAAATGTTGAGTGAATGCATGGAGAGTTTGGAACCAAGTGAGAGAGTACTTGTGGTTGGGGATCTCAATGCTAAAGTGGGTAAAAATGTTGTGGAGGGAGTAGTTGGTAAATTTGGGGTACCATGGGTAAATGAAAATGGGGAGCCTATGAGCTATGTGTAGAAAGAGGTTTGGTAATAAGTAATACATATTTTATGAAAAAAAGGATAAGTATATAAGGTATGATATAGCACATACTGAAAGTAGTTTGTTAGATTATGTATTGGTGGATAAAAGGTTGATGGGTAGGCTTCACGATGTACATGTTTATAGAGGGGCAACGGATAAATCGGATCATTATTTAGTTATAGCTACAGTTAGAGTAAAAGGTAAATGGGACAAAGGAAAAATGGCAACAGCAAGTAAGAGAGAGGAGAAAGTGTATAAACTAAGGGAGGAGAAAGTTAGAGTTAGATATAAGCAACTATTGGCAGAAAGGTGGACTAATGCAAGTATGAGTAGTGGGGGGTTGAAGGAGGTTGGGATAGTTGTAAAAATGTAGTATTGCAATGTGGGGCAGAAGTTTGTGGCTATAGGAGGGTGGGTGCAGGAGGAAAGAGGAGTGATTGGTGGAATGATGAAGTAAAGGGTGTGATAAAAGAGAAAAAGGTAGCTTATGAGAGGTTTTTACAAAGCAGAAGTGTTGTAAGAAGAGCAGAGTATATGGAGAGTAAAAGAAAGATGAAGAGAGTAGTGAGAGAGTGCAAAAGGAGAGCAGATGAAAAAGTGCCAAAGGCACTGTCAAGAAAGTCAAGGGAACGACTGGATTTGTCAGTTGAAAACAGAGTAGGGAAGTTAGTTGATGGGGAACCAGAGAGATTGGGTACATGGCGGGAATATTTTGAGGAACTTTTAAATGTGATGAAGAAAGGGAGGTGGTAATTTCTTGCACTGGCCAGGGAGGTATGACATCTTTTAGGAGTGAAGAAGAGCAGGATGTGAGTGTGGGGGAGGTGCGTGAGGCATTATGTAGAATGAAAGAAGGTAAAGCAGCTGGAACTGACGGGATCATGACAAACCTTAAAAACAGGGGGAAAGGGGATATAGTGTTGGAGTGGTTGGTATTTTTGTTTAATAAATGTATGAAAGATGGGAAGGTACCTAGGGATTGGCAGAGAGCATGCATAGTTCCTCTATATAAAGGGAAGGGGGACAAAAGAGATTGTAAAAATTATTGGGGAATAAGTTTACTGAGTATACCAGGAAAAGTGTACGGTATGGTTATTATTGAAAGAATTTGAGGTAAGACAAAGAGTAGGATTGCAGATGAGCAAGGAGGCTTTAGAGTGGATAGGGGACGTGTAGATCGTGTTTACATTGATGCATATATGTGAACAGTATTTAGATATAGGTCTTAGACAGGGATGTATATCATCATCATGGTTGTTTAATATATTTATAGATGGGGTTGTAAAAGAAGTAAATGCTAGGGTGTTGGGGAGAGGGGTGGGATTAAATTATGAGGAATAAAATACAAAATGGGATCTGACAAAGTAACTTTTTGCTGATGATACTGTGCTTATGGGAGATTCTAAAGAAAAGTTGCAAAGGTTAGTGGACGAGTTTGGGAGGGTGTGTAAAGGTAGAAAGTTGAAAGTGAACATATATAAGAGTAAGGTGATGAGGGTATCAAACGATTTAGATAAAGACAAATTGAATATCACATTGGAGAGAGGGAGTATGGAAGAAGTGAATGTTTTCAGATATTTGGGAGTTGACTTGTCAGCGGATGGGTTTATGAAGGATGAGTTTAACCATAGAATTGATGAAGTAAAAAGGTGAGTGGTGCGTTGAGGTATCTGTGGAGACAAAAAACGTTATCCATGGAGGCAAAGAAGGGAATGTACGAAAGTATAGAGGTACCAACACTCTTATATGGGTGTGAAGCTTGGGTTGAAAATGATGTAGCAAGGAGGCGGTTGGAGGCAGTGGAGATGTTCTAAGGGCAATGTGTGGTGAAAATATTATGCAGAGAATTCGGAGTGTGGAAATTAGGAGGAGTGGAGTTACTAAGTGTTAGTCAGAGGGCTGAAGAGGGGTTGTTGAGGTGGTTTGGTCATTTAGAGAGAATGGACCAAAGTAGAATGACTTGGAGAGCGTATAAATCTTTAGGGAAAGGAAGGCGGGGTAGGGGGTCATCCTCGAAAAGGTTGGAGGGAAGGGTAAAGGAGGTTTTGTGGGCGAGGGGTTTGGACTTCCAGCAAGCATGTTTGAGCATGTTAGATAGGAGTGAATGGAGACGAATGGTTTTTGGGACCTGACGAGCTGTTGGAGTGTGAGCAGGGAAATATTTTGTGATGGGATTCAGGGAAACCGGTTAGCCGGACTTGAGCCCTGGAAATGGGAAGTACAATGAAGGCACTTTAAAGGAGGGGTTTGGGATATTGGCAATTTGGAGAGACTTCCAAACTGTCGTATCTGAGCGCCTCTGCAAAAACAATGATTATGTATGAGTGAGGTGAAAGTGTTGAATGATGAAAGTATTTTGTTTTTGAGGATTTTCTTTCTTTTTGGGTCACGGGCCACGGGGGGTGGAAATCTTTAGCTCAAGTACTTTCACACTTCTCAGTGCGTCATCAGGAGCTTTGCAATGTTGCAAGAGAGCAACTAAAGCAGGGAGAGAGTTCTCAGAGTAGGGTAGTGCCGATGTGCGTCACCCTCCACGGTTACCCTTAGAGTATGGTCAGTGGTTGGTGCCAACCCCACACTACCACCATCCCCCTACTCTTCATGTGAGGTAGGAGGGTTTCTGAGATGTCAAGTATCTCAGAAACCCTCCTACCCACATTAGAGTAGGGGATGGTGTAGGGTGGGTTGGCACACCACTGACCACACTCTAGGAAACCGTGGAGGGTGACCATCGGCACTACCTACTCTGAGAACTCTCTCCTGCTTGTTGCTCTCTTGCAACATTGCAAAGCTCCTGATGACGAGCTAAGTGTGAAAGTACTTGAGCTAAAGATTTCCACCCCCGTGGCTTGTCTTGATAGTTAAGATCGCCCGTCTGCGATTGTTTGCATAATATATATATATATATATATATATATATATATATATATATATATATATATATATATATATATATATATATATATACATACATACATATATAAGAGGAGAGTTTATTAATGAATATGGTGAACGATTAATTTTACACGAATATCTGCCAATGGTATTACGCTTTACTGAACTCGTATGAAAAAAAAAAATCGAAGTATTTTAAAATGCAGCTCGTGCCTTAGAGTATTCATAAAGCATCACAGTGTAAAGCTGCAAAGTACATACAGCTGATGAGTGTATACCAGCTAGGTGTCTGAGAGTTCAAATTGAGAGTCTCCATCGACATGCAAAGACTAATGTGGAGTTTACTCAAGAATAATCCAAGTATTTCTAACTAGAGATATAAATCCGAGAGGGTAAAACAAATTATTGCGCTGGTGCTATTGGTAGTGATGGATATTTGTTTGGATAAACATAATTCGACTCCAAAAGTTCTTACATTTAAGAATCATAAACTTGAGTTAGCGTTTGAAGCAGCTAAATTGGCTGAGACATTGACGTGAACACGGAATTGGGAGGTAAAATAATTAATAATTTTTCTCACTGTAATGCTCAGGTGGTGACAAATTATCAGAAAAAAATATATATTTAGGGTGTATCTGCTGTTAGAGGATAAATAACAAATAGGCAACAAACACAAATGACAAACGAAGATCAGAAATGAAATCTATTTCAAGCTTTAAAATATAAATACTGTAGCAGATTAGGTCATGTGGTTGCAGACCGTTTCAAACTTAAGAAACAATCATTTGGTAACAATGGAAGAGGATCACAGGATAAGTTACAGAGCGTATGGCACCTTGATTCAGTGATATTCAGGTTGCATTAAATATACCAAGTGTAGATACCTCGTATGTAGGTGCAGCCTGGATTTTC
Source organism: Cherax destructor (assembly GCA_009830355.1). Classification (NCBI taxonomy): domain Eukaryota; kingdom Metazoa; phylum Arthropoda; class Malacostraca; order Decapoda; family Parastacidae; genus Cherax; species Cherax destructor. The sequence continues at coordinate 344,198 of WNWK01000820.1, forward strand.
AGATTTTCACATGCCTCAGGATACCTAACACCATATTAGAATCTGTCTTCTGTTCTATAGCTGTAGGTAGTGAAAACTCTTATACTTATTCTCCCTTCAAACTCTATTCATAATTTGTTTAATCGGTTCATGCCTACTGTATGTAGTACAAATAATTGTCCATATATTCTGGTGATGGAAATACATGTTAAACCAAAACTGTCGTCATCCGCATACTCTATTTCTCATCTTTGATCTACTGACTGCGCTGAACCTAGTTCTTCCAGGTACTACAGACCCATTGAAAGTATTTGTTCTCGTGATACACTGGTGTGAGACAGAAAACTTGCAGAGCTTGAAATGTAGCGAAAAACAACAAGAGAATCTTCTTTTATGTTCATGTACAATTAAAATACTAAACCTGAGGAAAGAACTTTATATCCCAGGTATCTGAGAGTCACTGAAAAACATGACCTAACTGACGTTAATGTGCTCAGGCAAACCCATCCAAACCCATGCACAGACGCCCTCCAATCATTCTTTGCCACAAGTAAAGCATTCCTCCAAATGGATAGCGAAAACTGGAACTGACCTCTGAATGAATCGAATACACAATCCATGTTAAGTAATGCAACAGCGACACTTCCTTCTACATCATGGGAAAATACCTTTTTCCAAATATCGAAGAGGGGCTCGAGGTTTCTCGTGAGAGCTCCTCCTCCACTTCGCGTGGGTCGTACTCTTCGCCAGAAGGCAGTACCTGTCCTCGATGCCAACCACCTTTTCATAACTTCCAAAAGGGGAAAAATGTATGGCGGCCGGTTGATTAAGTCTTCATGGGTCGTAAAGCTGGTCTCTGGCGACCTTAGGGACAGAGACAGGGGAGAGGGATGGGGGAAGCGGCAGGAATGGTGAAAAGGGAAAGAATAAGGAAATCGGAATGGGAGGAGATAGGAAGTAGATGTCATACAGCTTTAGGAAACGGAAAGGTTAGCTCCAGTTCTTTGGATCAAGGGCTCTTCACTAGCATTAAAGTGCCTCTTCCCCCATTAAGGGAGAGGATGAGAAAATAAGGGAGGAAGAGAGCGGGAGAGACAGGAGTTAGGATGGTCAAACACGAAAGAGGAGATAGGTAAAAATGGGAAGAAAAAAAGAGAGTGGTAGATGATTTAGAGAATAAAATGAAGGAAATGGATAAAGCAGAGAAAATGGAGAAATGTGTAGTGAAATTAGAGTAGAGTGAAAGAAGAGAAGATGGTATGAAGTAAAGTAGAAAAGGAAAGTAGTTGGAAAGAATGGATGTATAGAACGAAAGAGAAAATGAGGAGTAACGGGAAAAACAGGAGATGAAAATGAGGAGGTAGAAAAGAGCAAGTGAAAAGAAGGTGAGGCATGGACATGATGAAAAGAAAGAGGAGTTATGAAGACTAAAGACAGGTAGAATGAGCATCACAGGAAGAGAGGAGACACTGATGAAGGAAGAGAGGGAAGGAAAGAGAATCTAAGAGAAGAAAAGGTGAGATTGAAGAGAGAGAGAGAGAGAGAGAGAGAGAGAGAGAGAGAGAGAGAGAGAGAGAGAGACAGTACATCTCTCAGAGCCTCGCTACAAGGTGAAGTCTCCCTGATCGCTGCTCTTGTTATAAACGCCATAAAAGGCAACTCTCAGATTCCCATAAGGGCAATCACTTCCGAATTCAACACTGTCTCCTTGCCCCTCTCCCCCCATATCTCTCTCTCCCCTCCCTCTCCCCCATCTCTCTCTCTCTGCCCAGAGCTCTCTATGCCCAGAGCTCTCTCTGCCCCTCTCCGTCCCTCCCTCCCCATTCTCTCTTTCTGCCCCCTGCCCTCTCTCAGCCCCTTTCCGTTTCCTTTCTCCTCTTCCTCTGATTCCCCTCTCCCTTCTCTTTCTATCTCTCCCCATTCTCCGACTCTTATCCCTACATCCTTCCCTTCTTGTCTCGTTTTCCGCCTTCCCTGTCTCTCTCTTCCTTTAAGTTTCCCCTCTTCCTTTCCTCCCATTCCCCCCCTCTCTTTCCTCTCTCTTCCCTCCCTGCTTACCTTCTTCCTCTGTCTCCTCTCCATTTTTTCTTTCTCTCACTCCCCATCCTCTGCTGCTTCTCCCCACTTCCCTCCCTCTCGTCTTTCTCCTCTCCGTTTTTTTTTTCATATTTCTTCCATTCCTCTATCTCTTCGATCTCCTTACCTGGTTCTCCCTTTTCCTATCTCCTCTTAAGCTTTCCCTCTCCTGTTTCTTTTTCTTTCTTGTATACCTTTTTTTTATCTTTATTCACATCACTTCATTTTCCTCTCCCTCTATCCCCTTTCCGTTTCTCGCCTCTTCTTCCCTTCTCACCCTTTATCTCTTTCCCCTTTTTACTCTTTTTACTCTTCTTCATTTCCACCTCCTCCCTGTGTTTTACTCTCCTACCACATCTGATTTTACTCTCTCCTTCATTCCTTCTTTCCTGGAACTCCCTTCTTTTCCTCTTTTCCATTCTTGCTTCCTCCTTCCCCTCTATTTCCTAGTAACCGTCCCACCGGGATGGGGAAAAAAGGTGAGGCGAGGTTGGCGTTAAGATGAGACAGAAGAGAAATTGCAAACTGGGAAATGAGGTTGGAAAAAAATAAGGTTGAAAATGAGGTTGAAAAAAATAAGGTTGAAAATGAGGTTGAAAAAAATAAGGTTGAAAATGAGATTGAAAATGATGTTATGAAGATGAGGCTCAAAGAAAATGTTTGGCAATGGTCACTCGAATTTTTTTTTGTTCATCCGTGTGCTGACTAATAGTTATCAGAGCCATGCGTGCTGCTGGCATTAACAGTCTGATCGATCAGGCCAGCAAACGGGAAGCCTTGCCTAGGACCGGGCCGCAGGGGGCCGTAACCCCCCATAATTATATAATTTCCATGTAATTTTGCCTTTTCCATGTTTGTTCACATGAATGGCAGCAATGTACGCTTGTTTACTACCAGTAGAAGGCAGCAATGTACGGTTGTTTACTACCATAAGACAGCAATGTACGCTTATTTACTACCAGTAGAAGGCAGCAATGTACGGTTGTTTACTACCAGTAGATGGCAGCAATGTACGCTTGTTTACTACCAGTAGATGGCAGCAATATACGGTTGCTTACTACCAGTAGATGGCAGCAATATACGGTTGCTTACTACCAGTAGAAGGCAGCAATATACGTTGTTTACTACCAGTAGATGACAGCAATATACGGTTGCTTACTACCAGTAGAAGGCAGCAATATAAGTTGTTTACTTCCAGTATAAGGCAGAAATGTACGGTTGTTTACTACCAGTAGATGACATCAATGTACGGTTCTTTACTGTCAGTAGATGGCAGCAATGTCTGATTGTTTACTACCAGTTGATTGGCTGCAATGTACGGTTGTTTATTACCAATAGAAGGCAGCAATGTACGCTTGTTTACTACCAGTAGAAGGCAGCAATGTACGCTTGTTTACTCCCAGTAGAAGGCAGCAATGTACGCTTGCTTACTACCAGTATAAGGCACAAATGTACGCTTGTTTACTACCAGTAGAAGGCACAAATGTACGCTTGTTTACTACCAGTAGAAGGCAGCAATGAACGCTTGTTTACTAATAGAAGGCAGCAATGTACGCTTGTTTGCTACCAGTAGAAGGCAGCAATGTGCGGTTGTTTACTACCAGTAGAAGGCAGCAATGTAGTTGTTTACTGCCAGTAGATGGCAGCAATGTACGGTTGTTTACTACCAGTAGATGGCAGCAATGTACCGTTGTTTACTACCAGTAGAAGGCAGCAATGTACCGTTGTTTACTACTAGTAGATGTCAGCAATGAACGGTTGTTTACTACCAGTAGATGGCAGCAGTGTACGTTTGTTTACTACCAGTAGAAGCCAGCAATGTAGGGTTTACTACCAGTAGAACGCAGCAATGTACAGTTGTTTAGTACCAGTAGATGGCAGCAATGTACATTTGTTTACTACCAGTAAAAGGCAGCAATGTAAACTTGTTTACTACCAAGTAGAAGGCAGCAATGTACGCTTGTTTACTACCAGTAGAATGCAGCAATGTACGCTTGTTTACTACCAGTAGAATGCAGCAATGTAAGCTTGTTAACTACCAAGTAGAAGGCAGCAATGTACGCTTGTTTACTACCAGTAGAAGGCAGCAATGTAAGCTTGTTAACTACCAAGTAGAAGGCAGCAATGTACGCTTGTTTACTGCCAGTAGAAGGCAGCAATGTACAGTTGTTTACTACCAGTAGGAGGTAGAAATGTACGGTTGTTTACTACCAGTGGAAGGTAGCAAAATATGGTTATTTACTATCAGTAGATGGTAAGAAATGCACGGTTAATACCAGTAGAGATAGCAACAATTGTATGCTTTTATAATGTTATATAGATTGTTTGTGCTACCGGGACATTCTTTTTTAGTACTTAAGTAGTCTTAGACGCCAGGTAGGCAAGAAACTAAATTAACTTACAACAAGTAATAGCTAATCTATCAAGACAATAGCAAGTTAGAGACCTGATGAAAATTGCCAACACTGCAAATGGGCAGGACTTGAATATTTAGTGTATTGCATTTTATTAGCTGTCGCGCCGCCATGCAAGCGCACCTTTTCGAGGCAACAATGGCTGGGGAAAAATATTAATAATTTGATTGGGAGACATTTGTAATAACGTTGAGGAGAGATTATAGTTAAGGCAGAGATAATGTTGACGCTAAAGCTTTGGAGTGATGGCGGTATGAGATTATGGTACAGGTTTAGGAAAGGGGTTGCGAAGAGACTGGGAAAAAATAAGAGGCGATGATTAAGGTTAGGGTAAAATTACGGGTGAGGTTGGGGTCAAGTTATAGTTATTTCAGGGTGAGTTGATGCAAGTTATAGAGACGAATTTAGTTATTGATGAGATGGGACTAGGGTAAAAATTGAACGAGACTATTGTAAGAGTGGTATGAGAATAAAATAACTTTAAAGTGTAATAGGTATGGTGAGGTTAGAGGGTGAGCTGAGAGGAAAGCGAAACTTCAACGGGTGGGGTTCAGAGGATAAAGTGAAACTTGGTTCAAGAGGTAACTATTATGGGGTGAAGACGAGGATTTAATAGCTTCTGGCTTTGGTATATGTGATATTTCCTCAATGTGGTGTTCTATACGGGTGATACATCATTTTCTCTTTGGTTCCACAAAGGGTCAAAGAGGCCAGGTACATGTTGTAGATGCCATTTTCTATAATAATTATAATAACGACAAATTAAAAAAAACATTAAAAACGCCACTAACTAAAACAAGGAATGAAATATACTGGAATAATTTTTATAATTAAAAAGTGCGTTTTAAGCATTTATATTTGTATATACACAACAACTTTCTTGCATGTTAAGCTTTTCAAAAGCCACCGAAACTCACTGTTCTTATATATGAACAGAGACAGTACTTCATCTGCTTCAACACGCTGAAAAGTGTGTTTACCTGAAGCTTCTGGCGCTGGTAAACCGAGACAAATCAGCAATGCAATTGTGACGTTGGGAAACACCCAAGAAAGTCCAAGTTCTAGTATTTCTTGAAGCAATTCCTTTGGCTCGCAATCCAATTTAAAGTTCGTGGAATATTTTCGTTTGAAGAAGATGACCTCGTCACTGAGATCCTTTGAGCTTTCTTTGTTGAACTGTTGCTGAAAGTGTTCAGCTGCAGCAAGAACATCTACATTATACAAGCTGTTGAACTTCCAAAGACACCAAAAGGGGATACTCAAATCGACGGGAAAAAAAGGACCTGACTGAATAGAACGAATGATTACAAAGATGATACTTACCTTATTTCCCATTGTCCACGAAACTTCATAATATCCTTAATAAGACTTTAAATGTCATCCGCCTCAGCATCAAATACAGCACTGCGTGCTTCAGTTACCAGAACAGCGTGGCGGATAATTGTCAAGAGCACCATTCACGATATCAGAATGCATGTCATCATTCTAACAAGTGCTGAAAGGATTACAGTTCATTTCTGAACCAGTGCGGAAAGTTCAAATGCTGAATTTCAAGTGCTTCAAAACTGTCTTAACACCACCAATCTGCACAAATTCTTTAGTTCTGAACGTACCATGAAGCCACTCGTGGAGATACGTTTCCTCTAATAAGTGTTGGTATCGCCATACCATTTTTTCAGTACCATGAAATGAATTAGGAAGTATTACGACTTTGATATCGTAATTTAAATAAAATATCCTGGCTCCTAAATGGCTCCTCAATCTGTTGTCTAGGGGCATTTAAATTACACTGAAAAACACAGCAACTCTCGGGCCAGCTTGCACTCATACAATTTATGAAGCATGAGTGCAAATAATTAATATAATATAAGGAAGGACAAAACCTCCCTCATACAAAAATATAAATATGTATATTAAAGTAACTTATATACAACTTACAATCTACTACAAAAAACCACCACACTCCAGTTCACATTAGCTCACTAGCACACTGCTACTAGTGAGAAAAATAAAATATATCAACAGGGAGGCTCCATCACATACCCTCCCCTCCTGAAGGCTACTTAGCCTACAGTTAAAACGTTAAATACTCTCCAAAACACAGGCCACGGCACACACTAGGACCTTACAAATAAACATGAGAGAACTTCAACACTAACAAAATTATAGTATACACTAAAAACTTACCAAAATTACCCATTCACACTACCACCCAAGCATGATGACTTCTTCCCGTCATCACCCGTCACCACCCGTCTCGTACTGAACTCTCACAAACACTTCATCAGCTCCTGTCCTGGCCACACTAACTGACCGGGAATAATACGCGTACGGATTCAGTACAATCCCGGAACTATGGAGCATTATTTTTTATATAAATTTTACTGCAGGACACTGCGTAAGAGGAAGATTCTACTACAGAATAACCCACCTTCTTGGACTGCTTTTCAAAGATATTACACTTCCAGACTTCCGTGATGCAATCAATAGCTCTATAGTCTATTTTTATCGCACCTGGAGAAAATAGTTAAAATTTGGCTCAGGTGGAACTGGTTGTTCACTTTAATCAGTACAAATTTGAGAATCTTAACTGTAAACTACAAGAATTTCTAACACTCGACGAACAATTTGATCATATTTAGCGACATTATCAAACGAGAAAAATCGCTCTTCATCCTAAAAATTTGAGCTGTCTGCTATCTTTACATATCGAATACCTATCGTAATGTCTAGCGAAGTCGCAATAACACGATTATAAATAAGTTTTGGATTTAAGCCCTTTAGCGAGCCAGGCTTAAAATTAGGCTTGCATGGTATATTGATTAGCACACTGGCCGCATAGTTTTAGGACTGGCTCGCCATTGATTAGAAGCCCATCTGTTTCGTGACTTACAATTGTGTATTTTGATTAAACTGTCTTTCACATATCGGATATTAGCAAGAATGTTTTTAGTGATGGAGTTCAATACTTTAAAATTTTAATATATGCGTGTGAATTGGTGATGGAGTTGGTGCTCAACTGACTTTTTTTTTCGTGACTCAAGACGTGCAGTGTAAAGAAGAAGTGGCTTGTATCTACTGAGGAACTCAACTACGTCTGGAAAGTTTACATCATCTGGGGCATCAATACATTAAGCCAGAAATGAAAATTATAAAAATCAGGATGTGCTTGAAAGATTTTTTTTTTTTTTATCTTTCAGTAATTAGTTTATGTGATGTCTGTCAAGAATAATTTATTGTTTTGTTTATGCAACATTTTCTTATGTTATTCGGCCTATTAATTCCATCCTTCCTGACTAACGAGACGGAGCATGCATTCGAAATATCATTATTAAAAAAAAAATAAAAAAGAGAAGCGAGATGTATGCAGCAGAATTTTTTTTTCATATCACAGTATAAACAGTTTATTGTGGAAGTCTCGTCTTTGGGAAGAACTGTAGAGAATGGCAAACAGCCGACAAACTGAAGATGTGAAAAACACACAGTTTTATTGGCTTGACAACGTTTCGCCCTTAAAAGAGGGGGTGGCAACGTTGTCCAATTTAAAGCCAGGCTCTGCTACATGTGCTTCTCATTCTTAATTTGGAAGAGTTGTTGTCAGCAGACGAAGAAGTAATACGTGGTCAGCTGCGTGTCGTCCAGTCATAATTTGAGCATCAAAATAATGACGTCGAAGAAATGACTGCAGTCGAGCACAGCCGTGTTGCTGATCATTATCATGTCTTTCATAGACATGCTTGTAGGACTCGTAAATTTCTTCTCTCGCTGTACATGAAATTTCTCAAATCACTGGAAAACGCACCTCACTCAACGCAATGCCTCAGATTATTTTGTTTTTTTTAAGGAAGAACGCTAAACCCGTATGAGTCACACAGCCTGCTGGGAATGGGAGGTAATCAGGTTTTATCCAAGAAATGGAAAGGTGGTGATTAGGACATATTGTGAAACGTTTAGCCTACACAGTAGGCTTCTTCAGTCAAATACAGAGGCAGCAGGATTTCGTTCCAGACCATGGAGCTGACCATGGAGCTGAACTCTTCTCCAGGCTGAGGGACTGACCACCTCAAATACTATTACTCCAAGGTTAATGGACTGATTACATTATCTTCATTTCACTACTACACCTGCTGCCTCTGTATTTGACTGAAGAAGCCTACAGTGTAGGAGAAACATTTCAACAGTAGATACCTAACTGTTGCACATGTCAATCATCAACTTGGCAGTATTTTATACCATTTTGAATATAAATGGAAGGATAACTGCAATTCTTTAGACAAAGAGACCTTCACCAGCCTGAAGGGCGCTTCTGATAGTGATGCTGTTAGTCGTGTGCATCTGTCACTGTTGGTATACCTTCGTCTTGACTAATGGTTTCACAGACTGGCACTGTCACTGAAATATCAACTAGAGTTTGTCATCGTCTGAAGGATTGTTTAATGGTGGCGTGTGTCTTCCAGAGAGTCGATTATTATAATTATTATCATGATCAGACGAAGCGTTAATCAGACGACAATGACCAGTTCTCCACTACCAGTCCTAACAGACGACAGTGTCCAGTTTCCACTACCAGTCCTAACAGACGACAGTGTCCAGTTTCCACTACCAGTCCTAACAGACGACAGTGTCCAGTTTCCACTACCAGTCCTAACAGACGACAGTGTCCAGTTTCCACTACCAGTCCTAACAGACGACAGTGTCCAGTTTCCACTACCAGTCCTAACAGACGACAGTGTCCAGTTTCCACTACCAGTCCTAACAGACGACAGTGTCCAGTTTCCACTACCAGTCCTAACAGACGACAGTGTCCAGTTTCCACTACCAGTCCTAACAGACGACAGTGTCCAGTTTCCACTACCAGTCCTAACAGACGACAGTGTCCAGTTTCCACTACCAGTCCTAACAGACGACAGTGTCCAGTTTCCACTACCAGTCCTAACAGACGACAGTGTCCAGTTTCCACTACCAGTCCTAACAGACGACAGTGTCCAGTTTCCACTACCAGTCCTAACAGACGACAGTGTCCAGTTTCCACTACCAGTCCTAACAGACGACAGTGTCCAGTTTACACTACCAGTCCTAACAGACGACAGTGTCCAGTTTACACTACCAGTCCTAACAGACGACAGTGTCCAGTTTACACTACCAGTCCTAACAGACGACAGTGTCCAGTTTCCACTACCAGTCCTAACAGACAAGAGTGTCCAGTTTCCACTACCAGTCCTAACAGACGACAGTGTCCAGTTTCCACTATCAGTCCTAACAGACGACAGTGTCCAGTTTCCACTACCAGTCCTAACAGACGACAGTGTCCAGTTTCCACTATCAGTCCTAACAGACGACAGTGTCCAGTTTCCACTACCAGTCCTAACAGACGACAGTGTCCAGTTTCCACTACCAGTCCTAACAGACGACAGTGTCCAGTTTCCACTACCAGTCCTAACAGACGACAGTGTCCAGTTTCCACTACCAGTCCTAACAGACGACAGTGTCCAGTTTCCACTACAGTCCTAACAGACGACAGTGTCCAGTTTCCACTACCAGTCCTAACAGACGACAGTGTCCAGTTTCCACTACCAGTCCTAACAGACGACAGTGTCCAGTTTCCACTACAGTCCTAACAGACGACAGTTTTCAGTTTCCACAACCAGTCTAACAGACGACAGTGTCCAGTTTCCACTACCAGTCCTAACAGACGACAGTGTCCAGTTTCCACTACCAGTCCTAACAGACGACAGTGTCCAGTTTCCACTACCAGTCCTAACAGACGACAGTGTCCAGTTTCCACTACCAGTCCTAACAGACGACAGTGTCCAGTTTCCACTATCAGTCCTAACAGACGACAGTGTCCAGTTTCCACTACCAGTCCTAACAGACGACAGTGTCCAGTTTCCACTACCAGTCCTAACAGACGACAGTGTCCAGTTTCCACTACAGTCCTAACAGACGACAGTGTCCAGTTTCCACTACCAGTCCTAACAGACGACAGTGTCCAGTTTCCACTACCAGTCCTAACAGACGACAGTGTCCAGTTTCCACTACCAGTCCTAACAGACGACAGTGTCCAGTTTCCACTACCAGTCCTAACAGACGACAGTGTCCAGTTTCCACTATCAGTCCTAACAGACGACAGTGTCCAGTTTCCACTACCAGTCCTAACAGACGACAGTGACCAGTTTCCACTACCAGTCCTAACAGACGACAGTGTCCAGTTTCCACTATCAGTCCTAACAGACGACAGTGTCCAGTTTCCACTACCAGTCCTAACAGACGACAGTGTCCAGTTTCCACTACCAGTCCTGACAGTGTCCAGTTTCCACTATCAGTCCTAACAGACGACAGTGACCAGTTCTCTACTACCCAGTCCTAACAGACGACAGTGTCCAGTTTCCACTACCAGTCCTAACAGACGACAGTGTCCAGTTTCCACTATCAGTCCTAACAGACGACAGTGCCCAGTTCTCACTACCAGCCCTAACAGACGACAGTGCCCAGTTTCCACAACCAGTCCTAACAGACGAGTGCCCAGTTCTGCACTACTAGTCCTACCAAGATGACAGTGCCCAGTTTAAGCGACTGGGAAACTGACGGTAAGTAGAGTTTATGCAAGGGAGGGAAGGGGCGCTCCAATTCCTTTAATCAAGAGCGCTTCACAAGCATATTCCAACATGTTGAGAAAGCAAGTTACTGCCCTCATGCTCCTCGCTGCTCCTGTTCTAGGATATTATCGTACTTGCAACCTTGCAAAAATATTGCAAGCAAGACTAAAGTACGTTATTAAAAGAGGCACGTTGCAGAGCTACGCAGTGTACTTTTAGTACTTGTTGCCTAAATATTCATCAGCCTAACAAAGTAAAAATAAATTCTTTTGTGATTCTTTCTGTTCTGAATATTTTTTCCTTTCTAGACTGACTGCGCTAAAAGAGGGTTGGTCACTGTTCAAATTACCATTTTATGTATTCAGTGGAGTATAGCACTTGTCTTAGGCAAGGTGTCCAGTGGTTACCAGTGTTGTTTACAACACTTATTATTCATGGGTTATATATCCACGTTTGGTATTTTTATATTTTACACATTTTAGAGGGCTATATTATAACTGGAGTAATCACCAGGTGATAAAGCCAATAAATATGATTTAAAAGTCATCACAGATTCCGGTGTGATGGAAATACCCACAATTTTATCCTCTTGACTATATGCCTATATGCAGTACCTCTAACGAGCATCTATTAGCACTGCCCAGCACAGTGTAAATGGCATTTTATGTGGAAAGAGGCAAAACGACGAGGAGAGAGGAAATCAGCAATTACAGACCAGTGTCACTCCTGTCAATCACTGGCAACATCCTTGAGACAATAATCTCACGACGAATGCCACGAGTTTTTCGACTACCAATCAATTCTTTGTGACCGTCAATACGGCTTCAGAAAAGGTTACTTTGCTGCTGATCCGTTGTTAAACCTCTGCACTAAGTAGCACCAGTCACTGGATGAATCCAGAGTCAGCTGTATAGCAACACTGGACATTGCTGGTGCTTTCGACCGAGTATGGCACCAGGGACTCTTGGCAAAACTACAAGCACTTGGAATTACAAGCTCTGCACTATGGCTCCTCAGTGATCACCTTCAATGTAGATCTCTAAATGTAGTTGTCAATGGAATAGAGTTAGCAAGACACCCTATTGGAGCAAGTGTTCCATAGGTAAGTGTGCATGGGCCTTTGTAATGGAATGTCTACTTCAATGACCTTCACCTCGTCCCAGAATCCCATGTATTTTCAGATAACTGCACTCTAAAATTTACTTATCCTTGGGAGGAAATTCCAGCTGCATCAATTAGCAACCAACAGCTATATCAGCCTAGGGAAACCGATGGCAGGTAACATTTTCCACTTAGAAAACATAAATGATGATGGTCTATAGGCACCATGATGGTAATACCGGAGCAGTACTAAGTATGAATGGGAGTGTTGGTACCTGGGGACGAAGTTTATATCCTTATTGTGAAATCTGACTCCAAACTGACAATGAAGAAGTACGTTGTAAATCTTGCAAACAAGGCTGCCGGAAAGCATACAGCACTTCGCCGTATCTCGCATCTGTTCGACAGTAGAGGTTGCAAGATTCTGTACGTGGCACAAGTACACTCACACCTTGAGTATGCTCCACTTTCTTGAATTGCCTGCCCCCATCATATCTGTGTTTTCTTGAGAGTAGAGAACAGAGCAAGACGCCTCATATCTCGCCTGGACCCAACCTGAATAGATCTGTCACTTCACAAAAGCCTTCAACACCGGAGTGATGTAGGTGGCCTTACTGTTATGTACAATGTCAATATTGTCAAAGTATCATACTTGGCTCCACTCAAAGGACACCTAGAAGTGAGCTTCTACACAACAAGACGGGCAGCAAGCTGCAACTTCATTCTGACTGTACCCTTCTCCAGAACATCGCTACATCTGAGATGATTTATTTCCAGGATGACTCCAGTCTGGAACATGTTCGTACTGCATAGTATCATCGAAATATAGTCTGTTGATCAAATAAAATTAATTGACACACAGATGGCTCCAACTTCATCCTGTTCCATATTTATATGTCTCATAACATTAAAAAGGCTTTTAAATGAACTAATGTAGGTAACAGCTCTTAGCTGTGTAAAAAAAAGGGGAAGGGGAGAGAGAGAGAGAGAGAGAGAGAGAGAGAGAGAGAGAGAGAGAGAGAGAGGAGGGAGGAGGGAGGGAGGAGGAGAGGGTGGAAGAGAGAGGAGAGGGAGGAGGAGAGGGATTGAGGAGGGAAAGAGGGGAAGGGAGAGAGGAGGGAGAGAAAGGTGAGAATGTGAGGCTGGGAGGGAGGGGTAACCAGAGGTTCTTCGTCCAATATTAGCCCGGCAGGGATGTTCAACTTTCACACAACAACGCCCAACATCCCAAGAATGGTGGGGGAAGGGGAGGGGGAGAAGAAACTGGTGGACCTCGCTGGTGAGTCCCAGACCAGAGTCAACATTTTCCTGCTTAGCACAAGAATCTTAATGAATCTTGTAGTATTCATTTGCTGCAACCTAAGAGCAGATTTTCGGTTTTTTGTTTAAGGGGGAAGATCTGGATGCGGGGAGGGGGACGAGAAGACTGCGAAGATTTTCTAGTGGGGGAGGAGAGAGGTTCAGCGGAGAAGTTCTGGGGTAAGAGTTCTGAGGGGAGAGCTGTGAGGGAGAGTTCTGAGGGGACAGCTGTGAGGGAGAGTTCTGAGGGGACACCTGTGAGGGAGAGTTCTGAGGGGACACCTGTGAGGAAGAGTTCTGAGGGGACAAATGGGAGGAAGAGTTCTGAGGGGACAAATGGGAGGAAGAGTTCTGAGGGGACACCTGTGAGGGAGAGTTCTGAGGGGACACCTGTGAGGGAGAGTTCTGAGGGGACACCTGTGAGGGAGAGTTCTGAGGGGACACCTGTGAGGAGAGTTCTGAGGGACACCTGTGAGGAGAGTTCTGAGGGGACACCTGTGAGGGAGAGTTCTGAGGGGACACCTGTGAGGGAGAGTTCTGAGGGGACACCTGTGAGGGAGAGTTCTGAGGGGACACCTGTGAGGGAGAGTTCTGAGGGGACACCTGTGAGGGAGAGTTCTGAGGGGACACCTGTGAGGGAGAGTTCTGAGGGGACACCTGTGAGGGAGAGTTCTGAGGGGACACCTGTGAGGGAGAGTTCTGAGGGACACCTGTGAGGAGAGTTCTGAGGGGACACCTGTGAGGGAGAGTTCTGAGGGGACACCTGTGAGGGAGAGTTCTGAGGGGACAGCTGTGAGGGAAAGTTCTGATGGGACAGCTGTGAGGGAAAGTTCTGATGGGACAGCTGTGAAGGAGAGTTCTGAGAGGACAACTTTGATGGAGAGTTCTGAGGGGACAGCTGTGATGGAGAGTTCTGAGGGGACAACTGTGAGGGAGAGTTCTGAGGGGAGAGCTGTGAGGGAGAGTTCTGAGAGTTCGAGAGCTGTGATGGAGAGTTCTGAGGGGAGAGCTGAGGGAGAGTTCTGAGGGGAGAGCTGAATGAGAGTTCTGAGGGGTAAGCTGTGAATGAGAGTTCTGAGGGGAGAGCTGTGAGGGAGAGTTCTGATGGGACAGCTGTGAGGGAGAGTTCTGAGGGAACAGCTGTGATGGAGAGTTCTGAGGGGACAGCTGTGAGGGAGAGTTCTGAGGGGACAGCTGTGAGGGAGAGTTCTGAGGGGACAGCTGTGAGGGAGAGTTCTGAGGGGACAGCTGTGAGGGAGAGTTCTGAGGGGACAGCTGTGAGGGAGAGTTCTGAGGGGACAGCTGTGAGGGAGAGTTCTGAGGGGACAAGCTGTGAGGAGAGTTCTAGGCAGCGGGGAAGTTCTGAGGCTGAGGAAGAGTTCTGAGGGGACAGATGTGAGGGAGAGTACTGAGGGGACAGATGTGATGGAGAGTTCTGAGAGGAGAGCTGTGATGGAGAGTTCTGAGGGGAGAGCTGTGATGGAGAGTTCTGAGGGGAGAGCTGAGGGAGAGTTCTGAGGGGAGAGCTGTGAGGGAGAGTTCTGAGGGGAGAGCTGTGAGGGAGAGTTCTGAGGGGAGAGCTGAGGGAGAGTTCTGAGGGGAGAGCTGTGAGGAAGAGTTCTGAGGGGACACCTGTGAGGAAAAGTTCTGAGGGGAAAGCTGTGAGGAAGAGTTCTGAGGGGACAGCTGTGAGGGAGAGTTCTGAGGGGACAGCTGTGAGGGAGAGTTCTGAGGGGAGAGCTGAGGGAGAGTTCTGAGGGGAGAGCTGTGAGGGAGAGTTCTGAGGGGAGAGTTCTGAGGGGAGAGCTGTGAGGGAGAGTTCTGTGGGGGAGAGCTCTGAGGGAGAGCTCTGAGGGGGGAGAGCTGTGAGGGAGAGCTCTGAGGGGGGAGAGCTGTGAGGGAGAGCTCTGAGGAAAAGCTGTGAGGGAGAGCTCTGAGGAAGAGCTGTGAGGGAGAGCTCTCCCTCACAGTTGAGGAAGAACTGTGAGGGAGAGCTCTGAGGAAGAGCTCTGAGGAAGTGTTCTGAGGGGAGATCTGTGAGAGAGTTCTGGGGGAGAGCTTTTAGGGGCCAGTTCTAAGGGGAAGGGGGAGACTGTTGAGGGTGGAGCTTTGAGGGTAATTTTTTTAGGGAGAAGCTCTGATATGAAAGATCTGAGAGGGAAATTCTGAACAGGGAAGAGATCTGAGAGGAAAGAGAGAGAGGTGGTGTGTTATTGTGAGGGGAGTGGAGGGAGTGAATGGAATAGGAGCAAGCAATTTGATTAAAAATAATAAAAATCTATAGAATGAGAGGAATGGAAGAGGGAAAAATGAAGACCAAGATAAAGTATTATTGCTTGGAAGTTATTTACTATTGGTTATATCCGTAAATAATTTAACAATATTTGTAACATAATCGAAACGTAAATTATTATTAGTTCTACAGTATACATGTCCCTCGCTGGTGCTTTGATACCGGCGAGGGAATCTAGATCCAAGAAATTAGAGCTGGCCTTCCTTCCACTGGAATGAACCTAATTGCTTCCCATTCTCCCTTATACTGTATTGCTCATACGGATTCAATCTTCCTATTATAATTAAATAAATAACAATAATAATAATAATAAACAAACTACAGTATGGATGCGGGATGACTATCCACAACTGGTTCCCAGTTGGCCTTTCATGTTGTAGCCTACATTTCTTCATGCGCATAAAGTGAACCCAACTAACACCTAAAATAAAATAATCGTTTTGAAACTTTGCAGATACCACTTTTCCAGAAGAAAAGAATTTGGTCGATGAACTGCCACGAGAAAAAATTAACATCCAAAATTCAATCCTAACCCTTGCTTACAAAATTGGAAAAACATTCACAAAATAGGAAAAAAATCCACATTTCTTTATTTGTTTTAATAAAAATCTGAACATTCGACATAGGCAAAAAAAAAAAAAAAAAAACGGTCATGCACTAGAAAAAAAATGCAATGGGGCAAAAAGCGACTTATTTAAATCCAAATTCAAGGATAATCCTCCTCCCTTCACCACCAAGCAACATTCCTGTCTTTGTCTGGCTTGAAGTACACACTTTATGAACCACTGGAAACACATCTCCTTACTATTTCCTCCCTCCCACCATCCTCAGCTCTGACTTTACTTCAGCTACACCCAACTTCATCCGGCCAGGTGTTCATCCGGCCAGGTGTTCAGTGACTTTTGCTTGGAACAAGTCACTTCAATTGAAAACCAAACAAAGGATGAACTTCAAAGTATGCTTATTGGATTTTCTATGCCCAACTCTAATTGCAAAAAAATATAAATTCATTGAATATAATTTAATCAAAATATAATAAACTCAATTCATTTGTCACTTATACATTGAACACCGCAAAATCTAATTCTTCGAATTTAGATTCCTGTAACAGTTCCCTTTTCACAATCTAAAATTTATAAAAGTGGGCAAACGCTTGATAATTAGATTCACAAGTATTCCCTTTCAATTTTTTTTCCAAACGATAATGAGATTTAAGCGCATTCCTTTCAAAGCACTTTCAAAAGAAAATCAGATTAACCTGGATTTTCTTAAAAAAAAAAAAAAAAAAAAAATGTCCCCCCAAAGGTACTCAGATTGCCACTCACTCCTAATGAAAATTACGAAGACATAACCAATTCCCAATCAAAACCCTCAAAAGAGAATCATCATTCAATAATCACATCCTCACGTATTCCTCAAAATTCCTCCGAGCAGAATAATTACCCCATTAAATTCCCATTTATTCCCTCTTAAAATTCCCCACACAGAATAACCCCCGCGGTAATCAGATTCCCAGGGATTCCATCTCAAAATTTGCAGTCAAATGAATAGAGAGACTAGAGAGGGAGAGATTAAGACTATTTTAACGGAGTTAAGTGTTGCAGTTGTTTTGCGAGCGAGAACCCGACGAGGTGAGTAGGTAATTAACAACGATTAGATGAGAATGTAGGTGAACGGCAACCAGTCTTCAGTCCTTGACGATTGCCAGGTGACACCTCCGGCTCGTGGATCTCGCCGCGAGACACCTCCGGCTCGTGGATCTCGCCGCGAGACACCTCCGGCTCGTGGATCTCGCCGCGAGACACCTCCGGCTCGTGGATCTCGCCGCGGACACCTCCGGCTCGTGGATCTCGCCGCGAGACACCTCCGGCTCGTGGATCTCGCCGCGAGACACCTCCGGCTCGTGGATCTCGCCGCGAGACACCTCCGGCTCGTGGATCTCGCCGCGAGACACCTCCGGCTCGTGGATCTCGCCGCGAGACACCTCCGGCTCGTGGATCTCGCCGCGAGACACCTCCGGCTCGTGGATCTCGCCGCGAGACACCTCCGGCTCGTGGATCTCGCCGCGAGACACCTCCGGCTCGTGGATCTCGCCGCGAGACACCTCCGGCTCGTGGATCTCGCCGCGAGACACCTCCGGCTCGTGGATCTCGCCGCGAGACACCTCCGGCTCGTGGATCTCGCCGCGAGACACCTCCGGCTCGTGGATCTCGCCGCGAGACACCTCCGGCTCGTGGATCTCGCCGCGAGACACCTCCGGCTCGTGGATCTCGCCGCGAGACACCTCCGGCTCGTGGATCTCGCCGCGAGACACCTCCGGCTCGTGGATCTCGCCGCGAGACACCTCCGGCTCGTGGATCTCGCCGCGAGACACCTCCGGCTCGTGGATCTCGCCGCGAGACACCTCCGGCTCGTGGATCTCGCCGCGAGACACCTCCGGCTCGTGGATCTCGCCGCGAGACACCTCCGGCTCGTGGATCTCGCCGCGAGACACCTCCGGCTCGTGGATCTCGCCGCGAGACACCTCCGGCTCGTGGATCTCGCCGCGAGACACCTCCGGCTCGTGGATCTCGCCGCGAGACACCTCCGGCTCGTGGATCTCGCCGCGAGACACCTCCGGCTCGTGGATCTCGCCGCGAGACACCTCCGGCTCGTGGATCTCGCCGCGAGACACCTCCGGCTCGTGGATCTCGCCGCGAGACACTTCCGGCTCGTGGATCTCGCCGCGAGACACTTCCGCCTCGTGGATCTCGCTCCACGTTACATTTCCGATTCATGGCTCTATCCACGTGACGCTTCTAATTCATTACTCACCACTGAGGTGACGTGCTCTTCTGGTGCATGACTCACCACTGAGGTGACGTGCTCTTCTGGTGCATGACTCACCACTGAGGTGACGTGCTCTTCTGGTGCATGACTCACCACTGAGGTGACGTGCTCTTCTGGTGCATGACTCACCACTGAGGTGACGTGCTCTTCTGGTGCATGACTCACCACTGAGGTGACGTGCTCTTCTGGTGCATGACTCACCACTGAGGTGACGTGCTCTTCTGGTGCATGACTCACCACTGAGGTGACGTGCTCTTCTGGTGCATGACTCACCACTGAGGTGACGTGCTCTTCTGGTTCATGACTCACCACTGAGGTGACGTGCTCTTCTGGTGCATGACTCACCACTGAGGTGACGTGCTCTTCTGGTGCATGACTCACCACTGAGGTGACGTGCTCTTCTGGTTCATGACTCACCACTGAGGTGACGTGCTCTTCTGGTGCATGACTCACCACTGAGGTGACGTGCTCTTCTGGTTCATGACTCACCACTGAGGTGACGTGCTCTTCTGGTGCATGACTCACCACTGAGGTGACGTGCTCTTCTGGTGCATGACTCACCACTGAGGTGACGTGCTCTTCTGGTTCATGACTCACCACTGGGTGACGTGCTCTTCTGGTGCATGACTCACCACTGAGGTGACGTGCTCTTCTGGTGCATGACTCACCACTGAGGTGACGTGCTCTTCTGGTGCATGACTCACCACTGAGGTGACGTGCTCATCTGGTGCATGACTCACCACTGAGGTGACGTGCTCATCTGGTGCATGACTCACCACTGAGGTGACGTGCTCATCTGGTACATGACTCACCACTGAGGTGACGTGCTCATCTGGTACATGACTCACCACTGAGGTGACGTGCTCATCTGGTACATGACTAACCACTGAGGTGACGTGCTCTTCTGGTACATGACTCACCACTCAGGTGACGTGCTCATCTGGTACATGACTAACCACTGAGGTGACGTGCTCTTCTGGTACATGACTCACCACTCAGGTGACGTGCTCTTCTGGTACATGACTCACCACTGAGGTGACGTGCTCTTCTGGTACATGACTCACCACTGAGGTGACGTGCTCTTCTGGTACATGACTCACCACTGAGGTGACGTGCTCTTCTGGTACATGACTCACCACTGAGGTGACGTGCTCTTCTGGTACATGACTCACCACTGAGGTGACGTGCTCTTCTGGTACATGACTCACCACTGAGGTGACGTGCTCTTCTGGTACATGACACGCAATGTACACAAAAAAATAATTGCATGTAATTCTTTTACTACAAGAAAATTATAATTGATTCTCAAAACTAAAGAAAAGTGATAAACTGGATACCAAGAATCTTCAAGACAGTGATAATTCTCTTTAAAGCTCTTGTATTGTCAAGACTTCAACACTGCTGTACACTAATAACTTTCAAAGCATGAGAAATTAAATGCCCGAGAATGCAGAGAATTTTCAGAATTTTTTGAAAGAAAGTTGGAGTCTCGTCTCTGGTCTGAGCGCTGAGGACTCGACCCAGTAAGAAGATCCAGTGGTCTGACAGTTTAACAGTCGTTAATGCCACTACCAATCCCCGAGAGCTGCCTTTGCCATCACTCTCGCTAACTCCCTCACACATACACACTATAGAGCAAAAGCACGACTTCCAGAATGTAAAATCTTGTCTATCGAAACCTACAAGAGGCTGACAGATCAAGAAGGCGGCTGAATTTCACATGTATTCCATGACTTTAAAGAGTTTCAGAACAGAACCATGACACAAGATTGATATATAAACACGAGAAAGCTGAAATAACAAAATTTAGTTTTAATTGATTAAGGAATATGAAGGAATATAGAAAACAGTCATGTTGTGAGTCGAAACATGAGGACAGTCGAGTCTAACTAGCAGTGTTGCTCAAGGCTCGGTATATGACTGATACTCTTCCTGGGGTATGTAAACTAGTGGGTAAACGGGGGGGGAGGGGGAGAGAGAGAGAGAGAGAGAGAGAGAGACACACACACACACACAGACAGACAGACAGACTTATACAAGTCAGTATTTTGGTCGACGCAAATCTAATGAAGCGAATATGAGTTGAAGATCACTGGATTGAAAATAAAAGAGGATCTGGACAACTTACTGGTAGCTATTGAACTTCAGCACAGGAAATGCAATGAACATGGTCCTACGAGAGAGGAGACCAGAGCAGTGTACCAACTGCCAAACACGACCTATATGTCGTGCCGATTAGGTAAAACTGGTCAATTAGCAAGAACTCATCTAAAATTAAGTCCTTTCTAAAAAATTCTCTTATACGTTTGAAGATATATTTCTGTCATTTATGTTAATGTAAGAATTTATAATTTTGTACCAAGAGAAACTTTGAAAACCTACCTAACCTTATTACAACAAGCGCAATTTAATTTAGCCTAACCCAACTAAATATATTTTAGATACGTTAACATTAATTTAATAATAAACAAACACAATGAAATATATTTTTTCGTTATGTTCAGAATGATTTTGGCGAAATTATTGCATACACAAATTTTCACTTGTCTTATATGGCAAGTGAGTGTAGAAAGCGTTCTATTTAATATATAATATATAAAGTTTTTCTAATCATATATATATATATATATATACGTGTGTGTGTGTGTGTGTACTCACCTAGTAAATTGTGTGTTTGTTTGTGTGTGTGTGTGTGTGTGTGTGTGTGTGTGTGTGTATACTTGTGTTGTGCCGAATAGGTAAAACTGATCAATTAGAAATAACTCATTTAAAATTAAGTTCTTTCTAAAATGTTCTCTTATACATTTAGATATATTTTTTTCATACAAGTTAATGTAAAAAAATAATAATTTTGTACCAAAATAACCTTAGAAAGCTTACCTAACCTAGTTATAACAAGCGCAATTTAATTTAGCCTAATCCAACTAAATATATTTCAGATAAGTTTACAATAATTTAATAAACACAATGAAATATATATTTTTCGATAGGTTCCGAATGATTTTTGCGAAATTATTATATACACAAATTTTCGTTTGCCTTATTCGGCAAGAAAGAGCATTGCTATTTAAGGTAAAATCGCAAGTGTTACTTAGGTAAAAGTTGCTATTTTGGCTTAAATAGCAACGCTCTTCTTGCCATGTAAGACAAGCGAAAATTTGTGTATGCAATAATTTCGCAAAAATCATTCTGAACCCAACTAAAAAAATATATTTCATTGTGTTTGTTTATTATTAAATTATTGTAAAAGTATCTAAAATATATTTAGTTGTGTTAGGCTAAATTAAATTGCGCTTGTTATAATAAGGTTAGGTAAGTTTTCTATGATTCTTTTGGTTCAAAATTAAAATTTTTTGCATCAACATAAATGAAAAAAATATATCTTTAAACGTATAAAAGAAATTTTTAGAAAGGACCTAATTTTAGACGAGTTCTTGCTAATTGACCAGTTTTATCTTATCGGCACGACATATATATATCATGTATATGTTAGTAAAACAGCATGAACTGGTGAAACTACAAAGAGCAATGGGAAACTACACAAAGAAACGAACCAGGGATCCACAAATAACGAACCGGAGAAACAAAAGTAGAGTGAACTTGGGGACACTGAACGAACTGTGAGAGCTACATAGAACTAAACGGGAAGTTACACAGAATGAATTGAGGGAACTACATAGGGCGAATCAGGAAACAAAAGTGGAATGGTGTGGGGAATAACAGACCATAGAAGGAACTGGGAGAACTACATAAAATGAATTGGGGGAACTGAATTGCAAGAACTGAGGAAACATGGAACGAACTGGGAACAAAAGCAGAACAATATACGGAACTTCATAGAAGGAACCAAATTCATCAGCAGCTTAAAAGGTAAACATGACATAATGCCTTACACTCGCTGCCTCTGTTCACCTCGCAGAAAATAGGCACGTGGGGGCTCTCGATAAGCCAAAGATTTACCTGTCTCAGACACAGGTAAATCATTCATAACTAGCAGGAAACACAAACACACACACATACATTCAATAAAAAAAAAAAAAAATTGTGAAGGACGAAACTAAGAAAGGACTGTCAGACGAGCAATGCAGAAAATTGTAATAATTGAAAAACGAACAGGTCGTATTAATGGATTCTACAGTACCAAATCTGTAATAATTACAAATAGTTGAGAGCAAAAAAACTGCGATACCAAGTGAATGTGAGTAGAGATGGAGGTTCATAACTATGCTGAAATGGTAATTAACTAGGAGACATGGATACTCTGTGAGGTCGACTACTGGGGTTCTGATAGTCTCCAGGTCGAACTTACTAATGTTTCTTCTGTCTAGTTTCCTTATACTTAATGAAATTTATTTTCATTTTAATTGTGTAAATACTAATGATTTAAAAGTTTTTTATACATAACATGTTTAAATTACTAAAAAAAGACAAGAAGAAAGCCTTTTTAAAACTGGGATGTTTGAATGTGCGTGGATGTAATGCAGATAAGAAAGAGATGACTGCCAATGTTATGAATGAAAAGAAGTTGAATGTCCTAGCTCTAAGCGAAACAAAACTGAAAGGGGGTAGGTTACTTTCCGTGGGGAGAAATAAATTGGATTAAGTCGGGAGTATCTGAGGGAGTTAGAGCTAAGGAAGATATAGCAATAATTTTGAAGGATCAGTTATGGAAGGAGAAGACGGAATATAAATTTATAAATTCAAGGATGATGTGGATTAAAATAAGGGTCGGATGTGAAAAGCAGGTTATATTAAGTGTGTATACATCTGGAGATGAGAGGAGTGTAGAGAGAGAGAGAGAAATTTTGGGATATGTTAAGTGTTTAGGAACTTTTGAACCGAGTGAGAGAGTAATTGTGGAAGGGAACCTCAATGCTAAAGTAGGAGAAACGGTTAGTGTGTGTGTGTGTGTGTGTGTGTGTGTGTGTGTGTGTGTGTGTGTGTGGTATGTAATTCTGGGGTGCCGGGTATAAATGATAATGAGAGGGGGGGTTGATTGAACTTTGTATAGAAAAGGGTTTGGTTATAGGTAATACATATTTTAATAAAAAAATGGATAAATAAGTATACAAGATATGATATAGGGCGTAATGGCAGTAATTTGTTGGACTATGTATTTTTAGATAAAAGACTGATAGGTAGACTTAAGGTTGTGCATGTTTTCTAGATGGGCTACAATATATCAGATCACTTTTTAGTGTAGCTACAGTGAGAGTAAAAGGTAGATGGGATGCAAGGAGAATAGAATCAACATGAGAAAAGTTAAGGCTTATTAACTAGAGGCGGCGGCGGTTAGGGTAAGATATAAACAACTAATGAAAGAAAGATGGCTTAGTGGGAATATAGGCAATGAGGTTAAGAGGTATGGGGTAGATTTACAAAAGTAGTGGTAGTGTTTTCAGCAGAAGTTTGTGATTACAGTAAAGTGGGTGCAGGAGGGAAGAAGCGATACAAGGAGGGAAGAGTATATGGAGAGAAAAAAAAAGAGGTTAAGAGTGATGAAATAATGTAAAAGGAGAGCAAATGAGAGAGTGGGTGAGATGTTATCAACAAATTTTGCTGAGAATAAGAAAAAGTTTTGGAGTGAGATTAACAAGTTGAGAAAGCCTAGGAAAGGAAAGTTATTAGATGGAGAATTAGAGGTATTGGGAAGATGGTTGGAATATTTTAAGGAACTGTTAAATGTTGATGATGATAGGGAATCTGTGATTTCGTGTATTGGGCAGGGAGGTATAACATTTTGTAGGAGTGAGGATGAACCAGTTGTGAGTGTGAAGCAGTGGGTAGAATGAAAGGGAGTAAAGCAGCTGAGATTGATGGGATAAAGACAGAAATGTTAAATGCAGATGGGGATATAGTTTTGGAGTGGTTAGTGCTTTTATTTAATAAATGTGTGGAAGAGGGTAATGTACCTAGGGACTGGCAGAGAGCGTGCATAGTTCTGCTGTATAAAGGCTAAGGGGACAAAAGAGAGTGTAAGGATTATAGGGGAATAAGCCTGTTGAGAATACCTGGTAAAGTGTATGGTAGGGTTATTACTGAAAGAATTAAGAGTAAGATGGAGAGCATGATTGCAGAGGAACAAGGAGACTTTAGAAACTGCAGGGGGTGTGTAGACCAAGTGTTCACAGTGAAACATATAGGTGAACAGTATTTAAAGGTAAAGAAGTTTTTGTGACATTTACGGATTTGGAAAAGGCGTATGATAGGGCGGAAAGAGGAGCAGTGTGGCAGATATTGCAGATGTATGGAACACGAGGTAAGCTGCTGAAAGCAGTGAAGAGTTTTTACGAGGATAGTGAGTCTCAGGTTAGAGATTGTAGGTGAGAGGGAGATTACTTTTCAGTAAAAGTGGGCCTTAGACAGGGATGTTTGATGTCACCATGGATGTTCAATATATTTATAGACTGGGTTGTAATAGAAGTGAATGCTCGGGTGTTGGCAAGAGGTGTGGGATTAAAAGCTAAAGAATCTAACATAAAGTGGAAGTTGTCACAGATGCTTTTTGCTTATGACAGGAGGGGTTGTTGAGGTGGTTCGGACATTCAGAAAGGATGGAACGTAATAGAAGGGCCTGGAGAGCGTATAAATCTGTAGTGGAAGGAAGGCGGGTAAGAGTTGTCCTAGAAAAGGTTGGAAAGAGGGGGAGGTCTTGTGTGTGAGGGGCTTGAACTTCCATCAGTGGAAGCCCAAGTGGAGAGGAAACAAATGGTTTTTAGGACTTGACGTGCTGTTGGAGTGTGAGCAAGATAACATTTATGAAGGGATTCAGGGAAACCGGCAGGCCGGACTTGAGTCCTGGAGGTCGTAAGTACAGTGCCTGCACTCTGAAGAAGGGGTGTTGATAAGTTACAGTTTTATAACTGTAGTGTAGGTACGCCATTCGCAAGACAGTGATGGAGTGAATGATGATAAAAGCGTTTCTTCTTTTCCGGGTCACCCTGTCTTGGTGGGAAACTGCCGTGTAAAAAACCCCATGAAAGTTAGTATGCAACAGTTAGAGGATACTGATAAAGTCTTTTCTTTTGTGCTGTGATTGCAATGTAATATGGATACAAGGAACAGACACGTGCTGGCAGAATGATTTAAACACAAAGAAGCATATGCATATTCACTAATATAATGTTATCCATAACGGCTCCTTGGAAAAATATATTTGCATAAAAAATACAAAGAAAATAATCTATGATAAAAAGGTGCTTAATATACAAAAAGACGTATGTGGGCACTCACGCACGCACACACGCGCGGGCGCACACGCTCGTGTGTGTGTGTGTGTGTTTTACAGAGCAGGCTCTGTAAAACACGACACATGGAGGTCCTTCGGAAATAGTTTTCCCCACAAAGTACCAACAAGAATGTGAGGATTTTAAATCCTGCTTCATGAACCTCATAGTATTCTAAATGGCTGAAACAAATCAATCAGGAGTCGACAGACTGTATATTCTGAAACCCTAAGATGATCTTCCACACAGTGCCACACAGTGCCACACAGTGCCACACAGATGGATGCTTCACAAACAGGCGAATCAATGACTATAAGAGTATTTAAAGGACAGAAAGGAAAGCCATGGGAATGACTGACTCGTCAAGTTGGGTATAAACTAGAGTACCTCTGCAGTCTGACGTTCAATCTATACTACTGATTATATTTGCAGATGAAATTTCCAGAGTGTAAGGATTTCTACTTGATTCTGTTCATTGATTCAAAACTGATGAGAAAAACGCAAATGACAATGAAATGTTTTTCAAAATATCTGCGCAAAAAAAGGTACACATTTAGTTTAAGTGGCATCTTCTAGCAAGAAAAAGGACCTTGGGGTAAATGTATTGCCGAGCATATTGTCGGAAGTGCATAGCTAAAGGTATAGAGTTAATGGCATTTCGCCGATAAGAGGCATTATCAAGTAACGAATAGCGTCGGGTGTGTATGTGAGATTAGAAACCCTAAGAACAGCATGTAACAGTGCTCAAGTTAATCAAGACCTGATAGGGAAGACAAGGACTGGTTGTTTGCAAGACTGGCCAAAAAGGCATAAATAAAATTTTAAAACCCTACTGAGCTCCAAAGACGTCAGGAAATATTTTTTTTCAGCCTCAGGGTGGTTATGACGTTGAATAAACACTGCAAGGAAGTGGCAAAAGTGAACTCTACATGAACTTTAAGAATAAGTGCAAAAGGCCCTACAAACAGGAAACAAATGAATCCGATCGCATGCAACTGAAAGGCAGGGACAAGAGCTGGGACTCGACTCCCGCAACAACAACTGCGCGAGTACACATAAATGCACCTAAACGGTACACTAACAAGCACACAGTGAATTTAAGGTTAATGCTCGAGCCCAGGAGATAGAACCAAATATTTACTAACACAGCTCGGTGAGAACACGCCTTGTGCTGCCATCACCCTCGTTCATTTTCCGAGTCCCATTACTACTTGTAACGAATTATCAGCATATTCCTCTAAGCACGTTGCTACAAATACACAATATACCAGTAAGAGGCAACACTTGATCAGTGCGACGTAAACCTAATGTAATTGTCTCTCGCCTCTCCATCCCAGTTTACTCTCAAGTTATTTAGTTCTCTCTTATTTGGAGTTTTGCTTGAATGCGCTGCATACATCCTATTTTCAGTGCGTGAAAGAGGCTTTAGGATTTCCTCTATTTTTTTTTATTTTTGGTGATATTTTGTTAATTTACTAGGTACAGTTGGATTGAGAATTACATTATACTTAATTGAAATTGACACGAATGCAGAATAGAAACGTCAGGTCACTCTTTTTCCAGCACCTGTCGGTTCACTGCCTCGCTCCAGCCAACAACCTCATGCTTCAGCACGGCATCTCGTAACTGTAATCGTTTGTGAAGCCAGGTACCCACACCAGTGTATACCTCATAAATGATTATCCATCCTGATGTGAAGCTCTGACGTTCTATATTTTACCCAGCTCAAGCTCCAACTATAACCAACTCGTGATGCTTTTGCGACACAACTAACTCAGTTACTTAATGAAATGTCCTCACTGTAGCATAATTTATAAAATGTAAATATTAAGTGTTCACTACATAGACAGCTGAATTATTATTATAGTGAGAGGAAAGCGCTCAACCCATAGGAATCATACTGAGTCTGGGCAATGGGAGGAAATCAGGCTTTATCAGAGGAAAGGAAAGGTATCCTCAAATACTTGGATAAAGAGCCCTTCTCCAGTATCAAAGCACCTGTCTTAAAAGAACTGTTTTTCTTGACTCCTAACCTTTCTGTTTCACGGTGCAAATCCTTCGTTTTCGTCTTTGATGAAAATTTTCGGGGAACCTGAAGAACGTAATGTTTAACTTGTCTCTCAAATTACAACACAACACAGCAAGCAATAATCATCGTAGTGTCAGAGCAGAGAGAAATTAATATGTGGTATGTGTGCGTGCTTGTCAGTACAGCTTCACGTCCAATATGTCCGACAGGTAACTAGTGTTGTCATACGTGAAAACAGTAGTAGTTGTAGTAGTAGTAGTTGTAGTAGTAGTAGTAGTATACTGCTGTCTGTGTTGCCTTACAGATGTATTCTCTTTTCCATTCTTTTCTGGTCATTCGCAGCGATCACTAACAATTTAACGTGTCAAACTTGGGTGCTATTAGAGGACGAAGGCTCGAGCCTGCACAGCCACTGTGCTAAATTACGCCCGCGGGTTTAATAAGCCTCATGAAATATATAAAGCAACTCAGGCCATTTTAAATAAAATCGGTTGCGACAGTTAGTCTAATAGTTTCATTATGCATCTGATGCCCATCCTGGAGGTGATGCCCATCCTGGAGGTGATGCCCATCCTGGAGGTGATGCCCATCCTGGAGGTGATGCCCATTCTGGAGGTGATGCCCATCCTGGAGGTGATGCCCATCCTGGAGGTGATGCCCATCCTGGAGGTGATGCCCATCCTGGAGGTGATGCCCATCCTGGAGGTGATGCCCGTCCTGGAGGTGATGCCCATCCTGGAGGTGATGCCCATCCTGGAGGTGATGCCCATCCTGGAGGTGATGCCCATCCTGGAGGTGATGCCCATCCTGAGGTGTGCCCATCCTGGTGATGCCCATCCTGGAGGTGATGCCCATCTGGAGGTGATGCCCATCCTGAGGTGATGCCCATCCTGGAGGTGATGCCCATCCTGGAGGTGATGCCCATCCTGGAGGTGATGCCCATCCTGGAGGTAATGCCCATCCTGCATGTAATGCCCATCCTGGAGGTGATGCCCATCCTGGAGGTGATGCCCATCCTGGAGGTGATGCCTATCCTGGAGGTGATGCCCATCCTGGAGGTGATGCCCATCCTGGAGGTAATGCCCGTCCTGGAGGTAATGCCCGTCCTGGAGGTGATGCCCGTCCTGGAGGTATAGTAAATATAGAGGAAATAATATGTTTCAGGTGTGCTAACCTCATATAGGTTGCCACACACATTTTGCACACACACACACACACACACACACACACACACACACACACAGAGGAGCTTTGACTCGACCCCTGCAACCACAACTAGGTGAGTACACACACGTACGTGCGCACACGCGCGCCAATGTCTCCCCTGTCTGATGCTCTTGCTACTGCTCCTGCTGCTCCTCATCTTCCTCCTCCTCCTCCGCCTCCTCCTCCTCCTCCACTTCATCCTCCTCCACTTCATCCTCCCTGTCCTCCTCCTCTGCTCTTCTTTTTCTTCTTCCTCCTATCTCTCCTCCTCCTCCTAATTCTGCTGCTGCTCCTCCTCCTCTTCCTCCTCCTCCTCCTCCTCCTCCTCCTCCTCTCCTCCTCCTCCTCCTCCTCCTGCTGCTCCTCTTCCCATCTTTCTTCCCTCGTGACCTCTCAGATACACAACACAACGGAATCCTTCACTGGCAAATATTTGGCAGTGACATCATGCCATTCCTCAATGTTATTTGGAGATTGAAATTTTATGGCCCATAGGGTTGTGTAGTATTCTTGCAGCAGTGTGGGGAAGTGTGTGTGTATGTTTGCTAGTGTGCTTGTCTTTGTATGTTAGTTGTGTGTGTGTGTGTGTACTCACCTAATTGTACTCAAATAATTGTGGTTGCAGGGGTCGAGACTCAGCTCCTGGCCCCGCCTCTTCGCTGTCTGCTACTGGGTCTCTGCTCTCCCTGCTCCATGAGCTTTATCATACCTTGTCTTAAAACTATGTATGGTTCCTGCCTCCACTATATCTTTCTGTGTGTGTGTGTGTGTGCATTCCAATATGTACTTACCCTTATTTGTTTGTAAAGACCAAATTACAGCTCCTAGGTTAGCCTCTCCGCTAGCGGTTCCTGGGCTAGCTCTTTCTCTCTCTCTCTCTCTCTCTCTCTCTCTCTCTCTCTCTCTCTCTTCTCTCTCTCTCTCTCTCTGTTATTGCCATAAAACTCTAGCAGGTATGAGAGACAGAATTAACCATCTCCAGAACCGTGCTGGTTGTTATGAACCCTCTTCTTTCCTTGTCCTCCACCAACACTCTTCTCCAGTAGCACTGGCTTGCATTTCAGTGCTACCTGTCTGTCCCCTTTCTTCAGTACCAGAATTAATTCTGTTGCCTTCCACACCTTTGGTATTTGCCTCTGGCAGTTTTGTATGTGTGTAATCACCTATTCGTGTGTGTGTGTGTGTGTGTGTGTGTGTGTGTGTGTGTGTGTGTGTGTGTGTGTGTATATTTTGGGAGTCCTCATGTTGCACCAGATGTAAAGCCTCGCTATTAATGCCAGCAAAACAACCATTTCTGTCTACTGAGTCAACGCTGTTCCGTTCTCAACTTCTGAATCTCCATCCTTCCCCTTGACTTAAATTTCCAGTCTTCCCCTTCCCCTCCCCCTGAATCTTCATCCTTCCCCTTCCCTGAATCTTCGTCCTTCCCCTCCCCCTGAATCTTCTTCCTTCCCTTCCCCTGAATCTTCGTCCTTCCCTCCCCCTGAATCTTCGTCCTTCCCCTCCCCCTGAATCTTTGTCCTTCCCCTCCCCCTCAATCTTCGTCCTTCCCCTCCCCTCAATCTTCGTCCTTCCCCTCCCCTCAATCTTTGTCCTTCCCCTCCCCCTCAATCTTCGTCCTTCCCCTCCCCTCAATCTTCGTCCTTCCCTCCCCCTCAATCTTCGTCCTTCCCCTCCCCTCAATCTTCGTCCTTCCCCTCCCCTCAATCTTCGTCCTTCTCTCACCGTCCTTCCCTCAATCTTCGTCCTTCCCCTCCCCCTCAATCTTCGTCCTTCCCCTCCCCCTCAATCTTCGTCCTTCCCTCTCCCTCAATCTTCATCCTTCCCCTCCCCTCAATCTTCGTCCTTCCCCTCCCCTCAATCTTCGTCCTTCCCCTCCCCTCAATCTTCGTCCTTCCCTCAATCTTCGTCCTTCCCCTCCCCTCAATCTTCGTCCTTCCCCTCTCCCCTTCGTTGCTACCTTTAAATGTTCTTGTTGATTTCTTTTTGCCATTGTTATTGTTACTTTCGCTTGAAAATTTGTTGCTACTTTTGATGTTTTGATGTTACTGTTGACAAACAGTTATGTTGCCTCCGTTGATATCATTAATTCTGTTCTATTGTTAGGGTTGACATTTCAGGTGCTTCCACTGATGCTCCGTTGTTACTGTTGTTGATTTTTTCGGTGCTACCGTTAATACATTTGATGCTGCCACTATTGTTTTTTTTTTAAACATTTAATGTGTTTTAATGCCTTTGTTGACGTCGATGTTACTGTAATTGTTTTCGACGATAGATATATTGCACCGTCAATGTTTGTTTTATGCTACCGTCTGTGATTTTGATGACTGATGTTTTTTTAGAAGTTGCCATTGATATTTTTGATGCCAGCATCGTTGTTTTTGACATTACCGATGATTGTTTTTAATGCTATTGTTGATGCTATTTCTCCTGCCGTTGATAATTTTGATGCCACCGTTGATGTTCTGCCTACAAATGCCATTTTTCCATGTTGACGTACACAGGGAAGACCTGACCTGAATACTGATTTCTCACTTGTTTTTTTTTACTCAATTTCTGATGATAAAAGGAGAGACGGTGAGGAAAGGGGGCAAGGGAGGGAAGGAGGGGGTAGAGGGAAGAGGCTAAGAAGAGGGATCTTGAAGAATAGGAGATAAAGGAGAGAGAAGGGAAAGGAAGGGATAATGGGGAGGGGGGGTAAGAGCAAATGATAAACTGTGATGTAAGCAAATTAGATTGATTGAAAAAGGAAAGAGAGAAGGAAGAATGATTTTACTATGGAGAAGGAAAGATGATTTTATTTCGATGGTGTAAACAAGGATGAGTCATTATTTTATTAATAAAATACTCTACCCGTAGTCATGTTGCGCGTGGGGAAGTTTGATTCGAGGAAGGGCAAATTACCTCTGATTTCTTGGATCAAAAGGACACCATTAGAATCTTAGGGTAAAAAAAAGTAGGGCGAAGAGAGATGGAGAGAACTAATCTGCAAACTCAGCGTCAAACTCAGCGTCAGACTCCAGTCTGGCGTTGTGGATAAAGTACTGCTTACTCTGATGCCGAGTTAGCAAGTTCGAGTCCTGCTCTGGACTAAGAGATACACACACATATTTATATATATATATATATATTTATATATATATATATATATAAATATATATATATATAAATATATATATATATAAATATATATATATATATAAATATATATATATATATAAATATAT
>WNWK01000821.1:0-190000 GCA_009830355.1 Cherax destructor
GTTATAGAGGCTAAAACGTTGTGTAGTTTTAAAAATAGGCTAGATAAATATATGAGTGGGTGCGGGTGGGTGTGAGTTGTACCTGACTAGCTTGTGCTACTAGGTCTTATGCCGTGCTCCTTCCTTAAGTGAATGTAACCTGACCTGGCTGGGTCGGGGCATTGGCTTAAGCCGGTGGAAGACTTGGACCTGCCTCGCATGGGCCAGTAGGCCTGCTGCAGTGTTCCTTCTTTCTTATGTTCTTATGAGTGGGTGGGTGTGAGTTGGATCTGACCAGCCTGTGCTACTAGGTCAGAGGCCGTGCTCCTTAAGTGAATGTGACCTGACCTGACTAGGTTAGGGCATTGGCTTAAGCCGGTAGGAGAATTGGACCTGCCTCGCATGGGCCAGTAGGCCTGCTGCAGTGTTCCTTCTTATGTTCTTATAAAGTCTTTAAAAACCTTAAATCCACCCACTCACTCACCCCTAGTAAGCCAGCTTGGCACTACAGATGTTCAAATTAATCATCAGGGCCACACCTGTGTTGAGAGAGACGACCACACCCAGAATACACGTACCGTACCTGTGGTCAGCCTAATCCCTATTAATCATGGAGAGGAGAGGCGCTAAACCCGTAAGGGTTTAATACCTAAAATATAACGTGAAGTCAGTGTATATACACTGAGATATACACACAACCTGTGTATAGATATATACACACACCTCGCACATATATACACACCTCAGTGTATATACACACCTCGAGTGTATACACAGTGAGATATACACACCAGCGGGTGTATATGTCAGTGATTTAACTCCGCCTTGTATTAACGTGTTTACGAGCGTCATTATGCGGCAGTGAACGAAGGTGACTATCAGCTGACTTGTGGCGGGGAGGGGGGGGGTGAAAGTGACCTCAACTCACGCTCACGCTAAAGGTCAAGGTCGCTCACACTTTCACCGCGAGAGGGGGAAGAGGGGGGTGCCTTAACCAACCCTGGTGCTTCTCTCTCTAACAAAGAAATACTTTAATACATGCTGAATAATATATATATATATATATATATATATATATATATATATATATATATATATATATATATATATATATATATATAAAATATATATAATATATATAAATATATATATAAATATAAATATATATATAATATATATATATATATATATATATATATATATAATATAATTATATAATGGGGTGGTAGGCCTAGCGGTGAATCAGGGCCTGAACAACCAGGCTGTTACTGCTGGCCACACGCAATCCAACGTATGAACCATAGTCCAGCTGGCTAAAAGACATGTTAGGGGTCTAGTTCGAGTCACCATATTACGTTAAATATGTATAGGTAAACCCGAGAGGGTCCAGAGAAAGGCAACAAAGTTTGTACCTTCATTAAAAACAATCACTGAGAAGTGAAAGCACTTAAACTATTTCCCCTTGGGTAGCACATCACGAGAACTCGTGTAGAAAATTGAAGATTCTCAAGAAATCTCACATACGAAAAACTATTTACACTGCAGATTCAGCAATGAGCAAGAATGGCATGAAACTCCGAGGCAAGGGATACAACACAAACTATAAGTAACTTTTCTCTAAGTCAGAGAACACTGGAGGAGACTCCCTACCAAAGTTATTAAATAAAAACAACTACTTCAGGAGCAACACTTAGTAAATATTGCAAGAAACTAGATGGAGTGGCTGTCTGTGGTCACTGATACTGTGATGATACCTTGTAAACAATGACTACCAGTATACTATAGTCCACCCCCACACCTCTCATATTCCCACACACTCTTTCCTCTCCTGTCATCACACTTTCCTATTCCCACACACTCTATCCTCTTCTGTTCACTCACTCTTCTCTTCCTGTCTTTTCCTCCCCACTCGTGTTCTCTTATTCCCTTTGCCTCACTTTTCTGTTCTCTTACCCCTCTGCCACTATTAATGTTACTACTACTACTGCTGCTGCAGCTGCTACTATTCCTGTTACTACTGCTGCTGCAGCTGCTACTATTCCTGTTACTACTGCTACTACTGCTGCTGTTATTCGCACACAGCAGAGAGAGAGAGAGAGAGAGAGAGAGAGAGAGAGAGAGAGAGAGAGAGAGAGGCATTGAGAGTGAGTCAGTGTCATACGACACCTGACCACCATATGACACATGACAAGTCTTCCTCCAACCTTGCCACTCAACACCTCTCCCCTCACTCTAAATGCTCTCCCCTCACTCTAAATGCTCTCCCCTCACTCTAAATGCTCTCCCCTCACTCTAAATGCTCTCCCCTCACTCTAAATGCTCTCCCCTCACTCTAAATGCTCTCTCCCTCACTCTAAATGCTCTCTCCCTCACTCTAAATGCTCTCTCCCTCACTCTAAATGCTCTCTCCCTCACTCTAAATGCTCTCTCCCTCACTCTAAATGCTCTCTCCCTCTCTAAATGCTCTCTCCCTCACTCTAAATGGTCTTTCTATGCATCTCACAGGTCAAACACACACACACACACAGTAGCGGCCAGTGAAGAGGCGGGGCCAGGAGCTTTGACTCGACCCCTGCAACCACAACTAGGTGAGTACAACTAGGTGAGTACACACACCGGTGGCCTGGTGGTAAAGCTCTCGCTTCACGCACGGAGGGCCCGGGTTCGATTCCCGGCGGGGCGGAAACATTTCGAAGTGTTTCCTTACACACACACACACACACACACACACACACACACACACACACACACACAAACAGGCCTAGTGTCTAATCGACATGTGCCTAGGACAAAATGGTAACATACAGGAGCTATGACTCGACCCCTGCAACCACAACTAGGTGAGTACAGAGGCGAGGCGTGACCTGACGCTCATTATCACGATCAAGTTTGTAATCTCCTGATCCCTTCTAATCATCCTCGTTTCCTCTCCTCTCTCTCCTCCCATTCTTCCTCTCCCCTTACCTCCCCTTCTCCCATCATTCCTTCAAACTCCTTCCTGCCTTATCTCCCCCGTCTATCCAATACCTCCATCTTAAGAGAAATAAAAGTAAGGAGATAAGAAGGAATGGGGAATGTAAATGAGAAATGAGACAGAGAAGAGTAATAATAAATTACTACCCTAATTATATTATTTCCTCTATTTCTTCCTCCAAACTTCCGTTGTAAACTCGAGAACGGTTCATCAGATCGACTTTAAATTTTCAGTTCAGTTCACTATGAATAGTTGGCTTCAGTGCAGTGACAAACAGTGAGTGGCTTTAACATGGTATATGTGAGAGAGAGAGAGAGAGAGAGAGAGAGAGAGAGAGAGAGAGAGAGAGAGAGAGAGAGAGAGAGAGAGAAGAGAGAGAAAGAGATAGAAAGAGAAAGAGAGAGATAGAAAGAGCGAGAAAGAGAGAGAGAGAGAGAGGTTGGTGTAAACTTAAGATAATAAATCTGGGGTTCAAATAACGACTTGACTGAAGTTGTGGATGTCATGAGAGGTATATCAAATACGACCAGTGTAGCCCAGTCTTGTACCTGTGCACACGACAAGTACACTACAACGACAACTCATGTACCTGTGCACACGACCACAACACATACTTTTGCAAGTCAAGCCTAAGGAACGACTTGCATTGACTGCCTTTTCAGTCAAGCCTAGTGGCTTACGCGACGGTCTAGAGTTTTGAGACTCTGACCGCGGGTTCGAACCCCACCCGTGGTATGGTTTGTTGCTGCTGGAGGCTCGCTGCCCTACATATCCATCACAGCCTAGTTGATCTGGCACCTAGTGAAGATACTTGACCAGTTTCCTCTTGAAGACTTCTACACTTGTTCCAGCCGTGTTTCTGATATCTTCTGGTAAGATGTTGAATAATCTGGAGCCACGGATGTTGATACAGTGTTCCCGTATTGTGCCCACCGCACCCCTGCTCTTCACTGTGTTTATTTTGCACTTCCTCTCATATCTCTTGCTCCAGTATGTTGTAATGGCAGTGTCCAGGTTTGGGACCAGGCCCTCGAGTACTTTCCAAGTATATATTATCATGTATCTTTCTCTCCTCCGGTAAGAGACATAAGAATAAGAAAAAACTAATTCCGATCACAATCTAATCGAAGTTCAGACTTACATGCAAAGGGATCCTGATCAGCAAAATGCACGTACAGTGAAGGTGTCTTTACCAAATACAACTTCAACAACATCAACTGGGACCAGGTAAACCATGTCTTAAATGAAACATGTTGGGAAGATATCTTAAATAACATGGATCCAAACCAGTGCCTTGAAAGGATCAACATCCTGGCAGCTGAAGTATGTTCAAGGCATATTCCCCCTAAGAAAGAAGTAAACTGGAGAAAGACGCTCCCTCTACAGAAGACGACGAAGAATCACTGAGCTCCTCAAGAACGCTAGATTATCTGATACACGGAAGGAAGTGCTGACCAGGGAAGTGGAAAGTATCGAACTTAAGTTAAAGGACTCTTACAGGACCCAGGATTAGTGAAATTGAAAGAAATTCGAAATATTTCTTTTCATATGCCAAAAACAAGGCAAATACCACATCTAGTATCGGACATTTGCTCAGACAAGATGGGACTTACACAGATGACAACATAGAAATGAGTGAGATACTGAAATCCCAATATGACAGTGTGTTTAGTGAGCCACTAATCAGTCTGAAGATCGACAGTCCATATGATTTTTTCATGAATGAGCCTCAAAACTCCATCAATGTATGCCAGATTTCCAACATTTTTCTAACTCCGATAGACTTTGAGAAAGCCATTGACAACATGCCCATGCACTCAGCCCCGGGCCCAGACTCGTGGAACTCTGTGTTCATTAAGAACAGCAAGAAACCCTTTTCGCGTGCCATAAGTATACTATGGAGAAGGAGCTTAGACATGGGTGAAATTCCAGTCACTTAAAACAACGGATATAGACCCACTCCATAAAGGTGGCAGCAAAGCATTAGCTAAGAACTATAGACCAATAGCTCTAACGTCCCTCACCATAAAAATCTTTGAAAGAGTACTAAGAAGCACTACTGCAAATCACTTGGATTCCCAAAAACTGCACAATCCAGGGCAACATGGGTTCAGAGCAGGTCGCTCCTGCCTCTCACAACTACTGGATCACTATGATATAGTCTTGGATGCACTGGAAGAAAAACAGAATGCAGATGTAATATACACAGACTTTGCAAAAGCCTTTGACAAGTGCGATCATGGTGTAATAGTGCACAAAATACGTGCTAAAGGAATAACTGGCAAAGTAGGCAGATGGATCTTCAACTTTCTAATCAATCGAGCACAAAGAGTAGTGGTAAACAGAGTTAAATCGGAAGCTGCCATAGTGAAAAGCTCTGTCCCACAAGGCACAGTACTCGCCCCCATCCTGTTCCTCATCCTCATATCAGAGAGACAGATGTAATCCAAAGCACCGTGTCATCCTTTGCAGACGATACTAGGATCTGCATGAGACTGTCATCTATTGAGGACACGGTTAACCTCCAAGAAGATATAAACCAAGTTTTCCAATGAGCAATGGAAAACTATGATGTTCAATGAAGACAAATTCCAACTACTCCGTT
Source organism: Cherax destructor (assembly GCA_009830355.1). Taxonomy (NCBI): domain Eukaryota; kingdom Metazoa; phylum Arthropoda; class Malacostraca; order Decapoda; family Parastacidae; genus Cherax; species Cherax destructor. The sequence goes on from WNWK01000821.1 coordinate 5,559, forward strand.
ATGGAAAACTGGAGGAGATAATAACTAGAACAGAGTATACTACAAACTCTGATCATACAATAGAGCGGAAAAATAATGTGAAGGACCTGGGAGTGGTAATGTCTGAGGATCTTGCATTCAAGGATCACAACAGTGCCACCATCACAACTGCAAAGAAAATGATAGGATGGATAATGAGAACGTTCAAACCAAGAGATGCCAAGCCAATGATGATCCTTTTCAAATCACTTGTTCTCTCTAGGCTGGAATATTGCCGTACATTAACATCTCCGTTCAAAGCAGGTGAAATTACAGATCTAGAGAATGTACAGAGAACCTTTACTGCACATATAAGTTCCATCAAGCACCTCAACTACTGGGAACGCTTGGAAGCACTTGACTTGTACTCACTGGAGCGCAGGCGAGAGAGATATATTATAATCTACACTTGGAAAATCCTAGAATGAATGGTCCCGAATCTGCACACACAAATCACTCCGTACGAAAGTAAAAGACTGGGCAGGTGATTCAAAATACCCCCAATGAAAAGTAGGGGCGCTATTGGTACACTAAGAGAAAACACCATAAGCGTCCGGGGCCCAAGACTGTTCAACAGCCTCCCACCAGGCATAAGGGGAATTACCAATAGGCCCCTGGTTGCCTTCAAGAGGGATCTGGACAGATACTTAAAGTCGGTGCCGGATCAGCCGGGATGTGGTTCATACATTGGACTACGTGCGGCCAGCAGTAACAGCCTGGTTGATCAGACCCTGGTCGTGGACCGGGTCGCGGGGGTGTTGATCCCCGGAATACCCTCCAGGTAGACTTCAGGCAGGTAGGTCCAGTGAGTACACATTTAGGACTTTAAGGCTTCCCACTAATTTAAATGCTTTATTACCTCAATGTGAACCATAAACAATGTGTTCCATATCAGCTGTCTCTCCTGTCCTGGACGGTCAGCTGTCTCTCCTGTCCTGGACGGTCAGCTGTCTCTCCTGTCCTGGACGGTCAGCTGTCTCTCCTGTCCTGGACGGTCAGCTGTCTCTCCTGTCCTGGACGGGACCGTCAACACTGAGCAATACTCTTGATGTGTTAACGAGGTAGTCAGTCCCTCAGTCCAGCAGCTGGTGTTCAGTAGTCTTGAATGTACGTGTTAACGGGACTGCCTGCAGTCTCTATCATATTCCAGAGACATCTCCTGGACCCTTCCCTAACTCCTGGCCCAGAAAGGTAATCATTCTTGCCACTATTTCCAATTTCTCATCATGTGGTATCCTCCTGGGAAGACTGTGTTAGCTATCACACCTATTAACATCATCTGTGCAATTATATTCTTTTTTTTCTTCCTCTTAAATGTCTGTTTACTTCTTCACATCTTGAGTCTCTCTTCAAACATATACCAAACATGGGGGTGGACTTTCTCTCACCTTGTTACCTCTGTTGCTGCTGCTATGTGGGTGTGACCAGCTGTGTTAGTCTGCATGAAGGTGCAGGTAGATGTTATAGTGGTGGATGTAGGTGGTGAGTGTAGGCGATGCAGGGTGAGTATGGGTTTGGGTGTTGGTGGGTGGGTGGGTGGGTGGGTGGGTGTGGATGTGTGTGTGTGTGTGTGTGTGTGTGTGTGTGTGTGTGTGTGTGTGTGTGTGTGTGTATTAGTAGGCCAAGGGGAGAGGGGGGAGGGTCAACCCTAAGTGATGACGTCAGAGGCACTGCCTGAGATCAATGACACTCCCCACTACCACACTAGTGGTCCACCACCACTACTACCACGACCACCACTACTACGACCACCATCATCACCACCACAATCTGAGCTCTGACTTATAAGACTAAATGTTAACTAGACCAAACAGGGATACTAACATGTACTTAAGATAAGATTTCTTCGGATTTTTAACCCCGGAGGGTTAGCCACCCAGGATAACCCAAGAAAGCCAGTGCGTCATCGAGGACTGTCTTATTTCCATTGGGGTCCTCAATCTTGTCCCCCAGGATGCGACCCACACCAGTCGACTAGGAACCCAGGTACCTATTTGCTGCTAGGTGAACATGACAACAGGTGTAAGGAAACACGTCGAAATGTTTCCACCCCGCCGGGAATCGAACCCGGGCCCTCCGTGTGTGAAGCGAGAGCTTTAGCACTGCAGGAGACCTACTGGCCCATGCTAGGCATTTCCAACTCGCACCTAAACTCAAGTCATTGAATGTAAAGAAAAAATTCTCAAAAATGATTATAAATGTTCTTTGTAGTTAACAAAAATTCTAATTATGGTGAGGAATTAATTAGGGAAGACCATTAGGTCTTGATATTAAGGGAACAAGGGTAGACCATTAGGTCTTGATATTAAGGGAACCAGGGTAGACCATTAGGTCTTGATATTAAGGGAAACAAGGGTAGACCCATTAGGGCTTGATATTAAGGGAACAAGAGGGAACCCTTTGATGTTAATCACACGGGGAGGAGAAAGAAGTAAGCACTTAACAAAGGGAAAGGGAAAAGGGGGCGTCAGACCCTATAACACTAAAGGAAGGATCACTTGACCCACTTCACCTTAATCTCAGGGAAAAAAAAAAGAGTAAACCGGACGACCTTAATCGTAAATATAAGGGGGAACCCCTTTACCCCAAGGGGAAAGGATGGAGGGAGGAGGGGAGGAGAGAGCACTAACCCCAAAAAAAGGGACTGAACCACGAGACCCCTTAATCAAACAAGGAGTAAAAGGGTCAGAAAGGGGGAGGGGTCATTGTTTACACTGAAGAAGAGTGTAATAGATGGTACCTCAACACTGTTTACATTACCATTAAGGGATCCAGTGGTATGTTGACCCCCTGGCAACATTGTCAACTTAACCACTGACCTACGTACCCTCATATGTACCACAGGCAGCATAGGTAACACAGGTAACAGGTACCACAAACAACATAGGTACCCCAGGTAACAGGTACCACAGGCAACGTAGGTACCACAGGCAACGTAGGTACCACAGGCAACGTAGGTACCACAGGCAACATAGGTACCACAGGCGCCACAGGTATTCCAGGACACCAGATATGTACTAATGGAATGCATGTTAGAGAGAGTTAATGGTCGTTTCCACAAAAATTTCCCAGCAGATCCAAATCTTTATCTCTGGAGACTGCTGGGTGCCCCCTCCCTCACCTTCCTTAGTGAAGGTGAGGGAGGGGGAGGTGAAAGTGACCACCGTCTATTCAGCCAGCCTACATTATGAGCGGGAGGAGGTGTGGGAAATGGTGGGAGATAGGGTGGGGGAAATTGGTGGGAGGCTGTGTATGCCTTTGGTCTGATATACCCCTCTGCCTCCCTCTCCCCTTCCAGTTCATATTTTAATCCTGTATGTAACAGGTACACCTGTAATGTAATAAACTGTCCATTCTTAAGCCTATTCTCAATATCCCTTGAATTACTTTCTACTCCCTGGAAAGCAGGCGAGAAAGATACATCATAATATGTACCTTGATAATTCTAGAGGGACTGGTCCCAAACCTACACACAGAAATGACTCCCTACGCTAGAAAGAGGCTCGGTAGAAGGTGCAGTACACTAAAAGTGAACAGCAGTAAGTGTAGGGAGGCCAAGACTATTCAACAGCCTCCTAGCATACATAAGCAAGATCACCAATGGACCCCTGGTTGTCTTCAAGAAGAAACTGGGTGGTAGTAGTAGTAATAATCTATTTCTGCAAGTACATGATACAACTTATACAGACCATAGCTGACATCAATGACATACTATACAGAAAGCCTCTGGTTATGTAGAGCATTTCCTGCAACTTAGGTTAATTTTGTCCCCCAGGATGACACCCAGGCTAACACCCAGGTACCTACTTACTGCTAGGTGAACAGGGACAGCAGGTGTCTAAGGAAACAAGCCCCAACGTTTTAATCCCATCTCAATGTGTGAGCCGAGTGCGCTACCAACCTCCGTTCCTGATATATCATACTTGTAATTCATTACATTAATTTCTATCCCAATAATATCCTTATGTATAGTTATAATGTTCAACTGTTGTGTACTTTGACATTGTATAGAATCAGCCCAGAGCCATCCGCCTGTCACCTCTAGTTTGTATTAGCTGTATGTCAGGATGCCATACGTAACATGGTCGAGCTGTCAGTAGTAGTAGTTCAGTAGTACTTCCCACCTCCAGTGTCAGTAGTAGTAGTTCAGTAGTACTTCCCACCTCCAGTGTCAGTAGTAGTATTTCAGTATAACTGTTACTGAGTCACAGCTTCCCTACGTGATCACTGACCATTACTGAGTCATTCTGCTGACCTAGCATCTCATAAGTCACCCTTTGAATGCCGTGGCCGTCCCTCGCTCATTGGCCTCAGTTCAGAGCTAGGTATAGAGATGCACAGGTCAGGCCTGAGTGCTTCCCATATTTTTCCACTAGTATATAAGTTACTAAGCCAAGCTACGTTTGTGTTTATTACCAAATCCATCAAGAACCCACATGACACCAGAACCTAATATCCCCACCCATCCTTCAGAGTGCAGGCACTGTACTTCCCAGTATGAGTGGCACTGACGATAATTTACCAAATCACACCACTAGAGTTGTTCAAAATTGTCAGGAAGAACATGAAAGAGAAGTGGAACACTTGGATTGGCTCCACAATCACCAGATCAAAATATTATGGAGCATCTGTGAGGTCAGTTGGAACAGCGAATCACGAACAGATTTCCTCGACCGTCGTCTCTGGAAGAATTAGAACTGGTTGTGCTGGAGCAATGGATCAAAATTTCCCTGGATAATGTTCAAATGTTATATGAATAATTTCCTTGACGAACTGGTGCTGTTTTAGCTCCAAATAGAGGACCAACTCCTTATTGGAAATAAGAGTTATAGAACAAGGTGTTCATGTTTTGTTCAACCCCTTGTGTTCCTCACTCTGTTCTTTCTGCTTCTGTTTATCGTCCAGTATCTCTTATTTTATCTTCCTTCTCATTCCCCTCCCGTATGTGTGTGTGTGTGTGTGTGTGTGTGTGTGTACGTGTGTGTGTGTACGTGTGTGTGTGTGTGTGTGTGTGTGTGCATGCATGCTGAACATAGACAGACCTGAGCAGTACTGCCACAGACTGACTACCCCACAGCCTTCCCTATGACACACACTGATCAATACCACGGCTGCTCTCCCTCCCACAACCCAAACACCCAAACACCCACCCACCCACACCCACACACACCCACACCTCCAGTGTCCCTGTTTGCAGATGATGTGAAGTTAATGAGGAGAATTAAATCGGATGAGGATCAGACAGGACTACAAAGAGACCTGGACAGGCTGGACACCTGGTCCAGCAACTGGCTCCTCGAATTTAACCCTGCCAAATGCAAAGTCATGAAGATCGGGGAAGGGCAAAGAAGACCGCAGACAGAGTATAAGCTAGGTAGCCAAATACTGCAAACCTCACTCAAGGAAAAGGGTCTCGGGGTGAGTATAATACCGAGCACATCTCCTGAGGGCACACATCAACCAGATAACTGCTGCAGCATATGGGCGCCTGGCAAACCTGAGAATAGCGTTCCGATACCTCAGTAAGGAATCGTTCAAGACTCTGTACATCGTGTACGTCAGGCCCATACTGGAGTATGCAGCACCAGTTTGAAACCCACACCTGGTCAAGCACGTCAAGAAATTAGAGAAAGTGCAAAGGTTTGCAACAAGCCTAGTTCCAGAGCTAAGTGGAATGTCCTACGAAGAAAGGTTAAGGGAAATCGGCTTGACGACAATGAAGGACAGGAGGGTTTGGGAAGACATGATAACGACATACAAAATACTGCGAGGAATTGACAAGGTAGACAGAAACAGGATGTTCCAAAGATGGGACACAGAAACAAGGGGTCACAATTAGAAGTTGAAGACTCGGATGAGTCAAAGAGATGTTAAGCAGTATTTCTTTAATCAGAGGTGAGATTAGTGAAGGTCAGGTCAGGTCAGGTCAGTGTAGATCAGAGGTGAGATCAGTGAAGGTAAGGTCAGTGTAGGTCAGAGGTGAGATTAGTGAAGGTAAGGTCAGTGTAGGTCAGAGGTGAGATCAGTGAAGGTTAGGTCAGTGTAGGTCAGAGGTGAAATCAGTGAAGGTTAGGTCAGTGTAGGTCAAGGGTCAAAGGTTTACTGTATTAGAAAACAAAATCAAGACCTGTAAAATGTAGTGTTGTTGTTGATGCTGATGGTGCTGTATATTTCATCCGCGCGCGCACACACACACGCCGGAATGATAGGGTGCACCAACAAGTGTTGGACACACTACACACAACCGAGGACAAGGTGAAGAGGCTAAGTGAGCTTAGATACCTCAAAGGCGGTGGGACTGGACAACATCTTTCCATGGGTCCTGAGAGAGGAAGCAGAGGCACTGTGTGTACCACTAACAACAATCTTCAACACATCTATCGAAACAGGGCGACTACCTGAGGTATGGAAGACAGCAAATGTAGTCCCAATTTTTAAGAAAGGAGACAGAGAGGCAGTATTAAACTACAGACCAGTGTCACTGACATGCACAGCATGCAAAGTCATGGAGAAGATTATCAGAAGAGTGGTGGAGCACCTAGAATGGAATGAGCTTATACGCAATAACCAGCACAGTTTCAGGGAAGGGAAATCCTGTGCAACAAACCTACTGGAGTTTTACAACAATGTGACAGAAATAAGACAAAAGAGGGGTGGGTAGACTGCATCTTCTTGGACTGTAAGAAGACTTTCAACACAGTTCTGCAAAAGAGATTAGTGAAAAAGAAGAGTAAGCAGGAATAACAGGAAAGGCACTGCAATGAATCATAGAATACGTGACAAGAAGGAAACAACGAGTAATGGTACGTAACGAGGTGTTAGAGTGGGGGCCAGTGACGAGCGGGGCTCCACAGGGGTCAGTCCTAGGGCCAGTGTTGTTTCTAGTACGTATATGTGAATGACATGACGGAAGGGAGAGATTCAGAGGTGCCCCCTGATTGCAGACGATGTGAAGATAATGCGGAGAATTCAAAATGAAGAGGATTAGGCATGACTACAAAGGGATCTGGACAGGCTGCAAGCCTAGTCCAACAATTGGCTCCTGGAGTTTAACCCCACCGAATGCAGTCATAAAGATTGGGAAAAACCAAAGACCACAGATGGAGTATAGGCTAGGGGGCCTATACTCCGTCTGCAAACCTCACTCAAGGAAAAGGAGCTTGGGGTGAGTATCATGCCGAGCACATCTACTGAGGCACACATCAACCAAATAACTGCTGCAGCATATGGGCGCCTGGTAAACCTAAGAATAGCGTTTCGACACCAGAGTAAGGAGTCATTCAAGACACTATACACCGTGTAGGTCAGGCCCATATTGGAGTATGCAGCACCAGTATGGAACCCACACCTGGTCAAGCACGTCAAGAAATTAGAAAAGTGCAAAGGTTGGCAACAAGACTAGTCCCGGACCTAAGGAATTTGCCCTACGAGGAGAGGTTTAAGGAAAATCAACCCGACGACACTGGAGGACAGGAGAAAAAGGGGAAGACATGATAACATATAAATTACTGAGAGGAATTGACAAGGTGGACAGAGACAATGTCTCAGATGGGACACAGCAACAAGGGGACAACTGGAAGTTGAAAACTCAGATAAGTAATATGGATGTTAGGAAGTACTTCTTCAGTCATAGAGTTGTCAGGAAGTGGAACAATCTGTGGAGGGATGTAGTGGAGGCAGAACCCATACATAGCTTGAAGAAGAGGTACGATAAAGCTCATGGAGCAAGGAGAGAGTGGATCTAGTAACGATCAGCGAAGAGGCGGGGACAGGAACTGTGAATCGACCCCTGCAATCACAAATAGGTGAGTACTAAAAGATCTACCTTCCTGCAGGAGCCTACCTAAACACACAGAAAACACACACACACACACACACACACACACACACACACACACACACACACACACACACACACAAACACACACAACACATACACACACACACACACACCATATATATAACAATTAACTAAGTTTTACTTGACTTGCCCAGCTGACTTACAAAGTTTATAATTTACTTTGATTTACAACACTATAACGTGCAGTTTACAAGGATTTACGACTTGTTTTACAAGTGCGTGTGAAGGAGGGTGTAAATTCCTGCCTCACGAACCTCACACCTGCCTCCGTGTACACGAACGTTGCCTAACACTACCCCCTTCGTGAACGAATGAATGGGGTACGACCCTTCAGTGAGGAGTACGACCCATGTGGGTCACTTTTGATATACATTTGATGAGTTTCGAGAGTCTTTCTACTCCCGGAACCCGGTCATGGGCCAGGCTCGTCTGGTGCTAGCCTGGTCAACCAGGTTGCTGGTGGAGGCCCACTGCCCCACATATCCATCTCAGCCTGGTTGATCAGGCTATTATTAAGAATGACGTTCTTAATATGGAAAAAATAAAGACCTCAGATGAGACACTGTATATAAAACAGGTCAAACAGAATGGAAGGAAAGTGTTTAAGACCCGGGAGTAATAATGTCAGCTGACCTTTCTTTCAAAGAACACGACAAAGCAAATGTCACGACAGTCGAGAAAACAAGAGTTTTAAGGACTAGATAAATAGTGTCACTGGTGATACTATTCAAATCACTTGTGCTCTCTCGTCCAGAGTATTGGTCAGTGTTGACGGCACCGTCCAGGACAGGAGAGCTGTCACGGCTGAAACACACACACATTTACGGACCACACACAACAAAAAAGAAAACATTTAAATTACCGGAAAGGACTCAAAGATCTAAATATGAACTCACCGGAACGGAGAGATAGAGAGAGAGAGAGGAGAGACAGAGAGAGGAGAGAGAGAGAGAGAGAGAGAGAGAGAGAGAGAGAGAGAGAGAGAGAGAGAGAGAGAGAGAAATCTTTCATTCCACAGATCTATCACTTCAAACAAGCTTCGACAACAGTATCTCATATACAAACACCATCCATGTATTTTTTTAAATCAGGGAGCACCTTTGATGTTTGATAGATGGAATGTATCTAGAGGGAGGTGGGGAGGGGAGATGTCCACAGAGGGAAGTAATATATGTCCACTGGACAGGCGGAATATGTCCAGAGGACACAAACAAAACAATGGCTCCCACAATTTAACTATCCTATAGAACAGTGTACCACAACATTGTGGGTGTTCCCACAATGTAACTATCCCACACAATATTCTCCCAGAACACCTGTTCTCTTTTCTGACGAGGCATGTGACTAAACCCCGGGTGGGGAGTGTAGGTAACCACACGCACCATACCACTCACTCTACCCTTCAATACCTTCTCTATCAACCCACTAATCATGAGAAGATTGATCGTTCAACTCAGCATGAAACTCTGGTCGCTGGTCCAAACTGGTGAGTGGTGTGTGTGTGCGTGGCGCTGACACCAACAACCTGGTCGATTACAGACCATACTGCTTCTCTAGCTCTTTCCTGAAGAGTCTCTTGGATAAGAGAGTCCCCTGGATAAGAGAATCCCTTGGATAAGAGAATCCCTTGGATAAGTACTTCTGACAGTCTGATGTTATGGTAACCAGGCTTAGGCTTGGTTACAAGTACTTCTGACAGTCTGATGTTATGGTAACCAGGCTTAGGCTTGGTTACAAGTACTTCTGACAGGCTGATGTTATGGTAACCAGGCTTAGGCTTGGTTACAAGTACTTCTGACAGTCTGATGTTATGGTAACCAGGCTTAGGCTTGGTTACAAGTACTACTGACAGTCTGATGTTATGGTAACCAGGCTTAGGCTTGGTTACAAGTACTTCTGACAGTCTGATGTTATGGTAACCAGGCTTAGGCTTGGTTACAAGTACTACTGACAGTCTGATGTTATGGTAACCAGGCTTAGGCTTGGTTACAAGTACTACTGACAGTCTGATGTTATGGTAACCAGGCTTAGGCTTAGTTACAAGTACTTCTGATAGACACACAGACGATGCTTAAACTAAATACAAAATATGTGGCCAGCCCTGTGGTCACTATCTTGAACACTATGTGCTTAATTGCCCACTTATTGAGGAATATATAGATAACATAATAACCTATGTGACATGTTAAGATATCTTATTAATGAAAATAAGATACCAGATATATTAAGCAATTTCCCTAAATTTGCTTGTAACAGATAAGTGAACTGTACATATAAATTCAGATGTACTCTTGTTACCTCTCTGAGCCTAGTTAGTAGGCCTATGGCATTAACATCCACAGGATGGATTTGTGGTGCACAATACACTATCTTGGTGGTAAAATCTGGAGAGAAATATCTCTTCTTAGATCCTCTCTCAAGACATCTTAATATTTTCTGCGGTTCCTCTCTTCTTCTCAGTTCCTCTCGTCTTCTCAGTTCCTCTCTTCTTCTCAGTTCCTCTCTTCTTCTCAGTTCCTCTCGTCTTCTCAGTTCCTCTCTTCTTCTCAGTTCCTCTCGTCTTCTCAGTTCCTCTTTTCTTCTTAGTTCCTCTCGTCTTCTTTTCAGTTCCTCTCGTCGTCTTCTTTTCAGTTCCTCTCGTCGTCTTCTCAGTTCCTCTCGTCGTCTTCTCAGTTCCTCTCGTCGTCTTCTCAGTTCCTCTCGTCGTCTTCTCAGTTCCTCTCGTCTTCTTCTCAGTTCCTCTCGTCGTCTTCTCAGTTCCTCTCGTCGTTTTCTTAGTTCCTCTCGTCGTCTTCTTTTCAGTTCCTCTCGTCGTTTTCTTAGTTCCTCTCGTCGTCTTCTTTTCAGTTCCTCTCGTCGTTTTCTTAGTTCCTCTCGTCGTCTTCTTTTCAGTTCCTCTCGTCTTCTTTTCAGTTCCTCTCGTCGTCGTCTTCTCAGTTCCTCTCGTCTTCTCAGTTCCTCTCGTCTTCTCAGTTCCTCTCGTCGTCTTCTTTTCAGTTCCTCTCGTCTTCTTTTCAGTTCCTCTCGTCGTCGTCTTCTCAGTTCCTCTCGTCGTCTTATCAGTTCCTCTCGTCTCTCCTCAGTTCATAATATACTTATCTCTTCTCTATCTCTGTTAAACACGTGTTAAAACACTTTCCCTGTAATACACTCTTTGATAGTCTTCAACAAATAAACACTCTCTCGCTCCCCCCCTCTCTACCCCCAACAGTGCCCTTTTTTTCCTCAGATCAAACAAATTATACACTTCCCCTTTATCAGGTGGAAAATGAAGGGAAACAGAAGAAATTAATAACAGGAGAGAGAGAGAACCTACAAATGTGAACCAAATCTGCTTTACAGCAACAACTGAAAACGGTAATAGACCAGGTAAGAAGACTGAAGGAAGGAAGCGAGCTCACCAGAACCAACAAATGGAAGTCCGTGAGGAACCAAACAGACGATCTAAAGATGTTCACAGTAGAAACAACAGAGTTGATGAAGAATAATATACCTTCAATATACCTTTGATGAATTTCGAGAGGTATTATATTCCCGGATATACTACCAGTGACCTGATACTACACGCTGGTATAAACATTAACAGATACTGTCCTAGTGTTTATTCACGTCTCTCTCTAAACCACACTACACACTAAAAGAAGAGGTGAAAAATTCTTGAGGAAGCTGGATACATCCAAGGCTAGGTGTTAGCATGGTTGCTGTGTTAGCATGGATGCTGTGTTAGCATGGATGCTGTGTTAGCATGGATGCTGTGAGGAGCAGAAGCACTCTCTCAATCACTAAATTCCATCTACAATAAGTTAATGGACGTGAGAGAGCTGCCAGAGACCTGGAAGACAGGAAATGTACACCAAATATTTAAGGAGACTCACAAGAAGCATTAAATAAAATCTCTAAGTTAACAGCACGCATCCTGAAGCAGCAGCAGCAGCAGCGGTAACAGCATTAACAGCAGCAGTAGCAGTAATTGCAAGGCAATGAAGAAAATCGCCAGAATTATAGTAGAACAAACACAAGTAATTTCACAAACAATAACCAGCAGGGGTTCACAGCAGACAAGTCTTCATTCACAAACTTGCAAGTGTTATATGACAAAGTAAGAGAAGTGAAGAGAAGGAGAGAGAGAGGTAAGTGGACTGCACATTCTTGGACTACGAGAAGGCACTTAAGAGACACCTAAGTTCCCCTGTCGTCTAATAACATAATCATTTTTCCACTATAATCTACCTTGTCCGTAATTACTATCGCATTTGCTTTGTCTGTTTCGTTAAGGTGAAGTCCAGAATCTTTACTTATTTCATGGTATAACTTAACAAATTAGAGGTGTGAGTAAAACTCACACCTCTCCAACAATTGTCCTCAAATATTTGTTAAGTTATACCATGAATTAAGTAAAGGTCCTGGACTTCACCTTACGAAACAAAGCAAATGCGATAGTTATTATGGGACAAAACTACTGTCTTCAGTGTTATATTTGACGGGAGAAAGTTATTGTACAAGCGAAACGTCTCGGTAATGAAGATATCTAATGTTGCATGTGTGTGTTATTTATCAATACACACACCCAGGTGTTGCACAGGTGTGTTATTCATCAATACACACACCCAGGTGTTGCACAGGTGTGTTATTTATCAATACACACACCCAGGTGTTGCACAGGTGTGTTATTTATCAATACACACACCCAGGTGTTGCACAGGTGTGTTATTTATCAATACACACACCCAGGTGTTGCACAGGTGTGTTATTCATCAATACACACCCAGGTGTTGCACAGGTGTGTTATTCATCAATACACACACCCAGGTGTTGCACAGGTGTGTTATTTATCAATAGACACACCCAGGTGTTGCACAGGTGTGTTATTCATCAATAGACACCCAGGTGTTGCACAGGTGTGTTATTTATCAATACACACACCCAGGTGTGTTATTTATCAATAGACACACCCAGGTGTTGCACAGGTGTGTTATTTATCAATACACACACCCAGGTGTTGCACAGGTGTGTTATTTATCAATAGACACACCCAGGTGTTGCACAGGTGTGTTATTTATCAATACACACACCAAGGTGTTGCACAGGTGTGTTATCAATAGACACCCAGGTGTTGCACAGGTGTGTTATTTATCAATACACACACCCAGGTGTTGCACAGGTGTGTTATTTATCAATACACACACCCAGGTGTTGCACAGGTGTGTTATTTATCAATACACACCCAGGTGTTGCACAGGTGTGTTATTTATCAATACACACACCCAGGTGTTGCACAGGTGTGTTATTCATCAATACACACACCCAGGTGTTGCACAGGTGTGTTATTCATCAATACACACCCAGGTGTTGCACAGGTGTGTTATTCATCAATAAAGACACACCCAGGTGTTGCACAGGTGTGTTACTCATCAATAAAGACACCCAGGTGTTGCACAGGTGTGTTATTCATCAATAGACACACCCAGGTGTTGCACAGGTGTGTTATTCATCAATAAAGACACCCAGGTGTTGCACAGGTGTGTTATTCATCAATAAAGACACCCAGGTGTTGTACAGGTGTGTTATTCATCAATAAAGACACCCAGGTGTTGCACAGGTGTGTTATTCATCAATAAAGACACCCAGGTGTTGCACAGGTGTGTTATTCATCAATAAAGACACCCAGGTGTTGCACAGGTGTGTTATTCATCAATAAAGACACCCAGGTGTTGCACAGGTGTGTTATTCATCAATAAAGACACCCAGGTGTTGCACAGGTGTGTTATTCATCAATAAAGACACCCAGGTGTTGCACAGGTGTGTTATTCATCAATAAAGACACCCAGGTGTTGCACAGGTGTGTTATTCATCAATAATGACACCCAGGTGTTGCACAGGTGTGTTATTCATCAATAAAGACACCCAGGTGTTGCACAGGTGTGTTATTCATCAATAAAGACACCCAGGTGTTGCACAGGTGTGTTATTCATCAATAAAGACACCCAGGTGTTGCACAGGTGTGTTATTCATCAATAAAGACACCCAGGTGTTGCACAGGTGTGTTATTCATCAATAAAGACACCCAGGTGTTGCACAGGTGTCTTATTCATCAACAGCGTTAACAGCACCGCAGAGGGGGGGGAGGTAAAGGCTGTTTCGCAGAACAGCAGCAAAAAAAACAGCAGCTGCATCACCACCCCGGCAAAGAAACAGCAGCTGCAGGACCAACAGCTGCTGCAGGTGTTGCAGGACCAACAGCTGCAATAGAAGTGTGATAACAACAGTAATACAACGGAGGCAACAGCAGTACTGAAAGCAGAGGAGGAGGATTGGGGGGAGAGGAGGAAAAGGAAGAGAACAGGAGAAAAGGGAGGAGGAGGAGAAAGGCAGAGAATGAACGGCAGTAATCAATACGTGGAAACCAGCGCCATCTCTTGCCTCTGTTGTCAACCTCATCCAGTGTGGCTTTTTGTGTACCACCACCACCATACCATCACACCACCATCATAGCACCACCATACATCACCATACCACACCATCACACCACATCACCATACCACACCATCACACCACATCATACCACACCAACACCACACCACAACCCTGGTGTTAGAAGTACCAACATAGGATAAAAATAACAAGAGAGGAAGAGACGAGCAAGACTGAATTTAATATAGATCATAAGTTCCTCTGATGAAGGTGAAGTAGTGGAGTATGAGAGGCCTCTGACTGCTAGTGACAGACTCAACACAAAGTGAAGAACAGCAGGAGAGGAAACCACGGCAGGGATGACAGAATTCCTCAATGAAGTCCACATAGAGGGAACTGGAATTAAAGTAAACACAATACATAACCCGCACATAGTAGACAGTAACTTATGACGTTGCGATCCAAGTTGTACCATTAACTAGTCACACTAACACACGAAGATGAGGGAGCCAATATATAGAGGAGAGGGGGACAGGGACGGGACAAAGAGAGAAAGAAGGAAATGGAGTAGTAATGGTAGAGGTAATGCTGGAATTAAAGTTAATAAACGAGACGAATAATAAATAAAGTGAGGGAAGGTTGAGGGAAACTATATACCCAGGAGAGGCTAAAGGAACTGACGACTTTATATAGAGGAATCAGAGGAGACACGATAATGATATACAAAATACACAAAGGACTGAGGACATTAGGTAAAAGGATCAGAGGAGACATGATAATGATATGCAAAATACACAGAGAACTTGAGCGGACAGGAATATATTACACTAGAAGCGAGAAACCGGTACCTAAGGACAGTTCAAAATTAGAGATGGGCAAGTCACAGAGGTGTCAGCATGTTGATTAACCTTGACGGTGAGGTGTTGCTGACAGCCTCCATACACAGCTATCATCCGGGACAAAACTGACTGCCTGATGGTCTTCCCCTCGTCATTCTTTTCGATTTCGTTCAAAATTCGAGACCCCAGCATCCAATAGGAGTCAAATTTTGAACGCTTGTGTACAGCAATGAGGACGAGATTCTAGGAACAACTGGCATGTGCAGGGGCCCCGTGACCCAAGATATTGACCACATTCCCAGCAAGCCAACTCCAAAATCTTCTGAGGCACTGCTTCAAACGTTCATAAAATTCCTTTTGAATCAGGGAAAGTGAATTTCAAGTTGGTTGAAGCAGATTTAACCATTTTGTGTGTAAATGTGTGATAAATTTTGATTATCATTTAATTTAGAACATGTATGAGTCTACCTCTTCTGAATAGTATCACTAACGACGATAGTCAATGTTACTATTTAATAGCTGGTACATTTTACATCTAGGATAGTCACCATTCACTTTAGTTTGTATGTTGGAATTTTTACCAAATTGCACTATCTTAAAAATAAAATTTTCCTTAAAAGACTGTAGAGAATGTTAAAACTAATACAAGTGGAAAAAAAATGAAAAAAATATTGAAGACATTGATTTTTATTGTTAAAAAATTCCTGAGCTGAGTAGAGCCTTAAATACTGCACGGCGTGATGCCAGAGTCGGTCATCTGTCAGCTGCAGTTTTTCACATCCCAAATAAGATTTTCGTCCATAACTTCAGAATGTCTTATCCAATTTCCTTCAAATTTCAACCCATGTTCAATTATTACCAAGTGAAGGTTCACAGAGCAAGTGACATGCACAGCTCTCTCTGTTCAATGTTATACAGAACATTCATACTCAACATATTTCAACCAAATTTGATCAGCATGTAAAGCTTGTTGATAATGCAGAGACTCGACCCCCTTAAAGTTATGAATACACCAATACAAACACCTCTACCAGGTTTCGTTCTCTCGTTCTCTCTCTCTCTCTCTCTCTCTCTCTCTCTCTCTCTCTCTCTCCTCTGCCACAGTAGCCAAAAAAGCGGAAAAAAATATCAGATAAAATCGTAAAAACAAGACAGGGATCCTAACCAAAACACACACACACACACACACACACACACAGATGTAAATAGAGGCAAAACAGTGACTTATATGAATACAAGATTATGCAAATGCAACAACACCACTGCAGCCACCATCACAGAGGTCATCAGTGTGAGACCAGGACCCCGCTGATGGACCGGGCCAGGCAGCAGGCAAGATAGAAGGGAAGCTAGAAAGATAGAAGGGAAGATTGGAGAATTGAAGGGAAGATAGGATGCACAATAGAAGGATAGAAGGGAAGATATCATTATTTCTACAAGTACAGGTACAAGGTATACAGGCCATAGCTGACATCAATGACATACTACTATACAGAAAGCTGCTTGCTATGCTGAGCATTTCAGGGCAAATTAGGTCAATTATGTCCCAGGATGCGACCCACACCAGTCGACTAACACCAAGGTACCCATTTTACTGATGGGTTAACAGGGACAACGGGTGTAAGGAAACACGCCCAATGTTTCCACCCTTGCCGGGAATCGAACTACGGACCCTCAGCGTGTGAAGCGAGAGCTTTGCCTACCAGGCCACGGGCCACCGTAATAGATAGGAGGATAGGAGGGGTATATAGAAGGAAAGACAGGGAGATAGAAGGAATAATACGAGAGAACTAGCATACTAGCTTTGGTTGTCAACCTTGACAACATTGACAGCAAGATACTGTGGACACTGGTTGTTAGCACCTTCATAATGTGTCACGGGGTCTTCCTGGACCAGGTCCACCTTGAATACCATGATCTTATTCTGGGATGATGGAGGCCGAGGTTTAGCTTATGGGGGAGGCTGAGGTGATGAGGATGGTGCTGGGGTGATGAGGATGGTGCTGGGGTGATGAGGATGGTGCTGGGGTGATGAGGATGGTGCTGGGGTGATGAGGATCATGCTGAGGTGATGAGGATGGTGCTGGGGTGATGAGGATGGTGCTGGGGTGATGAGGATGGTGCTGGGTGATGAGAATGATGGTGCTGGGGATGATGAGGATGGTGATGAGGATGGTGCTGAGGTGATGAGGATGGAGCTGGGGTGATGAGGATGATGCTGGGGTGATGAGGATGGTGCTGAGGTGATGAGGATGGTGCTGAGTGATGAGGATGGTGCTGGGGTGATGAGGATGGTGCTGGGGTGATGAGGATGGTGCTGGGGTGATGAGGATGGAGCTGAGGTGATGAGGATGGAGCTGGGGTGATGAGGATGATGCTGGGGTGATGAGGATGGTGCTGGGGTGATGAGGATGGTGCTGAGATGATGAGATGGAGGTGATGAGGATGATGCTGGGTGATGAGGATGAGTTGGGATGAGATGTGCTGGGTGATGAGCATGATGGACGGGGTGAGATGATGCTGGGGATGAGGATGCTGAGTGATGAGGAGGACTGAGGTGATGAGGATGAGCTGGGTGTGAGAGTAGTAGAGGATGTGCTGGGGTGATGAGGATGGGCTGAGGTGATGAGGATGATGCTGGGGTGATGAGGATGGAGCTGAGGTGATGAGGATGGAGCTGAGGTGATGAGGATGGCTGGGGTGATGAGGATGGAGCTGAGGTGATGAGGATGGTGCTGGGGTGATGAGGATGGAGCTGAGGTGATGAGGATGGAGCTGAGGTGATGAGGATGGTGCTGGGGTGATGAGGATGGAGCTGAGGTGATGAGGATGGTGCTGAGGTGATGAGGATGGTGCTGGGGTGATGAGGATGGTGCTGAGGTGATGAGATGGGCTGAGGTGATGAGGATGGTGCTGGGTGATGAGGATGTGGGGGGGGGGGGGGGGGGGGTTTTTTTTTTAGGATGGAGCTGAGGTGATGAGGATGGTGCTGAGGTGATGAGGATGGGCTGAGGTGATGAGGATGGTGCTGGGGTGATGAGGATGGAGCGAGGTGATGAGGATGGAGCTGGAGGTGATGAGGATGGTGCTGAGGTGATGAGGATGGGCTGAGGATGAGGATGGGCTGAGGTGATGAGGATGGAGCTGAGGTGATGAGGATGGGCTGGGTGATAGGATGGCGAGTGATGAGGATGGGCGGGGATGAGGATGGAGCTGAGGTGATGAGGATGGAGCTGGGGTGAGATGGTGCTGGGTGATGAGGATGGGCTGAGGTGATGAGGATGAGTGCTGGGGTATGAGGATGGAGCTGAGGTGATGAGGATGGGCTGAGGTGATGAGGATGGTGCTGGGTGATGAGGATGGGGAGCTGAGGTGATGAGGATGGAGCTGAGGTGATGAGGATGGTGCTGAGGTGATGAGGATGGTGCTGAGGTGATGAGGATGGTGCTGGGGTGATGAGGATGGAGCTGAGGTGATGAGGATGGAGCTGAGGTGATGAGGATGGTGCTGGGGTGATGAGGATGGAGCTGAGGTGATGAGGATGGAGCTGAGGTGATGAGGATGGTGCTGAGGTGATGAGGATGGAGCTGAGGTGATGAGGATGGTGCTGGGGTGATGAGGATGGAGCTGGGGTGATGAGGATGGGCTGAGGTGATGAGGATGGTGGGTGAGGTGATGAGGATGGTGCTGGGGTGATGAGGATGGAGCTGAGGTGATGAGGATGGGCCTGGGTGATGAGGATGGAGCTGGGGTGATGAGGATGGTGCTGGAGGTGATGAGGATGGAGCTGGGTGATGAGGATGGAGCTGAGGTGATGAGGATGGTGCTGAGGGATGAGGATGGCGCTGGGTGATGAGGATGGTGCTGGGGTGATGAGGATGGAGCTGAGGAGATATGTGAGGTGAGAGGATGGTGCTGATGAGGATTGGGGAGGATGAGGATGGTGCTGGGTGATGAGGATGGAGCTGAGGTGATGAGGATGAGTGCTGAGGTGATGAGGATGGAGCGAGGTGATGAGGATTTTTTTTTTTTTTTTTTTTTTTTTTTGAGGATGGTGCTGGGGTGATGAGGATGGAGCTGGAGGATGAGGATGAGCTGAGGTGATGAGGATGGTGCTGGGGTGATGAGGATGGAGCTGAGGGATGAGGATGGAGCTGAGTGATGAGATGGCTGGGGATGAGGATGGAGCTGGGGTGATGAGGACGGGCTGGAGGTGATGAGGATGGTGCTGAGGTGATGAGTGACGGAGCCGAGGTGATGAGGATGGAGCGAGGTGATGAGGATGGTGTCGAGGGATAGGACGGAGCGAGGGTGATGAGGATGCGAGTGGGGTATGAGGAAGAGCTGGGTGATGAGGAGGGCTGGGATGAGGATGGTGTGGGGTGATGAGATGGGCTGGGGTGATGAGGAGGGCTGGGAGAGGATGGCAGCTGTGAGGATGCTCAAAGTATGAGAGCTGGGTGATGAGGATGAGCTGGGGATGAGGAGGCGAGTATGAGGATGGAGTCAGGGATGAGGATGGGCGAGGTGATGAGATGGGCTGGGATGATGAGGACGGAGCTGGGGTGATGATAGAGGGAGTGTGATACATTGCTTGAGTTACAGCTTGGCAGCAGCAGTTTAAGCTTGAGTTACAGCTTGGCAGCAGCAGTTTAAGCTGTGAGTGGCATGAGCAGCTTAGGGCAACAGCAGCAAGTTTGCTTGAGTTACAGCTTGAAACTTGAGCAGCCAGTTTAAGCTTGAGTCGCTGACAGCGTTGAGCACAGCTGGGTGCAGTGCCAGTCATTGACAGCTTGAGTTACAGCTTGACAGCAGCAGTTTAAGCTTGAGTTACAGCTTGACAGCAGCAGTTTAAGCTTGAGTTACAGCTTGACAGCAGCAGTTTAAGCTTGAGTTACAGCTTGACAGCAGCAGTTTAAGCTTGAGTTACAGCTTGACAGCAGCAGTTTAAGCTGGACGTGAAACTCAACAACAGAGTGACATTCTAAAACAGGTAGAGAGTGCGTCCTGTGACCCTCAAGCAGCAAGGAACTCTACCTGTCTATATCTAAGAAACGTCAAGACACTGACAGTCCATCTCACAGAGTGGTGGATATATATATATATATATATATATATATATATATATTATATATATATATATATATATTATATATATATATATCTATCTATCTATCTATCTATCTCTCTATCTCTCTATCTCTCTATCTCTCTCTCTCTCTCTCTCTCTCTCTCCTCCTCCCCTCTCTCTCTCTCTTCCTGCTTGTCTATACACAAGTCTGGCACTTTGTTTCTTCACCACACTGTTTACTACTAATTCTCCTGACATGTATGGATCACAGGGTATGACATGAAGGTCTTCTTGAGACGAGATCCTCGCATCACAGGGAATGACATGAGTCTACTGAAGTTATTCTTGACAAGACATCCTCGCTATATATCTCTCAATTATTTACCCTTTCTAGTTTACCTTTTCTGTTTCTGTTTATCCCAATTGTAC
Source organism: Cherax destructor (assembly GCA_009830355.1). Lineage (NCBI taxonomy): Eukaryota > Metazoa > Arthropoda > Malacostraca > Decapoda > Parastacidae > Cherax > Cherax destructor. The sequence goes on from WNWK01000821.1 coordinate 26,188, forward strand.
CGATACTTCACCTAGTGCCCACTTGTTGCAAGACTCCAGCTCCCGGGACGGCACATCAGCTACACCTGTGGGTCTTTACCTGACACTGGGAGAGCAATGTCGCCTGCAACTGATACGAGTGTCACTTATACAACTCAGGAATACCAGGGGACCCAAGATGCTGCCATGGGGAACACTCATGCTATCAGGAGGAGGGGACCCAAGATGCTGTCCTGGGGGAACACACATGCTATCAGGAGGGGACCCAAGATGCTGCCCTGGGGAAACACACATGCTATCAGGAGGAGGGGACCCAAGATGCTGCCCTGGGGAAACACACATGCTATCAGGAGGAGGGGACCCAAGATGCTGCCCTGGGGAAACACACATGCTATCAGGAGGGGACCCAAGATGCTGCCCTGGGGAACACACATGGTATCAGGAGGGGACCCAAGATGCTGCCCTGGGAGAACACATATGCTATCAGGAGGAGAGGACCCAAGATGCTGACCTGGGGGAACACACATGCTATCAGGAGGGGACCCAAGATGCTACCCTGGGAGAACACACATGATGCTATCAGCAGGAGTTCTGATTCTGCAGTATTGACCTCTGACAATTTGCTTCCTAACAAGTAAGATTTAAACCAGAGAGAGACGTCAGTCATCCCTCAAGATGGGTGACATCTGAAGCACATCACTGAAGTTCTAAGAGGAAGTCAAGGGAAGTTCATAGTTTCCTAGAGAATTCTAACAAGGTTTACCTAGTCATATTTCTAATTTTCCCCTGTGTTTCAGAAACAGTGACCAACACAGTTTCAGAAAGTGACCAACACAGTTCCACAGTTTCAGAAAGTGACCAACACAGTTCCACAGTTTCAGAAAGTGACCAACACAGTTCCACTGTTTCAGAAAGTGACCAACACAGTTCCACTGTTTCAGAAAGTGACCAACACAGTTCCACTGTTTCAGAAAGTGACCAACACAGTTCCACTGTTTCAGAAAGTGACCAACACAGTTCCACTGTTTCAGAAAGTGACCAACACAGTTCCACTGTTTCAGAAAGTGACCAACACAGTTCCACTGTTTCAGAAAGTGACCAACACAGTTCCACTGTTTCAGAAAGTGACCAACACAGTTCCACTGCTTCAGAAAGTGACCAACACAGTTCCACTGCTTCAGAAAGTGACCAACACAGTTCCACTGTTTCAGAAAGTGACCAACACAGTTCCACTGTTTCAGAAAGTGACCAACACAGTTCCAATGTCACAGAAACACAGACAACACACAAGTTTCAGTCACAAAGACAAGCCAAGAAACAGGTTTCACTGTCACACAAACATTAATATCATAGTTGTTGTTATAGACAGCAACAGCAGTGTGTATGTGGGGGGGGGTGAGTAATACCCTGGTGGGGGTCATGAGTATTGTTGACTCAACACACGTGTGAGGGGTGAAGATGCTTACTCATCTCCCGCACCGGATGTTGCAGTGCAATCCGCAGGAGATGCAGAAGTGCAGAGAGAGAGAGAAAGGAATGGAAAGAGTAGAGAGGGATGAGAGAACACAGGCGAAGGGGACAGCAGAAAAAAGGGAGAGGAGCGAAAAGGGATAAAAGCAGGAGAGAGAGAGAGAACTAGAAAGCAGAGTGTGAGAGCAGCGAGGGTAGTCTGCTGTGGCTGTCAACGTCTCTCACCTCACAGCGTCACAAACTAGAAAACTTTCTTACAACTGAGATAGAGGCGAGAAATACTGATCCCCTACGTACGTACGTACGTACGTGTGTGTGTGTGTGTGTGTGTGTACAAACACTGGGAACTGTCTAAACTCATTACAAACTGACTCACAAATCAGTCCCTCTGCCTTGATACATCCGCAGCAAAGGCACGAAGATGGACACTAGGATAGTGGAGGGGTGAGAGAGATGTGCAGCAGTTGAAGACGGCATCACAGGTGGGCAGGGGCCGCTAGTAGCCACACACCAAGACAGTTGTAAACTGCTGCGACCAGACAGCTGAGAGCCACGTATAACAAGTGACCCCTCCTCCCACACCTGGTGACGCAGGATGAGAGGAAGTGCTGCAACGGGGAAACAGTGCTGCAACGGGAAAAACAGTGATGTCACAGGTCAGGTGACATCACAACAAGGATGGCAGCGCAAATGGCGGCGCGGATGTCAGCAGTTTGACGCAGAAGCAGCAGCATCCAGGCTGCTGCAAGAATCTTCAGCCTCAGCATCCTCACTCATCAATCATCTCTCCCCCCACTCTCAAAAATGTAAACAATACCCCCAACCTGAACCATACTAGTACCGTGTCTGTAATATACCTGTACCATACCTGTAATATACATAGGAAGGCAGGTGTGACCAAATGTAGATGGAGGGGGAGGAAGGGAAATGGAATGGGATGAATGGAATAAGAATGGGAAGTGAGCAAATAGGAAGGTGATAGAGGAATAGGAAAACATTGGAGGCATAAGAATGGGATGGAAGGAATGGGAGTAGAATGAAGGAACAGAGATGGAGAGACGAAACAGACGTGTGGTGGAATGAAAGGGGAGAGAGAGACAGAGACAGAGAGAGAGGAAGGGGGAGACAGAGAAATTACATTCAGGGAACATTCAGGAGAGAGAGAAGAGAGAGAGGAAGAGAGAGAGAGAGAGAGAGAGAGAGAGAGAGAGAGAGACTAACAAAGCTAGCTTGCTGGGAGAGACTGATCAATACAGGGGAGATGCCGCTGCAACTGTTGGGGCGGTAGAGAGGGAGAGAGAGGGAGATAGGGTAGACAGAAGCGAAAGCTGGGAAAAGGAGAGGAAGAGGAGGGTAAGAGGGAAGTATAAGGAGAAAGTAGAAAAGGAGTGAAGAACGGAATTAGAGAGAAGGGTGAAGGAGGGGCAGGTTGAAGTGTGACGGGTAGGGTGATGGAGATTGTTGGAGGAAGACAGGTAGGGTGGAGGATGCTGGTGACGGAGGAAGCTGGGAGAGGGAGAGGGTGATGGAGGAGGCTTGGAGAAAGGGAGGGTGATGGAGGAGGCTGGTAGGGAGGGTGATGGAGGAGGCTTGGAGGGAGAGAAAGTGATGGAGGAGGACAGGTAGCCATGGGATTATAAAGAGATACCTCCTCCTTTATCCCTCCATCCTCTCAGCTGTGGATATATCATATATATATACTATATTATACTACATATATATATATATATATTATTATTATATATAAGAGAGAGAGAGAGAGAGAGAGAGAGTAGAGAGTAGGAAGAGGAGAGATAGAGAAGAGGGAGAGAAGAGAGGGAGAGATAGAGGGAGAGATAGAGGGAGAGGGGGAGAGAGAGGGGAGAGAAGGGAGAGAGAAGGAGAGAAGGGAGAGAGAGGGGAGAGAGGGGAGAGAGAGGGGAGAGAGGGGAGAGAGAGGGAGGAGGAGAGAGGGGGAGAGAGAGTGGGAGAGGGGAGAGAGGGGGGAGAGAGGGGGAGAGAGAGGGGGAGAGGGGGGAGAGGGGGGGAGAGATGGAGGAGATGTAGAGAGATGAGAGAGTATGAGGTATGAGTGTGCATCTCAAACTCAACACTCTTTGGTTGGAAACTTAAAGCTGTGTACACGGCAGTAGCTGTGGTGGTGCTGTGTGGGTTGTGGTGGTGCTGTGTGGCGGTTGTGGTGGTGGTGCTGTGTGGTGGTTGTGGTGGTGGTGCTGTGTGGCGGTTGTGGTGGTGGTGCTGTGTGTGGGGTTGTGGTGGTGGTGTGCTGTGTGGCGGTTGTGGTGGTGGTGCTGTGTGGCGGTTGTGGTGGTGGTGCTGTGTGGCGTGTGGTGGTGGTGCTGTGTGGGGTTTGTGGTGGTGCTGTGTGGCGTTGTGGTGGTGGCGTGTGGGGTGTGTGGTGGCTGTGTGGGGCTGGTGGTGGTGCTGGTTGGCGTTGTGGTGGTGGTGTGTGTGGCTGGTTGTGGTGGTGGTGCTGTGTGGCGGTTGTGGTGGTGGTGCTGTGTGGCGGTTGTGGTGGTGGTGCTGTGTGGGGTTTGGTGGTGGTGCTGTGTGGGTTGTGTGGTGGTGCTGTGTGGCGGTTGTGGTGGTGGTGCTGTGTGGCGGTTGTGGTGGTGGTGCTGTGTGGCGGTTGTGGTGGTGGTGCTGTGTGGTGGTTGTGGTGGTGTTGCTGTGTGGCAGTTGTGGTGGGTGGGTGGGGTTGTGGTGGTGGTGCTGTGTGGTGGTTGTGGTGGTGGTGCTGTGTGGCGGTTATTGTGGTGGTGCTGTGTGGCGGTTGTGGTGGTGGTGCTGTGTGGTGGTTGTGGTGGTGGTGCTGTGTGGCGGTTGTGGTGGTGGTGCTGTGTGGTGGTTGTGGTGGTGGTGCTGTGTGGCGGTTGTGGTGGTGGTGCTGTGTGGCGGTTGTGGTGGTGGTGCTGTGTGGTGGTTGTGGTGGTGGTGCTGTGTGGCGGTTGTGGTGGTGGTGCTGGTGTGGCGGTTGTGGTGGTGGTGCTGTGTGGCGGTTGTGGTGGTGGTGCTGTGTGGTGGTTGTGGTGGTGCTGTGTGGCGGTTGTGGTGGTGGTGCTGGTGTGGTGGTTGGTGGTGGTGCTGTGTGGCGGTTGTGGTGGTGTGGTGTGGCGGTTGTGGTGGTGGTGCTGTGTGGGTTGTGGTGGTGGTGCTGTGTGGGGTTGTGGTGGTGGTGCTGTGTGGGGTTGTGGTGGTGGTGCTGTGTGGCGGTTTTGTGGTGGTGCTGGTGTGGCGGTTGTGGTGGTGGTGCTGGTGTGCGGTTGTGGTGGTGGTCGCTGTGTGGCGGTTGTGGTGGTGGTGCTGTGTGGTGGTTGTGGTGGTGCTGGTGTGGTGGTTGTGGTGGTGGTGCTGTGTGGCGGTTGTGGTGGTGGTGCTGGTGTGGTGGTTGTGGTGGTGGTGCTGTGTGGCGGTTGTGGTGGTGGTGCTGGTGTGGTGGTTTGTGGTGGTGGTGCTGTGTGGCGGTTATTGTGGTGGTGCTGGTGTGGTGGTTATTGTGGTGGTGCTGTGTGGCGGTTGTGGCTGGCTTAGTGTTGTGGTGTGGTGCTGGTTAGTGTTGTGGTGGTTAGTGTTGGTTATTGTGGTGTGGTGCTGGTTATTGTGGTGCTGGTTAGTGGTGCTGGTGTGGTGGTTAGTGTTGTGGTGCTGGTGTGGTGGTTAGTGTTGTGGTGCTGGTTAGTGTTGTGGTGGTTAGTGTTGTGGTGTGGTGCTGGTTAGTGTTGTGGTGTGGTGCTGGATAGTGGTGCTGGTGTGGTGGTTGGTGTTGTGATGTGGTGCTGGTTAGTTGTGTGCAGGTGGTGGGCTGGTTAGTGTTGTGGTGCGGTGGTGGTGTGCTGTGTGGTGGTTAGTGTTGTAGTGTGGTGGTTAGTGTTGTAGTGTGGTGGTTAGTGCTGTAGTGTGGTGGTTAGTGCTGTAGTGTGGTGGTTAGTGTTGTGGTGCAGGTGTGGTGGTTAGTGTTGTAGTGTGGTGGTTAGTGTTGTAGTGTGGTGGTTAGTGCTGTGGTGTGGTGGTTAGTGTTATGGTGTAGTGGTTAGTGCTGTGGTGTGGTGCTAGTGTTGTGGTGCTGGTGTGCTGGTTAGTGTTGTGGTGCTGGTGTGCTGGTTAGTGTTGTGGTGCTGGTGTGCTGGTTAGTGTTGTGGTGGTGGTTAGTGTTGTGGTGGTGGTTAGACTGCCAGTGCTGGTTGCGTGTTGTAGGTGTGTGGTAGTGGTGTGGTCGCCAGTGTTGTGGTGCTGGTGTGCTGGTTAGTGTTGTGGTGGTGGTTAGTGTTGTGGTGGTGGTTAGTGCTGTAGTGTGGTGGTTAGTGTTGTGGTGTAGTGGTTAGTGGTGTGGTGTGGTGCTAGTGTGCTGGTTAGTGTTGTGGTGGTGGTTAGTGTTGTGGTAGTGGTTAGTGTTGTGGTGGTGGTTATTGTGGTAGTGGTTAGTGTTGTGGTGGTGGTTATTGTGGTAGTGGTTAGTGTTGTGGTGGTGGTTATTGTGGTAGTGGTTAGTGTTGTGGTGGTGGTTAGTGATGTGGTGCTGGTTAGTGGTGGTGGTTAGTGGTTAACTGTGTGGTGGTGCTGATAGCTGGTGTTGGTGGTAGCTAGTACTTATGATCACACATATAATGAACGACGAGAATGAGAGAATGAGAGAGAATGAGAGGAGAAGAGAGAGAGAGAGAGAGAGAGAGAGAGAGAGAGAGAGAGAGAGAGAAATCATTGTTTACCTCAACTCTGACCTTAAAAACGTAAACAACAATAATTCCATGATATAACAACATTTACAACAGAACATTCAACATTCATTTCATAGCATAAATATTGACTATTTGAAGTCACTTATATTCGAGATTCTGTATGTATATATGTATATGTACTCACCAAATTATACCCATCTAATTGTGGTTGCAGGGGTCGAGTCATAGCTCCTGGTCCAGCCTCTTGTATGTTTGCGTACGTATGTATGCGTATAGTATATGTATGTGTACGTATGTATGTACGAGACAGAGGAACCCACATGTAAACAGAACGTGGAAATCAAATCTCACTGCACGTTCCGACCTCCAATTGACGTCCTCTTCAGCAGGTGCAAGCGAGTCATGTCACCCAAGATGTCATGACTTTTTTCTTCTTTTTGTTAGGTAAATTCAGTTGACGCTGCTGTTAATTACAGCAGCAGCAGCAGCAGCAGCAGCAGCAGCAGCATCCTTAGTAGGCAAGAACAACAACAGTATTTCCAGGAGATGCGCAAATCTTGTTGCCATGGAAACCCAGCCACCCACAATAACAGTGATAATATGAACACCAGTGTTATCCTCCCACCATTGATAACAGATGAACAAAACAGCGTTATCCTCCACAATAACAGTAATAATAATAATAATAATATCTTTATTTACTACAAGTACAGGTACAAGGTATACAGACCATAGCTGACACCAATGACGTACTACTATATAGAAAGTCCCTTATTATGCTGAGCATTTCCCGCAAATTAGGTCAGTTTTGTCCCAGGATGCGACCCACACCAGTCCACTAACACCCAGGTACCTTTTTTACACTGATGGGTGAACAGGACAGCAGGTGTCTTATGGAAACACGTCCCTAATGTTTTCCAGCCGTACCGGAGGAGATTCGAACCCCGGACGTCAGTGTGTGAGCTGAGTGCGCTAGCGATCCAGCTACGGGTCAGCTCAACAAAATATAAGGTTATGTTGCCACACAAGCTTATAATCAATGCACACCTTCGCTTAGACACTCATTACATCACGGATTACTAAATCTAAGCAACACCTTTACTTTGAGAGAAGCAAACTACTTAAATCTGACTACACGAACGTCAAGAATGAAGGACTGTAGTTAGACAGGTCTAACTGCAGTGGGTGTGAGTTAGACCCTAGGCAGGTCTAATTTACACCCACTCGTGTACCCGTCCAACCTATATTTAGGGCTACGTTCTTAATCTCCTGTGTGGAACGTTATTCAAGTCCTTATTGAAACGTTTCGTCTACACAGTAGGCTTCTTCAGTCATATACAGAGGCAGGTGGTGGTGTAATCAGTCCCTAAATACTTTAATCAGAGGTAAACTTGCTACATCAACTTAAAAAGAGTCTAAGGAACAATATTAACCTTCTTAAAATTACAGAAGAGAAAGAAGATACACTGAATCACAACATTAACTTAAGAGTCGAAATCAAGGCACTAAGTTAGGATCTATATTAGAGGCAAAGTTAGAATAAGAAAGATCGAGGCCTGATGAGAAACAAAGTCACAGATACAGAGATATAGACAGGGAGAGAGAAAGAGATAAAAGAAGAAATAAAGGGATAATATATATATATATATATATTTATTAGTCACAAAGATAGAGTGAGGGACTCAAAAGCTTGAGTGCGTGTGCTTAAAACTGACTCAACTTATTGATCCCACAACTATTGGGTTAGGTAGAGGGGGAGGGGGAGAGAGGGAGGTAAATGTGGGAGTGAGGAGAGAGAGGGGGGGGGGGCAGGAGAGAAAAACAGAAAAATACTGTAGAAAATGAAGTCAACAGGAAAATGAAAATAGGAAACAAAAGGAACAGGAAGGAAACGAAATAGATAAAATATGAGAGAGAGAGAGAGAGAGAGAGAGAGAGAGAGAGAGAGAGAGAGAGAGAGAGAGAGAGAGAGAGAGAGAGAGAGAGAGAGAGAGAGAGAGAGAGAGAGTGGGGAGAGTGTTAAAACGATAGGGGGACTACATGAAAAATGTTGTCGGGGGTCAACGGCCCAGTCATAGACCAGGCTTCCTAGGGGATCAAGGCCTGATCAACCAGGCTGTTACTACTCGCCCGCACACACCAACGTACGAAGCTTGGCGAATCAGGAACTTCCTTGAGGAAAACTTGTCCAGTTTCCTCTTGAAGACAGCTAGAGGTCTTCTGGTAATCCCCCTTACGTATGGTGGGAGGCTGTTAAAGAGTCTTGGTCCTCTTACACCTCTGCTTTTCACTGGGGGTATTTCGCACGTTTCTACCGAGAGACTGTTTTCGCAATGAGTGATTTGTGTGTGTGAAGGACTGGGACCAGTCCCTCTAGGATTTTCCATGCTTAGGCTACAATGTATCTTCGTCGCCTTTATTCCAAGGAGTACAGTTCGAGGGACTTCACACGTTCCCAGTAATTTAGGTGCTTGAATGAATCTATGAGAGAAGTGAAGGTTCTCTGCACATTCTCCAGGTCTGCAATTTCACCTGCCTTGAAAGGAGCTGTTAGTGTACAGCAGTACCCCAGCTGGGAGAGAACAAGTGACTTGAAGAGTGGCTTGGCATCTCTGTGTTGAAGGTTCTAGTTATCCAGCCTAGCATTATTCTGGCGGTGACAGTGACACTGTTGTCATCGCTGTAATGAGTAGAGTTAGTTTTACGATACACAGATAACCTTGCATGGGGGAGAGGAGCTTACCGCGACGTTTCGGTCAGACTTGGACCATTTCCCTAGTTTTACACACTGTGTTAGTTTCTGTCTCATCAATGTTTCCATGACAGAGTAACTGTAGGTTGATAGTGCTGGAGTGGGAGGATGCTGTGAGAGGGATAAACACACTAAAGTTAGGATAAAGAAATGAAGGTGAGGGGAGAATATGAGGGTGGGGGAATATGGGGGTGGGGAGAATATGGGGGTGGAGAAAATATAGGGGTGAGGATAATACGGTGGTTGGGGAATATGGGGGGTGGGTTGTGTGGATGTGAAACTGGAGCCTGCCCAAGGGACATAACCCAGCTCCCACGATATTAATGTTTTGGGACACAGTAGCAACAACATGATGGGGGGGAGGAGAGTGGGGAAAGGGAGGGGATGAGAGGAGGGAGATGGAGGGAGGGGTAATATTTTTAACAAGACTCGTGTCCATCACTCCTACTCTAACAAATTTTTCTCCTTCGTGAGAAAATGCACTTTCTTAAATTGAAACATGTACCCTGTGCTGCCAGACGTAAGCCACCCCCCGCACTGCCAGACGTAAGCCAACCCCGCGCTGCCAGATGTAAGCCACCTCCACGCTGCCAGACGTAAGCCACCCCCGCGCTGCCAGACGTAAGCCAACCCCGCGTTTCAGAAGTAAAATAAGAGCCAATTATAATAAAAGTGACTTTACTAACTGTAGACGTTGTTAGATGAAACTGTAGATGAAACTACTAACTGTACAAATGGTTGTTAAAACAGGCCACTTTGCTAACTTAACAAGACCACTTTGTTAACCTAACATAGCGGCCTCCATGGTTAGCTCATACGCTAAACCAGTCCAAGATAAAATGAGCTTTATGCTAAGATGACACAAAGTAAAAAATAAACTGAACGAGAGGGAGAGAGTGGGGAGAGGAAAGGGGAACAGAGGGGAGATGAGGTGAGGGGAGATGAGTTGAGGGGAAAAGAAAACAGGAAGGGATGGTGAGGGGGGGAAGAGGGAGTGAGAGGGTCGTATGTATGAAGAGTGGGAACGAGAGGGGAATAATATGAACTTGAGTTACTCTAACTTAAGCATAAACACACTAATAAAAACTTAAGTTACTATAATTTGGGTGAACTTAACTCAAACTGGTGAAGTTGAAACTTAGTAAGTAGAGAGGAAAAAAAATGTTTGTCATGTGATCCTGTCAAGAGTAGCCAGACACTGCTACCAGCTGACTCCTGTCACACACACACACACACACACACACACACACACACACACACTCACTCACACACACACACACACACTCACACACAAACACAAACAAACAGTAACCTCTCCCAAAGTAACCCCTCTTTCTGCTTCACATTATCAGGGGAGGGGTTTAAAAACAGTGACGTCACGAGAGGGGACCATCAAAACTCCAGTTTACAATCAATGTAAACAATCAGGGAAAGAGGGGGTTTGGGAAGGGAAGTTAGGGTGTTGGGTGATGGGGAGTGGCAAGGGATAAAGGGTGATGAGGTGGTAAGGTATAAAGGGTGATGGGGTGTAGTAAGGGATAAAGGGTGATGGGGTGTATTAAGGGATAAAGGGTGATGGGGGGCGAGAGAAGAGAGGCTAAGGGGGATGACTCAGCTCATTCATAAAGAGGCTGCTGCACAGTCCTCTCCCTCCTGCAGACCGCGATGGCGGCTGCTACTACTGCTGCTACTGCAGGTGCTGCTGCTGCAGGTGGTGGGGATGCTGTTACTACTGCTGCTGCAGGTGGTGATGCTACTACTACTAGTGTTGGTAGTGCTGCTGGTGTTTCTTGCATCCTCCCCACACACAGTATCTAAACTGGATTCCCACAGTTCCTTATATATAAAGAAGTGCATAATACCACTAATACCAGCACTCGGTATTCCTTGAATGAAGAGTTTAGATCTACGTGACATACCAGAGGACTTAATACACACACAGCTCCCTTGCACAGACGAGGAGGAGGAGGCAGCAAAACAATACCAGCCAAACACCAGCACCAACAACAACCCACATCATAAAAGCCAACAAAAGCATGACGAGATGCCATATTACGAATTTTTATGGATACATGTTATACCTCTGATGAGTTTTTCTACTCCCGGAGCCCGGCCATGGGTCAGGCTCGTCTGGTGGTAGCATGGTCAACCTGGCTGAAACAACCCAAACATACACCACACAAGCCTGTATGGATTTAGAGGTGACAGACCAAGCTTGTCACAGCTACTAAACCACTACGACACTACGGCGTTGGAAAATAAACAAAACGTAGATGTGGTGTACACCAAAATGAGGGCCATATATTTAATATAATATTAATATATATATATATATATATATATATATATATATATATATATATATATATATATATATATATATATATATATATATATATATGACCATAAACAGTAGTAGTACAAATTAGTGTACTAATGTTGTACTACAGTAATAGTACATAATTAGTGAATACAGATAAACTACAAGTAAATTTTGTAGTGAAGAATACAAAGAATATTGTTCCGTGTCTGAAACACTACACAAATAACCTGAACACAAGAAAATTACACGACGTTTCATCTCCTATTTGGGGTAAGTTATTTGTGTACGTCTTGTACTGGCTGGCTAGAGACCAGGCCTCCAAACTCATGAGACTGAGGAACGAGCCTTCACCACTGTCTTCAAGCACCCATACAGGTTTACCCCTCTCACATTAATGTAATAAATGTTGTTAGTGAAGGTGTTGTATGTGAGGTCTGATGGGACAGCTGGAATGTCCCCAACACCAGCTGGAAAGCCCCAACATCAGTTGGAAAGCCTCATCACCAGCTGGAATGTCCCCATCGCCAACTGGAATGTCCCATCACCAGCTGGAACCTGTATGTGTTTAACTTACTTCCTCAAAATGTAGACACATACGCTCCTCTCGTTATCTTTTTACTTTCCCGAGAGAGAGAGAGAGAGAGAGAGAGAGAGAGAGAGAGAGAGAGAGAGAGAAGAGAGAGAGAGAGAGAGAGAGGGAGGGAGGCTGGCACAGCAGTATTTGGTCACATCAACATTAATAATTACAGAAGATGAATATCGGGCCAGGTATTGCACTGACATGTTCCACCAGCAACAACCACTACTACCACCATCACCACCACTACTACCACCACCATCACCACCACTACTTCATCTTCAACATTTATAGTATACCATCACAGACAATTAACAGTATTATAATATCGGTACTCAGGTGTGTAAATTACCCAGGACTTATTTCCACTAAGGTCCTCGACTCCATGGATTTTGCTAAGACATTTGACGAATGTGAACATGGAATAGCAATCACAAAATAAGACATGAAAAAGGAGGAGCACTGCAGCAGGCCTACTGGCCAGTACTAGGTAGGTCCTTCTCAAACCCAAACCCACTAACATTCAGAATTCTAACAAAAAGAGCACAAAGACTAGCGATAAACAAAATAAAGTGAAGCATAGTCTCAAGTAAATAAAAGCGCCCAGTACCTCAAGGCACTCCTGGCACCTACACTGTTTCCCGCCCCTACAACACATACAGACACTACCCACAGCTTCATGTCATCCTTTGCGGATACAAAAATAAGTTTGAAAGTTGCCACGGTAGAAGACAGACAAATCACAGAGATATCAACAAAGGACATATAACCGATTTGCATTGGTGACAAATATTATCGAGATACATTAAGAATGAAGAGAAAATGAGTAGAGGCTGTGACACACACCCAAACCATCTCACACAACCAGAATACATAAAAGACTTAGGAAAAATAATATTGGATGACCTATCAGAGAACACAATGCAGCAAAGAGAAGGAAAATGAGAGGGTGGATAATGAGAACTTACAAAACACGAGAAATTACGCCATAATGGTATCATTCACAATAATTTATGCTCTCACGTCTAGAATATTGCTCTATGTACACAGTGATGGTAGGAGAGAGAGGTCATAGCTCAAAAATATCCAGAAATCATTTACTGCCGGCAGAGAGTCAATATATCATTTAAACTACCGAGATGCTTCGAAGTTCTGGGAATGCACTCTCTGGAGCCAATATGAAAAAGATATCTGATTATATATATACGTGGAAGATACTTGAAGGCTTAGTCCCAAATATACACACTACCATAACTTATGGGAGATGGAGGACGTGACAGAGGGTGGGAGGAAGGAATGTAGGGATGGAGAGACAGAGGGTGGGAGGAAGGAATGTAGGGATGGAGAGACAGAGGGTGGGAGGAAGGAATGTAGGGATGGAGAGACAGAGGGTGGGAGGAAGGAATGTAGGGATGGAGAGACAGAGGGTGGGAGGAAGGAATGTAGGGATGGAGAGACAGAGGGTGGGAGGAAGGAATGTAGGGATGGAGAGACAGAGGGTGGGAGGAAGGAATGACGATGGGAGAGGGGGAGAGGAGAGAGAGGAGAGAGAGAGAGAGAGAGAGAGAGAGAGAGAGAGAGAGAGAGAGAGAGAGAGAGAGAGAAAGTCAGTTGATCAAATGAAAATGCTGGCCCACAGATTGCTCCAACTTCATCCTGTTCCCTACTTGTATGTTTTACAACAATAAAAATGCTTTCAAATGAGCTGATGTAGGTAACAGCTCTTAGCTTGTCAATAAAGTTAGGAATCCTTAACTTGTAAATAGCTTGTCAATAAAGTTAGGGATCCTTAACCTAACCTTGTCAAACCCTGTGTAAAAAAAAAAGAAGAGAGAGAGAGAGAGAGAGAGAGAAGAGAGTATTATAAATAAAATGTCGATGAATTATCTTTTATTGTTTTTAAATAAATTAAATAAGTATAACACTATTAATAAATTAAACTTAATGAAATATTGTAATATTAGATTAAATTGTAAATGTAAAAAGAAGAGAGAGAGAGAGAGAGAGAGAGAGAGAGAGAGAGAGAGAGAGAGAGAGAGAGAGAAAGACACGGATACACAGACCACATCTAAGTATAGCACCAGCCACACTCACGGGCCTCCTGCCAACACTCCACAAGCACAACCCAGGCAATCACCACACATGCACTCTCTTAACTTGTACCTGCACTCTCTTAACTTGTACCTGCACTCTCTTAACTTGTACCTGCACTCTCTTAACTTGTACCTGCACTCTCTTGTACCTGCACTCTCTTAGCTTGTACCTGCACTCTCTTAGCTTGTACCTGCACTCTCTTAGCTTGTACCTGCACTCTCTTAGCTTGTACCTGCACTCTCCTAACCTGTACCTGCACTCTCCTAACCTGTACCTGCACTCTCTTAACCTGTACCTGCACTCTCTTAACCTGTACCTGCACTCTCTTAACCTGCACCTGCACTCTTGTACCTACACTCACTGCTTGCAAAAACATAGTCTAAACTTGCAACAACATCAGTTTTAGCTTGCAACAGTCTGACTGAGATATCAACATGACGAAATATCAACAAAAATCACAACAGTTGTAGCAACAACACTGCGCCTTACTCCCACGAAAGCGTTATACGGAGTCTAGGAGAGGCAGGAAGAGCCAAAAAGAAAAGTTAGGCCTACCCCCTCCCTTTGTAGTAATGATGTGTCAAACACACTTACCGTCTGTACTCACCCATTTGTGGTTGGAGGGGTCGATTCACAGCTCCTGTCTGTCTTCTTGTGGCACCAGGGCTAGGGAGAGATTTGGAGAAAGTGTGTTTCCATTACCCCACCTCCACTTCCTCCCTCCCTATCCCATCTACACACACCCCAATCCTCCCTATCCACCCCTCCTAACCCCATCTCCCTCCTAACACTATTCCCCTCCCTCCTCTCTTCCCGAGTTCCTTCCAAACCTTGTAAATATTCTGAGGTCTAAATAATGCCACATGAAAGCTTAGTGCTGAGGTCGTAAGAGGCATCAGATTCCTTACTGGGTTGTCTGGGATGGGATCCAATCCTCTTGCTAATTCCAGGGATTATGCTCTTCCCCTGTAAAATGAGAAGCTTACTACTGTACAACTTTTAAAAGCGTAAAAGATATATGAAGAAGGGAAGAATGAGGAAGATAGATAGGGAGAGAGAGGGAGGGGATAGGGAGAAGGGGAGAGAATGAGTGTCCACTAAGTATCAGTGTTCCACAAGGCACTGTTACGACTGCTTCAGTGATCTACGTCATACAAAATAACCACGGGGGAGGGGAAGAATTGAATGATAGCTCTAGGCCTTTCGTGTTGCAATCAACACAGCAGGAGCTTGCAATGTTGAAGAAATGAGTAGGAAGTCCAGGTAGATACGTTCCAGGGGAACAACTCTAGGCAGAATGAGATGGCATCAAACCATACCACGGGTAGGGCTTGAACCCGCGGTCACAGAGTTTTAAGACTTTCTGACCACAGGTTCAAGCAGACGAGTGCCAGGAGCCAGAAAAGACGAAGACAAGGAATTATAACAGTGCCAGTAGAAAACATATAAAAGCACATCAACATTAAATATTCAGTAATGACCTAATAACCACAACATTAGTAACATGGCAACTAGCACCAATACGCCGTCAGACTTCATATCGTATCATAAAAAGACTTAATATTCTGATCACCAGAGTATCTGGCATCTATCGGTAGAGAAAATTCCCTAAAGAAAATGGGTCTAGAGGAAGCAGCGAAAGGGGAGACAATCCTATTTCCAGAGGCTGACCCATTTCACCCTTAGGTAAACACTGGTTTATCCAGTATAAAATATAAAATATAATTAAATATAATTCAATTGAGGATGTTGCTTACATCTTCACCGCCAGACAAGAATACTTTAATCTATTAAAATAATCCTGAAAATACACTCTAAGCATACATACACAGTGAGAGAAATACTCCTCTCTGTGTGTATATCGTATAATCACACTGCAGTATAATTGAGTCTCCTACCTCCAGGTAAACAACATTATAACGTATGTTTTTGCATATTTTCTTGGGTGTTTAAGCAACACAATGAGGGAGATAACATTCACAAAATGTTTATAATATGAAATAACTCAGCTATGTTAAGAATCTACCAGAGCTATGTTGATCCACTTGTTCTGCTGCAAGACGAATAGGAGGATAATGAAGAGGGGAAGAGGAAAAGGAGGAAGAGGAGAGGGGTGGGGAAGAGGAGGATTAGGAGGACTTTTAACATTTGGAGGGAGAGGATTAGGAACAAGAGGATCAGGACTATTACGATTAGGAGAAAGAGGAGGATTAGGAGGACTGTTAGGATTTGGAGGACTTAGGATTAGGAGGACTGTTAGGATTAGGAGTAACAGGAAGAGCAGCAGCGGGCGAACGAGAAAATATTTAAAGTACCCTTTAAAACTCTCCATCAAAAACACGGCCTCCAACACCACAACCAATCACACTCTCCCTTATATATATATATATATATATATATATATATATATATATATATATATATAAGAACCAACCCCCGTTTTCTACTCACCAGTGATGTCATCGGCAGCACCTCCACACTCACCTGTTAATTAGACTAATTAATTCACTAATCCAGTCATTTTTTTTAGTCAAGGGGTGGAAGCGCTAAACCCCTACGGATTTAACGCTAAATTTCCAATACACAAACTATAACTTTATATATAAATAACATATATATATATATATATATATATATATATATATATATATATATATTTTTCTTCTTTCAACAAATTGGCCGTATCCCACCAAGGTGGGATACGGCCCAAAGAGAAAAACAAAAGTTTCTCTTTTTAACTTTAGTAATCTATACAGGAGAAGGGGTTACTAGCCCCTTGCTCCCGGCATTTTAGTCGACTCTTACGACACGCATAGCTTACGGAGGAAGAATTCTGTTTCACTTCCCCATGGAGATAGGAAATAAGAACAAGAACTAGTAAGAAAATAGAAGAAAACCCAGAGGGGTGTGTATATATATGCTTGTACATGAATGTGTAGTGTGACCTAAGTGTAAGTACAAGTAGCAAGATGTACCTGAAATCTTGCATGTTTATGAGACAGAAAAAAGACACCAGGAATCCTACCATCATGTAAAACAATTACAGGCTTTCGTTTTACACTCACTTGGCAGGACGGTAGTACCTCCCTGGGTGGTAGTACCTCCCTGGGTGGTTGCTGTCTACAAACCTTTTACTTAGGATATATATATATATATATATATATATATATATATATATATATATATATATATATATATATATATATATATATATATTACAACTAAATTGTAATAATTTCAATAAATTAAGATTAATAAAATGCATTTAAAAATTGCGAAACCTTAATTGGTGACAATACAAATATTTATTCAGAAAGAGAATAATTTAGATAGCAAACACTACAACTTGTTAATTATTAAGGTTATTAAAGCAATTATTGTCTAATTCCTCTTATTATGAACCAAAAATAAAATATATACATTATATATATATATATATATATATAGTTTTTTGCAAAACAACCACGGGGAGAGTTGAATGATAGCTCTAGGCCATTCGTGGTGCAATCAGCTATGTATGATAATCTATGTAAATGTATTTGTGTATACCTGAATAAACTTACTTACTTACTAATAATATATCAACACATCATCAGGAGCTTGCAATGTTGCAGAAATGAGTAAGAAGTCCAGGTAGATTAATGCAGAGGAACGACTCTCTCCAGAACATACATACAGAGGTATTAGTACCATTTATGAAGTTACTGGTTTACTGGGTTTGAAGTCTCTCTACTGCATGAGGGTGGCCAGCAGTCAAGAATAATTTATTGCTTAATATAGTGATTAATGTAAATTCTAATGTGTATATACCCGGTGTATATACACAGATGCACACCTGTGTATATACACCGAGATATAAACTTCTCGGTGAATATACAGAAACACACACATCTAGGTGTGCATATATACACTGACATACACACCTCTCAAGTGTATATACACTGACACACACCTTACAGCACCTTCAGTGGGTCTGCACAAGCACCTTCAAGGTAGGTTGGAGATACTGGCTTGTGATACTGAACACAGCACCTTCTTAATTCAAGACAGCACTTCAAGTAGGTTGGAATACTGCTGTATACTGACCAGCACCTTCAATGTAGGTTGGAATACTGCTGTATACTGACAAGCACCTTCAAGGTAGGTTGGAATACTGCTGTATACTGACCAGCACCTTCAAGGTAGGTTGGAATACTGCTGTATACTGACCAGCACCTTCAATGTAGGTTGGAATACTGCTGTATACGTACAGAGAACCTTTACTGCACGTATAAGTTCCATCAAACACCTTAACTACTGGGAACGCCTGGAAGCACTAAACTTATATTCACTGGAGCGCAGGCGAGAGAGATATATCATAATCTACACCTGGAAGATTCTGGAGGGACTGGTCCCTAATATGCACACAGAAATCACTCCATATGAAAGCAAAAGACTTGGCAGACGGTGCAACGTACCCCAAGTGAAAAGTAGGGGCGCCACTGGTACACTAAGAGAAAACACAATAAGTGTCCGGGGCCCAAGACTGTTCAAAAGCCTCCCACCAACCATAAGGGGCATTACCAGCAGACCTCTGGTTGTCTTCAAGAGGGAGCTGGACAGATACCTAAAGTCAGTGCCTGATCAGCCGGGCTGTGGTTCTAACGCTGGACTACGTGCAGCCAGCAGTAACAGCCTCGTAAATGAATGGTTCAGAGAACCGACAAGTTGATAAATTAGACACATATGCTGTATGCTGTTCAAGATTGATGGACTGACTATATCGACTTAAGGCCGAGGGACTGATTACCTCAAATTTCTCCTGTTCTTCATGATTCTCCTTTGTATGGACTGATGAAGCCACTGTGTGGCGAAACGTTTCCTCAATAAAGATACCCAAGTGTTGCATATGTGTCTAATTTATCAGTAACAGCCTCGTTGATCAGGCCCCGAGCCACCGGGAGGCCTGGTCACAGATCGGGCCGCGGAGGTGTCGACCCCCGGAATGCCCTCCAGGTATACTGACCACCACCTTCAAGGTAGGCTGGAATACTGTTGTATACTGACCACCACCTTCATAGGCTGAATGTGTTCTGACAATATACTGATTGTATACTGACCACCACCTTCAAGGTAGGCTGGTATACTGTTGTATACTGACCACCACCTTCAAGGTAGGCTGGTATACTGTTGTATACTGACCACCACCTTCAAGGTAGGCTGGAATACTGTTGTATACTGACCACCACCTTCAAGGTAGGCTGGAATACTGTTGTATACTGACCACCACCTTCAAGGTAGGCTGGTATACTGTTGTATACTGACCACCACCTTCAAGGTAGGCTGGAATACTGTTGTATACTGACCACCACCTTCAAGGTAGGCTGTAATACTGTTGTATACTGACCACCACCTTCAAGGTAGGCTGTAATACTGTTGTATACTGACCACCACCTTCAAGGTAGGCTGGTATACTGTTGTATACTGACCACCACCTTCAAGGTAGGCTGTAATACTGTTGTATACTGACCACCACCTTCAAGGTAGGCTGGTATACTGTTGTATACTGACCACCACCTTCAAGGTAGGCTGGTATACTGTTGTATACTGACCACCACCTTCAAGGTAGGCTGTAATACTGCTGTATACTGACC
This sequence comes from Cherax destructor, assembly GCA_009830355.1. Lineage (NCBI taxonomy): Eukaryota > Metazoa > Arthropoda > Malacostraca > Decapoda > Parastacidae > Cherax > Cherax destructor. The sequence goes on from WNWK01000821.1 coordinate 45,692, forward strand.
ACCACCTTCAAGGTAGGCTGTAATACTGTTGTATACTGACCACCACCTTCAAGGTAGGCTGTAATACTGTTGTATACTGACCACCACCTTCAAGGTAGGCTGGAATACTGTTGTATACTGACCACCACCTGCGTACAGAGAACTTTCACTGCTCGTATACACTGTCAAGTATCTGAACTGCTGGAACGTTCAAAGTCTCTTCAACTGTATTCCTTGTAACGTAGGCGAGAAAGGCACATCATAATTTACACCTGGAAAGTCCTGGAGGGACTGGTACTAAACCTGAACACCTCCAATAAAAAGTAGGGGGGTGACGAGTACACTGAGAGAACCCAATAAATGTAAGGGAACCACGACTCTTCAATACATTACCTTCGTACATAGTGAATTACCAACAAACCTCTTACTCTTCAAGAGGGAACTGGACAAGTTCCTCACACCAGATCCTGACCAGCCGGGCTGTGGTTCTTACGTTGGACTGTGTGCGGCCAGCAGTAACAGCCTGGTTGATCAAGCCTTGATCCACCGGGAGACCTGGTCTAGAACCAGCATGCCGGGGTCGCTGACCCCCGGAAACGACTACAGGTATTGGAACTACGGGTCTTTCCCCTCTCATTCCCTCTTATCTCCCCTCTCCTACTAGAACAGTTCAGGCACTTAAATAACGTAGTGTCGTTTCCTTGATTTTCGGAGAGGGAATCAAGACAATTTTTGTGGAAACGAACTCCTTAACGAGGGTCTTGAAGGAAGAGAAGGAAGAGGGAAGACAGGAAGAAGGGTGTGAGAGGAGAGCAAAGGAGAAAGATGAGAGGCAAAACGAACACAAGAGAATGGTAAACAAAGGAGAAAACACGAGAATAGGTTGGGGAGAAAGTCGGAAAGAAGGGGGTCAGTCCCCAAGAGAGGTGAAGGGAACTTGACCTAGTAGATGAGACGAAAGATGAGGAAAAATAGAGAGAGGAAGAATAAACAAGGGGAGAGAGAGAGGCAGCAAAGGAGAGACAAGTTGAAATATTGATGATGGTCAGTGATGCCATGGAGGAAGAACAAGAGTGGAGGAAGACCAGGAAGAACAAGAGTGGAGGAAGACCAGGAAGAACAAGAGTGAAGGAAGACCAGGAAGAACAAGAGTGGAGGAAGACCAGGAAGAACAAGAGTGGAGGAAGACCAGGAAGAACAAGAGTGGAGGAAGACCAGGAAGAACAAGAGTGAAGGAAGACCAGGAAGAACAAGAGTGGAGGAAGACCAGGAAGAACAAGAGTGGAGGAAGACCAGGAAGAACAAGAGTGGAGGAAGACCAGAAAGAACAAGAGTGGAGGAAGACCAGGAAGAACAAGAGTGGAGGAAGACCAGGAAGAACAAGAGTGGAGGAAGACCAGGAAGAACAAGAGTGGAGGAAGACCAGGAAGAACAAGAGTGGAGGAAGACCAGGAAGAACAAGAGTGGAGGAAGACTAGGAAGAACAAGAGTGGAGGAAGACCAGGAAGAACAAGAGTGGAGGAAGACCAGGAAGAACAAGAGTGGAGGAAGACTAGGAAGAACAAGAGTGGAGGAAGACTAGGAAGAACAAGAGTGGAGGAAGACTAGGAAGAACAAGAGTGGAGGAAGACTAGGAAGAACAAGAGTGGAGGAAGACTAGGAAGAACAAGAGTGGAGGAAGACCAGTAAGAACAAGAGTGGAGGAAGACCAGGAAGAACAAGAGTGGAGGAAGACTAGGAAGAACAAGAGTGGAGGAAGACTAGGAAGAACAAGAGTGGAGGAAGACTAGGAAGAACAAGAGTGGAGGAAGACTAAGAAGAACAAGAGTGGAGGAAGACAGAGAACAAGAGTGGAGGAAGACAGAAGAAAAGAGAGGAGGAAGAGAAGAACAAAGTGGAGGAAGCGAAAAACAGAGTGGAGGAAGACAGGAAGAACAAGAGTGGAGGAAGACAGGAAGAACAAGAGTGGAGGAGAGAGGAAGAAGAAGAGTGGAGGAAGACTAGGAAGAAAAGGGAGAAGAAGGAAGACAAGAGTGGAGGAAGACAGGAGAAAAGAGTGAAGGAGGAAGAACAAGAGTAGGAGGGAGGAAGACAGAGGGAGGAAGACTGGAGGAAGGAGAAGAAGAAGAGGAGGAAGACTGGGAGTGAAGGAGGAAGAACAAGAGTGGAGGAAGACTGAGAGTGAAGGAGGAAGAACAAGAGTGGAGGAAGACTGAGGAGTGAAGGAGGAAGAACAAGAGTGGAGGAAGACTGGGAGTGAAGGAGGAAGAATAAGAGTGGAGGAAGACTGGGAGTGAAGGAGGAAGAATAAGAGTGGAGGAAGACTGAGAGTGAAGGAGGAAGAACAAGAGTGGAGGAAGACTGGGAGTGAAGGAGGAAGAACAAGAGTGGAGGAAGACAGAGTGAAGGAGGAAGAACTGAGAGTGAAGGAGGAAGAACAAGAGTGGAGGAAGACTGAGAGTGAAGGAGGAAGAACTAGAGTGGAGGAAGACTGGGAGTGAAGGAGGAAGAACAAGAGTAGAGGAAGACAGAGTGAAGGAGGAAGAACAAGAGTGGAGGAAGACTGGGAGTGAAGGAGGAAGAACAAGAGTGGAGGAAGACAGAGTGAAGGAGGAAGAACAAGGGGAGAAAATAAGGCAGAGGAAGACAAAGACGGAAAAAACAGAAGAATATCGGAGATGAGAGAGAACGAAGAAGAGAAACAGGAAGACAAAAACAGAACGGTAATAAACGGGAGAAAACAGAGAAATAAACGGATATTTCCCCTCACATCTGTTGTACCACCTTGAGGGGAAATATTACTTGTATTAAATAATACGTATGTGGCAAGCTAAACCCGTCGGGGCATACACCTGCTGGGCGAGTGTACGCGCGCACGCACGCACACACAAAGTGATGTAGTGGAGGCAGGAACCATACATAGCTTTAAGACGAGGTATGATAAAGCTCATGGAGCAGGGAGAGAACCCAGTAGCGGTCATTGAAGAGGCGGGGCCAGGAGCTGAGTCTCGACCCCTGCAACCGCAATTAGGTGAGTACACACACACACACAACACAGGGATGTTAGGAAGTATTTCTTCAGCCATAGAGTTGTCAGGAAGTGGAACAATCTGGAGAGTGATGTAAGTGGAGATAGGATCCATACACAGCTTTAAGAAGAGATATGATAAAAGCTCATGGAGCAGGGAGTGAGTGGACCTAGTAGCGACCAGCGAAGAGGCGGGGCCAGGAGCTGTGACTCGACCTCTACCCCCACATATAGGCGAGTATCCTTCATACCCGCCTCCTACACTTTCCTCCTTCCTTCCTTCCTTCCTGGGGCCGGGAGCTAGCTCACGTGAGACAATTTACTTTCACTAGAGTTGTGTAGTCGTGATAGTAACAGGCGGGGGACAGCCTGAAGGAAGACTAGGAAGCAGGAGGGGGACAGCCTGAAGGAAGACTAGGAAGCAGGAGGGAGACAGCCTGAAGGAAGACTAGGAAGCAGGAGGGAGACAGCCTGAAGGAAGACTAGGAAGCAGGAGGGAGACAGCCTGAAGGAAGACTAGGAAGCAGGAGGGAGACAGCCTGAAGGAAGACTAGGAAGCAGGAGGGGACAGCCTGAAGGAAGACTAGGAAGCAGGAGGGAGACAGCCTGAAGGAAGACTAGGAAGCAGGAGGGAGACAGCCTGAAGGAAGACTAGGAAGCAGGAGGGAGACAGCCTGAAGGAAGACTAGGAAGCAGGAGGGAGACAGCCTGAAGGAAGACTAGGAAGCAGGAGGGAGACAGCCTGAAGGAAGACTAGGAAGCAGGAGGGGACAGCCTGAAGGAAGACTAGGAAGCAGGAGGAGACAGCCTGAAGGAAGACTAGGAAGCAGGAGGGGACAGCCTGAAGGAAGACTAGGAAGCAGGAGGGAGACAGCCTGAAGGAAGACTAGGAAGCAGGAGGGAGACAGCCTGAAGGAAGACTAGGAAGCAGGAGGGAGACAGCCTGAAGGAAGACTAGGAAGCAGGAGGGAGACAGCCTGAAGGAAGACTAGGAAGCAGGAGGGAGACAGCCTGAAGGAAGACTAGGAAGCAGGAGGGGGACAGCCTGAAGGAAGACTAGGAAGCAGGAGGGAGACAGCCTGAAGGAAGACTAGGAAGCAGGAGGGGACAGCCTGAAGAAAGACTAGGAAGCAGGAGGGAGACAGCCTGAAGGAAGACTAGGAAGCAGGAGGGAGACAGCCTGAAGGAAGACTAGGAAGCAGGAGGGAGACAGCCTGAAGGAAGACTAGGAAGCAGGAGGGAGACAGCCTGAAGGAAGACTAGGAAGCAGGAGGGAGACAGCCTGAAGGAAGACTAGGAAGCAGGAGGGAGACAGCCTGAAGGAAGACTAGGAAGCAGGAGGGAGACAGCCTGAAGGAAGACTAGGAAGCAGGAGGGAGACAGCCTGAAGGAAGACTAGGAAGCAGGAGGGAGACAGCCTGAAGGAAGACTAGGAAGCAGGAGGAGACAGCCTGAAGGAAGACTAGGAAGCAGGAGGGAGACAGCCTGAAGGAAGACTAGGAAGCAGGAGGGAGACAGCCTGAAGGAAGACTAGGAAGCAGGAGGGAGACAGCCTGAAGGAAGACTAGGAAGCAGGAGGGGACAGCCTGAAGAAGGAAAGGACTGAGGCTAGGAAGCAGGAGGGACAGCCTGAAGGAAGACTAGGAAGCAGGAGGGAGACAGCCTGAAGGAAGACTAGGAAGCAGGAGGGAGACAGCCTGAAGGAAGACTAGGAAGCAGGAGGGAGACAGCCTGAAGGAAGACTAGGAAGCAGGAGGGGGACAGCCTGAAGGAAGACTAGGAAGCAGGAGGGAGACAGCCTGAAGGAAGACTAGGAAGCAGGAGGGAGACAGCCTGAAGGAAGACTAGGAAGCAGGAGGGAGACAGCCTGAAGGAAGACTAGGAAGCAGGAGGAGACAGCCTGAAGGAAGACTAGGAAGCAGGAGGGAGACAGCCTGAAGGAAGACTAGGAAGCAGGAGGGAGACAGCCTGAAGGAAGACTAGGAAGCAGGAGGGAGACAGCCTGAAGGAAGACTAGGAAGCAGGAGGGAGACAGCCTGAAGGAAGACTAGGAAGCAGGGAGACACTGAAGGAAGACTAGGAAGCAGGAGGGACAGCCTGAAGGAAGACTAGGAAGCAGGAGGGGACAGCCTGAAGGAAGACTAGGAAGCAGGAGGGAGACAGCCTGAAGGAAGACTAGGAAGCAGGAGGGGACAGCCTGAAGGAAGACTAGGAAGCAGGAGGGACAGCTGAAGGAAGACTAGGAAGCAGAGGAGACAGCTGAAGGAAGCAAAGGAGGGAGACAGCCTGAAGGAAGACTAGGAAGCAGGGGGAGAGGAAGAAAGGAGGAGACGAAAGAATCATACGAGAAAATAGTGAGAAACGAAAGGGGGCAGGAGGAGGAGGGAGGAGTGGCAAGAGAGGAGGAAAAAAGAAGAGAAAAAGAGAAAGAAGAGAGAGTCTAGAACTGTGTCTAGAACAGAGAGAACAGGTGTTATGCCACAAGACGGGCAGCCATCACCAGCCTCAATCACACTTTGCACCTCCCTCAAATTTGAAATATATGAAGAATGGGAGACAGAGAGGAGAGGGGAGAGGGGAAAGAGGGGGAGAGGGGGAGGGAGAGAGGGGGCAGAAAGAGAGAGGGGAGAGGAAGAGGAGGGTAAAAGGGGGAATATTGTGGTTCAGAGTCTTCTAAAGTCCTTACTCTCCCAGCAAGAGAGAGCTACTGAACGAGTGATGGTAAATGTACTTCCTTCACCCGGTCGGTCGCCCTGACTTGGTGGAACACGATTAACTGATATTCGGAAAATCCATTTTCCCCCTGTACACCAGCTGTGACTCACAGGTGGCTACACCCTCAACCTGTACACCAGCTGTGACTCATTATTATTATCAAAAGAAGCGCTAAACCACAGGAGTTGCTGTGACTCACAGCTGGCTACACCCTCACCCTGTACACCAGCTGTGACTCATTATTATTATCAAAAGAAGCGCTAAACCACAGGAGTTGCTGTGACTCACAGCTGGCTACACCCTCACCCTGTACCCCAGCTGTGACTCATTATTATTATCAAAAGAAGCGCTAAACCACAGGAGTTGCTGTGACTCACAGCTGGCTACACCCTCACCCTGTACACCAGCTATGACTATCAAAGAAGCGCTAAACCACAGGAGTTACTGTGACTCACAGCTGGCTACACCCTCACTCTGTACACCAGCTATGACTCACAGCTGGCTACACCCTCACCCTGTACACCAGCTATGACTCACAGCTGGCTACACCCTCACCTGTACACCAGCTATGACTCACACTGGTGTACACTATCTGTACACAGTTACTAACATAAAACTCACCTTGTAAAGCTATGACTTCAACTGAGACAACTTGATAAAGTTACTTAACATGAGAACAGTACACTTGTAAAGTTACTTAACATGAGACAGTACACTTGTAAAGTTACTTAACATGAGACAGTACACTTGTAAAGTTAGTGTAGGTAACTTAATAACAGAGGAGACTAAAATGAGGTGATATTAAGACCTCATATTCAGCAAGAACACTCAACCTTGATGATGAACACTCAACCTTGATGATGAACACTCAACCTTGATGATGAACACTCAACCTTGATGATGAACACTCAACCTTGATGATGAACACTCAACCTTGATGATGAACACTTGTGGGGGGAGGGAGGGACAGAGACAGAGGGAGGGAGGGATAGAGAAAGAGAGAGACGCAATAAAAGAACCGACAGAACAATGGAACCAAACTGTGGAAAATTAAAATTCTTGATACAAAGAGATAAGGGAGAGAGAAAACTGGATATGTGAGTGAATGTACACACACACACACACACACACACACACACACACACACTTACCACAATATTCAACACATCCCTTGAAACTGGGCAGCTACCTGAGGTATGGAAGAAGGCCAACGTAGTCCCCATTTTTAAAAAAGGAGACAGAAAAGAGGCACTAAACTATAGACCGGTGTCACTTACATGTATAGTGTGCAAAGTCCTGGAGAAAATCATCAGGAAAAGAATGGTGGAACACCTTGAGCGGAACAGGATAATAAACACCAGACAGCATGGATTCCGGGAAGGCAAATCCTGTGTAACAAACCTCCTAGAGTTCTATGATAAAGTAACAGAGGTAAGGCAGGAGAGAGAAGGGTGGGTTGATTGCATTTTCCTGGACTGCAGGAAGGCCTTTGACACAGTTCCTCACATGAGATTAGTAAAGAAGTTGGAAGAACAAGCAGGTATAACAGGAAGGGCACTGGAATGGATCAGGGAATACCTCAAAGGAGGCAACAACGGGTCATGGTGCGTGGTGAGGTATCACAGTGGGCGCCTGTGACGAGTGGTGTACCGCAGGGGTCAGTCCTAGGACCAGTGTTATTCCTGGTATATGTAAATGACATGACGGACGGATAGACTCAGAAGTGTCTCTATTCGCGGATGATGTGAAAATAATGAGGAGAATCACATCGGAAGAGACCAGGCAGGGCTGCAAACAGACCTGGACAAGCTCGACATCTGGTCTAGCAGTTGGCTTCTCGAATTCAATCCCTCCAAATGCAAAGTCATGAGGATCGGAGAAGGGCAAAGAAGACCGCTGACAGAGTACAAGCTAGGCGGACAAAGGCTACAAACCTCGGCAAAGGAGAAAGACCTTGGAGTGAGTATAACGCCTAGCACGTCTCCGGAGGCACACATCAACCAGATAACTGCGGCAGCATATGGGCGTCTGGCAAACCTTAGATTAGCGTTCCGTTACCTTAACAAGGAATCGTTCAAGACACTGTATACCGTGTACGTCAGGCCCATACTAGAATATGCAGCACCAGTCTGGAACCCACACCTGGTCAAGCACGTAAGGAAACTAGAGAAAGTGCAAAGGTTTGCGACAAGGTTAGTTCCACAACTCAGGGGTCTGTCTTATGAAGAAAGGTTGAGGGAAATAGGACTAACAACACTGGAGGAAAGAAGGGTCAGAGGAGACATGATAACGACATACAAAATACTGCGGGGAATTGACAAGGTAGATAGTGACAGGTTGTTTCAGAGAGGGAACACAGAAACAAGGGGACACAACTGGAAGCTGAAGACTCAGATGAGTCAAAGGGATGTCAGGAAACATTTCTTCAGCCACAGAGTAGTCAGGAAGTGGAATGGACTAGAGAAAGATATAGTGGAGGCAGGAACCATACATAGTTTTAAGACAAGGTATGATAAAGCTCATGGAGCAGGGAGAGCAGAGACCCAGTAGCAGACAGCGAAGAGGCGGGGCCAGGAGCTGAGTCTCGACCCCTGCAACCACAATTAGGTGAGTACAATTAGGTGAGTACACACACAGAAGACCGCTGACAGAGTACAAGCTAGGCGGGCAAAGGCTACAAACCTCGGCAAAGGAGAAAGACCTTGAAGTGAGTATAACGCCAAGCACGTCTCCGGAGGCACACATCAACCAGATAACTGCGGCAGCATATGGGCGACTGGCAAACCTAAGATTAGCGTTCCGTTACCTTAACAAGGAATCGTTCAAGACACTGTATACCGTGTACGTCAGGCCCATACTAGAATATGCAGCACCAGTCTGGAACCCACACCTGGTCAAGCACGTAAAGAAACTAGAGAAAGTGCAAAGGTTTGCGACAAGGTTAGTTCCACAACTCAGGGGTCTGTCTTATGAAGAAAGGTTGAGGAAATAGGGCTAACAACACTGGAGGAAAGAAGGGTCAGAGGAGACATGATAACGACATACAAAATACTGCGGGAATTGACAAGGTAGACAGTGACAGGGATGTTCCAGAGAGGGAACACAGAAACAAGGGACACAACTGGAAGCTGAAGACTCAGATGAGTCAAAGGGATGTTAGGAAGCATTTCTTCAGCAACAGAGTAGTCAGGAAGTGGAATAGTCTAGAGAAAGATATAGTGGAGGCAGGAACCATACATAGTTTTAAGACAGGTATGATAAAGCTCATGGAGCAGGGAGAGCAGACAGCAAGAGGCGGGGCCAGGAGCTGAGTCTCGACCCCTGCAACCACAATTAGGTGAGTACAATTAGGTGAGTACAGATGAATCACAGGGTTGTTAGGAAATATTCAGCCTCAAATCGGTCAGAAAGTGGAACGACCTACACAACGAAGTGCTAGAGGCAGAATCTATACAATGCTTTAAGAATAAGTATAGCAGGGGCTCAGGAAGCGCAGAGAGAGAGAGAGAGAGAGAGAGAGAGAGAGAGAGAGAGAGAGAGAGAGAGAGAGAGAGAGAGAGAGAGAGAGAGAGAGAGAGAGAGAGAGAGAGAGAGAGAGAGAGAGAGAGAGAGAGCAAAGCCAGTAGCGGCCAAGGAAGGGCGGAACCAGGAGCACACCAGGTGAACACCTGGAGAAGAGTGTAAAGTCACTTGTATCTCACGGAGTTACTGGAGTTCCACGATAATTAGATTTAGATTTTGGCAGTGAAGTGGCTAGTTTATTGTGCACTCCATAACCATCCAGTGGACGGTAGCACAAGAGCATGTGGATACACAAGAGGCCTACGAACTAGGCCTCAAAAGGAATAATAAATTGAAGGTAATTTTGACTTAGTTAAGCGCTGCTGAAATACCATTAATGGTCTTTATTATATCTGGGTAAATGAGAACCCAAGACCACCCATGGTCTTAATGTTGTATTTGGTCATCTGATCGAGGCCTTCCACTGGCTTATCCCTCCACTTAAGAGGGATGAAAGAAGTGCATACTTCACTGCAACACCTCACTTAACACTCTCCCCTCCTAACAAACTAATATATAAACTTTATGAGCAGGCAGGAATGATGGGACATGTCTCTCACCGAGGGTGGGAAGGAGGGAGATCCTCTGGGAGGCACTGGGGCGAACTAGCAGTGTTCTCCTACTAGTACAAGGGTCGAGTCACAGCTCCTGGACCTACCTCTTCGCTGGTGGCTACGGTATCAGACTGAAGAAGCCTACTGCATTAGGCGAAACGTTTCCACATGTCACTAAAACAACGGATATAGCCCCACTCCATAAAGGTGGCAGCAAAGCAGTAGCTAAGAACTATAGACCAATAGCTTTAACGTCCCATATCATAAAAATCTTTGAAAGAGTTCTAAGAAGCAGGATAGCAAACCACATGGACTCCCAAAAATTGCACAACCCAGGGCAACATGGTTTCAGAGCAGGTCGCTCCTGCCTCTCGCAACTGCTAGACCACGATGATATGGTCTTAGATGCTCTGGAAAACAAACAGAATGCAGATGTAGTATAAACAGATTTTGCAAAAGCCTTTGACAAGTGCGATCATGGTGTAATAGTACACAAAATGCGTGTTAAAGGGATGACTGTCAAAGTAGGCAGATGGATCTTCAACTTTCTAACCAATCGAACACAAAGAGTAGTGGTAAATAGAGTTAAATCGGATGCTGCCATAGTGAAGAGCTCTGTCCCACAAGGCACAGTACTCGCACCTATCTTGTTCCTCATTCTCATATCAGACATAGACAGAGATGTAAACCATAGCACTAGGATCTGCATGAGAGTCATCCATTGAGGACACGGCAAATCTCCAAGAAGATATAAACCAAGTTTTCCAATGGGCAACAGAGAATAATATGATGTTCAATGAAGACAAATTCCAACAACTCCGTTATGGAAAACTGGAGGAAATAATAGCTAGGACTGAGTATATTACAAACTCTAATCACACAATAGAGCGGAAAAGTAATGTGAAGGACCTGGGTGTGGTAATGTCCGAAGACCTCACCTTCAAGGACCATAACAATGCCACTATCACATCTGCGAGGAAACTGATAGGATGGATAATGAGAACATTCAAGACAAGAGAGGCTAAGCCAATGATGATCCTTTTTAAATCACTTGTTCTCTCAAGGCTGGAATACTGCTGTACATTAACATCCCCATTCAAGGCAGGTGAAATTGCAGATCTAGAGAATGTACAGAGAACCATTACTGCACGCATAAGTTCCATCAAACACCTTAACTACTGGGAACGCCTGGAAGCACTAGACTTATATTCACTGGAGCGCAGGCGAGAGAGATATATCATAATCTACACCTGGAAGATTCTGGAGGGACTGGTCCCTAATATGCACACAGAAATCACTCCATACGAAAGCAAAAGACTTGGCAGAAGGTGCAACGTACCCCCAGTGAAAAGTAGGGGCGCCACTGGTACACTAAGAGAAAACACAACAAGTGCCCGGGGCCCAAGACTGTTCAACAGCCTCCAACCAGTTATAAGGGGCATTACCAGTAGACTTCTGGTTGTCTTCAAAAGGGAGCTGGACAGATACCTAAAGTCAGTGCCAGATCAGCCGGGCTGTGGTTCGTACGTTGGACTACGTGCAGCCAGCAGTAACAGCCTCGTTGATCAGGCCCTAATCCACCGGGAGGCCTGGTCATAGACCGGGCCGCGGGGACGTCGATCCCCGGAATGCCCTCCAGGTAGCCTCCAGGTAGTATGTGTCTTACTCTTCAAAACACAGCAGGTCTCTCCCGGAGCTGTTCAAGTCTCTTCTCCTGCCCTCCCTTATACCTGGAGAGGGTTTCGGGGGTCAACGCTTCCGCGGCCAGGTTTGAGACCAGGCTATGTTTGTCAACTTTCTTGGAAACCACCAAGATAAACTGGGAAAGAGAACAGCATTCAAACCAAGGAACGGGTGGATTTTGAAACCCTGGCGAGAGTTCAATCCCCACCCGTTTCTTGGTTCATTTTGCAATAGAGTTATTACGATTTCGTGTGAAGTCATGATGACAATTCAATATTACAATGAATAACCGTAGCTAGGAACTTAACTGATTAGCTAGAAAAACACGTCAAATGCTTTCCTCTTTTCAAAGCATGACTCTGTCCCCACTCCTCAGCCAGCCAGTGTAAGCCAGCCACTCCTCAGCCAGCCAGTGTCAGCCAGCCACTCCTCAGCCAGCCAGTGTCAGCCAGCCACTCCTCAGCCAGCCAGTGTCAGCCACAAGAGGACGAAATTTGATGCTGGACACCAGACTCGGGAGACAGGAAATGGAACTGTAGAAGATAGGAACCAGGGAGTACAGGGAGATTAAGGGACGTGGAGAAGGTAGGAACCAGGGAGTACAGGGAGATTAAGGAACGTGGATAAGGTAGGAACCAGGGAGTACAGGGAGATTAAGGGACGTAGAGAAGGTAGGAACCAGGGAGTACAGGGAGATTAAGGGACGTGGAGAAGGTAGGAACCAGGGAGTACAGGGAGATTAATGGGCGGGGAGAGGGTAGGAACCAGGGGTAGGTGTAGTGGATTAAGGGGTGTAAGGGGGCTGGCAAGGGGTGAAGGCACGCTGGGAAGGGAGAGAAGACAAAGGGAGAGTTAGAAAGTGAGGAATGTGAGAGGGGCGGAAGAAGGACATAAAGATGGTAATTAAGTGTCAAAAGAAATGGAGCAGAAGGGTAGAAGAGGAGAGGAGAGAAAAGGGAAGAAAGGTGGCAGGAGAGAGGAGGGAATAAGGGGAGACTTGAGAGGAAAGAGAAGGGGAATTTTAGGAGGAAAGGTAAGAAGGAATGGAAAGCAAAACGAAAGGGAAAGGGAGGGAAGGAGACGGGAGAGAGGGAAAGGGAGAGAAGAAAGGGGGAAGGGAAGGAAAAGAAGGGAAGAGGAGGGAATAGAAGAAAGGGAAGGGAAGAAAGACAGGCAGGTAAGGGAAGGCAATAAGTTTTGATTTAATTACCATAACAACAACAACAAGCATCATTAAGAGAGACATTAGTGAGACACTTCACTCGCTTCCTAACTCACTCACTCACTCGCTTCCTAACTCACTCACTCACTCGCTTCCTAACTCACACACTCTCTCTCTCTCTCTCTCTCTCTCTCACTCACTCACTCACTCACTCTCTAACAGTCTTGACTCGTGTTGCTTCCTGATCATATCTTCAAACATATTCCTCATGTTCCTCCTCATGTTCCACCTCATGTTCCACCTCATGTTCCTCCTCATGTTCCTCCTCCCACTGAAAGTGTTTTGTACATCAGAAGAGACTCGAGTCTGCCACTGTGGTACAAATCTTCCCTCACCACTGCCAGTGGTACAAACCACTGCCAGTGGTACAAACCACCACTGCCAGTGGTACAAGCCACCACTGCCAGTGGTACAAGCCACCACTGCCAGTGGTACAAGCCACCACTGCCAGTGGTACAAGCCACCACTGCCAGTGGTACAAACCACCACTGCCAGTGGTACAAACCACCACTGCCAGTGGTACAAACCACCACTGCCAGTGGTACAAACCACCACTGCCAGTGGTACAAACCACCACTGTCCAGTGGTACAAGCCACAACTGCAAGTGGTACAAGCCACCACTGCCAGTGGTACAAGCCACCAATGCCAGTGGAACAAAACTTCCCCCACCACCGACACGTGAACTAAATTGGGAAAGAAATAAGATGCTCACTTGATGGCATCACTCGCCTCTTTCCCCTCGTTTGAGGGCGTGAGAGAGGGGAAGAAGGGGTTGCCAAGTGCTACATACCATCCAGTGCCCCGCACATACTATCCAGTGCCCCGAATATACTATCCCGTGCCCTAACATACTATCTAATGCCCCGAACATACTATCCAATGCCCTGAATATACTATCCAGTGCCCGAACATACTATCCAGTGCCCCATACTATCCAGTGCCCCGAACATACTATCCAGTGCCCCGAACATATTATCCAGTGCCCCGCACATACTACCCAGTGCCCCGCACATACTATCCAGTGCCCCGCACATACTATCCAGTGCCCCGCACATACTATCCAGTGCCCCTCACATACTATTCAGTGCCCCGCACATACTATCCAGTGACCCATACTATCCAGTACCCCGCACATACTATCCAGTGCCCCGAACATATCCAGTATCCCGAACATACTATCCAGTGCCCCGAACATACTATCCAGTGAACTGAACATACTATCCAGTGCCCCGAACATACTATCCAGTGCCCCGAACATACTATCCAGTCCCCCGAACATACTATCCAGTGCCCCGAACATACTATCCAATGCCCCGCACATACTATCCAGTGCCCCACACATACTATCCAGTGCCCCGAACATATTATCCAGTGCCCCGAACATATTATCCAGTGCCCCGAACATACTATCCAGCCTAATATGACCCCACCATCCCTCTATCCCTTGACATAACATTAACAGCAATTATTCTCTTGTGGGAAAATAAAATAAGATATTAAACCAATAAAATCTGGACTAGTGTGTTCCTCTCTCTCTCTCTCACTCCCTTCAATTCGTTTTCTATCGCTCCCTCTATCTATCATTCACTTCCTTCATCTCTCCACCTCTTCTCTCTTTTTCTATCCCTCCTTACATCTGTCCCTCTCTGTCCACCCCCCCCCCTCACTAAGTCAGTAAAAGCCTCAGGAAAGTCAATGGCTAAAGGTTTCTATACAGACAACTGCAGTCTCGGACACAACTTACCATTTATATACACTGATGGCCATTCAATGTTGACTCTACACCCATTCACACTCAAGTATATACACCAGGCTCAGTACCATTCATACACTATATACACCAAGCTTAGTATGAGAACCTTTGGCTCACAATCCCGAGCTGGGCGAGACGCGGGGCACTTTCAAGCCCCTGCAGCCCTTCTTCACCTATTACTCAATAAGTACTCCTGCCATCCAGCAGCTGTCCAGTTGTTGTACAGCCGTCCAGCAGCTGTTCCATTTCTGGGGACTCCTCGCAGATGTTTGCTATGAGATGGTTCAGTATTTGTGCCTTCAAGCAGCCAGGGTCGTGTCTTGCCACTCTCACAGCTTGTGCTGCTCACTTCTTACAAGTCTTACATGCAAGGACCCCGACGGAAATACAAGGACCCCGACGGAAATACAGGGACCCCGATGGAAATACGAAGACCCTGACGGAAATACAGGGACCCCGATGAAAATAAGGATCCCCAATGGAAATACCAGGACCCCAATGGAAATACAATGACCCCAATGGAAATACAAGGATCCCAATGGAAATAAGTCACTGACTTTTTAGGTTATCCTGGTGTGTAATCAACACACGTTAAACTGTGTATGATTGTACTTATGTGTACCTGTACCTAAATAAACTTATATGGCGTTATTAAGTTCATGGGAAGCAAGAAGCTCGACAGACGGCGCAAAATATCCCCAACAAAAAGCAAGGGTGCCACGACTCCACTAAGAGATAACACAGGAAGTGTAAGGGGACCAAGACTTTTAAACACCCACTCTTCATACATGCGAGGAATTACTAATGAATCCCTGGGCGGTCTTCAAGAGAGAGAGAACCTAACACACCTCTCTCCTCTCCCTCTCCTCTACTTTTCCAGCCTCCTACACACCTCCTCTCCCTCGGCCACTATTGCATAATTCCTCACCATAAACGTGGAAGCAGCAATAGGAAGAACAACAGTGTGGCACAGTATGGATTTATTGGTAAATGTTCTGACTCTCCTCTTTACCCAGGGGAAAGAGAGAGGGAAAGAGAGAGAGAAATGGGAGACAACAGGAGAGGTGGAGAAACTGTCGAAGGGAGGGAAAGGTAGGGAAGGGTAATGAGAAGGGAAGAACAGAGAGAGAAAGTGGTAAAGTGTGTGGGTGTGGAGGGAGAGAAAGTGGGGAGAGAGAATGGTAGAGGAAAAGTCAGAGAATTAAAAACGAGGGAAGCACAAGATTTGGAGTACATGAGTGCACGAGAGTATGGGAGTGCATGGGAGTATGTGGGAGTGAATGGGAGTGCATGGGAGTATGTGAGAGTGCATGGGAGTACGTGAGAGTGCATGGGAGTACGTGAGAGTGCATGGGAGTACGTGAGTGCATGGGAGTATGTGAGAGTGCATGAGAGCACGTGAGTGCATGGGAGTATGTGAGTGCATGAGTATGTGGGAGTGCATGGGAGCATGTGGGAGTACATGGGAGTGCAAGGGAGTACGTGGGAGTGCATAGGAAGGACATATAGCAGAAGATTTCAAACTCCACATCAAGACTATCTGCTAAAAATAAAAACTATCCACTTCTATCTAGATTAAAAACTATTTACTATTATCAGCTGCCTGCCAGCATACATAAGGGGAATTACCAACAGACCCCTGGCTGCCTTCAAGAGGAAGTTGGACACACACCTAAAGTCAGTACCCAATCAGCCGGGCTGTGGTTCGTACATTGGAGTATGTGTGGCCAGCAGTAACAGCCTGGTTGATCAGGCCCTGATCCACCATGAGGCCTGGTCATGGACCGGGCTGCGTGGGCGTTGACCACCGGAATACCCTTCAGGTATATGTGGTTGAGGCAAGAATAGTCAACTAGAAGGTTAGAGGAAATGAATGGGATCGAGAGGGTGAGGTGGTGTGAGGGATGAGGAGGGGTAAGGTGGTGTGAGGGGGTGTGAGGGATGAGGAGGGGTGACGTGTGAGGGGGTGTGAGGGATGAGGAGGGGTGAGGTGTGAGGGATGAGGGTGAGAGGTGAGGTGTGAGGGATAAGGAGGTGTGAGGGGTAAGGAGCTGTGAGGGGTGAGGAGGTGTGAGTGGTGAGGAGGGGTGAGGTGGTGTGAGGAGGGGTGATGGGTGAGGAGGGGTGATGAGGCATAAGGATGAGACAGAAAGATAGAAAATGAAGAGGAGCATAAGAGGATTATAGAAGAGGGGGACAGGAAAGGGTTTAGATAAATGGGATGGGGGAGTAAACAAGAGAAAGACTGGATAAGAGGAATGAAAGGGAGGAGAAGAGAGCAAGAGATGGGGAAGAAGGAAAGCATAGGAAGGGGAGAGGATGAGAGGTACAAGAGAATATAGAAGGAAGCGAGGAGCAGGGCACAAGAAAAAATAATCACTTCAGTGGCCCTAAAACACACAGAACGGCTGCATAAAATCTTCAATAATACAGGAACTCTAAGAAAGAAAAAGAGAAGCAGACAGATACATCAAGAAAATCATAATAAATAGTGCATCTCCAAGACACTGAGGGAGTCTTTAAGAGGCACAATAACCAACAATGACCTCACTTGCCCTCGAAAACCTGTACCAGTGGCAGACCTACATTTTTGGGGCCCCTGAAGCTTGAACTGTTATGGGGGCCCCTTCGCAAACACCAACAGCTAGGCCTACATCATACTTTTATAACCTTCAAATTTTTAACTATTACATATTTTGTATTGAATTACACTATATTATTATTATTTAAAAACCCTTCTCATACAGTAGACCCAAAATTTTTAAGAAATGTGGACTAAAGTTGCTTTTGGGGGGCCCCTCTGGGATTAGGGGCTCTCAAGCTTAAGCTCCATTAACTTCATAGTAGATCCAGTGAGGCCGGGTCAGGACCGGGCCGTGGGGGCGCTGATCCCTGAAACACCCTCCAGATATACTCCAGGTATAATGTAAATTGCCTAGGATAACCCAAAAAAGTCAGTGACTTATTTCCATTGGAAGCGTTGATTTTGTGAAGTCATCTTTCTTACAAAGCTTCTCTACTTCGTTCAATTTTTCATAAATGCGATTAAAAAAATGAATCGAAAATTTAATATTATATACTATGTAGGCCTTTACATGTGCTATTCAATTTTGCATGTACAGGCGGGGCTCATACAGCAGGTTAGGTTCCAGGCTACTGTAGGGCCCCACTCATACAGCAGGTTAGGTTCCAGGCTACTGTAGGGCCCCACTCATACAGCAGGTTAGGTTCCAGGCTACTGTAGGGCCCCGCTCATACAGCAGGTTAGGTTCCAGGCTACTGTAGGGCCCCGCTCATACAGCAGGTTAGGTTCCAGGCTACTGTAGGGCCCCGCTCATACAGCAGGTTAGGTTCCAGGCTACTGTAGGGCTCTGCTCATACAGCAGGTTAGGTTCCAGGCTACTGTAGGGCCCCGCTCATACAGCAGGTTAGGTTCCAGGCTACTGTAGGGCCCCACTCATACAGCAGGTTAGGTTCCAGGCTACTGTAGGGCCCTGCTTATACAGCAGGTTAGGTTCTGGGCCCTGCTTATACAGCAGGTTAAGTTCAGGCTACTGTAGGGCCCTGCTTATACAGCAGCTTAGGTTCTATGATACTGTAGGGCCCCGCTTATAAAGCAGCTTAGGTTCCGGGCTACTGTAGGGCCCTGCTTATACAGCAGGTTAGGTTCCAGACTACTGTAGGGCCCTGGTTATACAGCAGCTTAGGTACTGGGCTACTGTAGGGCCCTGCTCATACAGCAGGTTAGGTTCCAGGCTACTGTAGGGCCCCGCTTATACAGCAAGTTAGGTTCCAGGCTACTGTAGGGCCCCGCTCATACAGCAGGTTAGGTTCCAAGCTACTGTAGGGCCCCTCTCATACAGCAGGTTAGGTTCCAGGCTACTGTAGGGCCCTGCTTATACATCAGGTTAGGTTCTGGGCTACTGTAGAGCCCCGCTTATACAGCAGGTTAGGTTCCAGGCTACTGTAGGGCCCTGTTTATACAGCAGGTTAGGTTCCAGGCTACTGTAGGGCCCTGCTTATACAGCAGCTTAGGTTCTGGGCTACTGTAGGGCCCCGCTTATAAAGCAGCTTAGGTTCCGGGCTACTGTAGGGCCCTGCTTATACAGCAGGTTAGGTTCCAGGCTACTGTAGGGCCCTGGTTATACAGCAGCTTAGGTTCCGGGCTACTGTAGGGTCCTGCTTATACAGCAGGCTAGGTTCTGGGCTACTGCTGTAAAACAAAAATCAATGTAATGCATATAATAGCCTGATAACATGTTTACATTATCATGTATTAAGTGAGCGATAGAGCTAGGCCTACAAAATGCATATACAGTACACACATTACTTAAAAAATTTAATTCTTAGCTTATAGTGAGTGGTGAATATAATTATTGTAGGAAGTCTGAATAAATGAAGAATGGGCATAACTGAAAACTGCTACATTAGCAAAAGGCTGTAAAGCAAAGCACTGTAAAGCATGGTCCTCCTGTATTTGTAAATTACATAGGAGAACCCAGAAAAGTCAAAGTGACTTATTTCCATTGTGGTCTCAGAGCTGTGTTGATGGTTCCAGTGATCATCACCCCACAACACTGTCTCACATTACACCTCCAGATTTGCAAACAAAATACTGTAGGAATAAGAGCTATTAATACTAAAAGTGTATGCTGAATATAAGTAGAAATCTGTAAGATTTGCTTGTCATCTTATATGCTCAGGAGACAATGAAAACACAAATCAATTTTACAGGCTAAGAGCTATTATGCTGCCTCGTCTCATTTCAAAGCCCAGCCCTATCTGAGATATACTACCACCCCCCAGGATGCCATCCAC
Organism: Cherax destructor; assembly: GCA_009830355.1. Classification (NCBI taxonomy): domain Eukaryota; kingdom Metazoa; phylum Arthropoda; class Malacostraca; order Decapoda; family Parastacidae; genus Cherax; species Cherax destructor. The sequence continues at coordinate 65,006 of WNWK01000821.1, forward strand.
ACCAGTCGATTAACACCCAGGTACCTACTTACTGCTAGGTGAACAGGGGCAGTAGGTGTAAGGAAGCATGCCCAATGTTTCCACCCATGCCAGGAATATGTGTTGTCTGATTCCAAACACACATTTCTAGTATTCAAATCTTTAAATTTACTAACCTTCACACCTACTACTGCGCATAGTAGTATATACTCAAGACACCTAATAGAACTATCAACCCAGCACTCCGAGTTTTAAAACAAGTACCACATCTCTTTCACGATATACCGTATTTTCCGGCATACAAGGCACACGAGTATACAAGATGGTGTTTCCAAGCAGTTGTAACATAACATTGGTAAACAACTGCTAAAGCGTAACCCAAAACTCTTGACCCTGACCTTGAGCGTACAAGGCGCAGGCTCATTTTCCAAGACTTTGTGGGGGAGGGAAAAAAAGCGTGCTTTGTATGTCAGAAAATACTGTACCACGTGTTCAACTCAACCCATCAAGGAAATCCATGCAAATAAAAGACCCTAAAATTTAAAACTTTCTCTCAGAAAATACTAGAAGATCCTTATATATGTTAACTACTTCAAAATAGCATTAAAAACAGTTTAATTTGATATAAATTTTACACAGATTAACTGTTTTAAGGTCAGTAGCTGGACTGTCTCCATCTCTCACTCTCATTTTTTTTTATTTTAACACACTGGCTGTTTCCCACCAAGGCAGGGTGACCCAAAAAAAAAAAAGAAACACTTTCATCATCACTCAATCCATCACTGTCTTGCCAGAGATGTGCCAATACTACAGTTCAAAAACTGCAACATATCTCTACCTCTCCTTCAGAGTGCAGGCACTGTACTCTCTCATATATCAAATATAATACAGTGGACCCCCGGTGTTAGTCCTGCTCAAAACTCGCCCTTTTATGTAAGGGTATTTTTTTAAATGCTTTTATAAGTGTATTTTTGGGGGTCTAAAAGGACTAGTCTACTTTACATTATTCCTTATGGGAATAAATTCGTTTGGTAATGGCACTTGAACAGCATTCTGTAACAAAAAAATAACGAAAACCGGGGGTCCACTGTACTCTTAACACAAGCTCATCACTCCCTCATTGATAGGGTGAGCATTAAAGTGTCTGGGTATATACCTGGAGAGAGCTCCGGGGGTCAATGCCCCCGCGGCCCGGTCTGTGACTAGGCCTCATATATAGTGTGGGGATGTTACGTCAATGGACACAGATGCAACTAATGGGATATTTTATTGTGGCAACATTTCACTCTCCAGAAACACAAAAGGCCTAGGAACTAGGCCTAAAAAGTTAACATATGTACTCCTGTTAGCCCTTCTAGGGCCTAGTTCCTAATGCTTTTGTGTATTCATATGCTCTTGCGCTGTCGTCCATAGGATGGATATGGGGTACACAATAAACTAAAATCTAAAAAAATATCTACTAGAGTAGTAATGGCTTGACAAAGCTCCTAGAGAGTGAGACGCTGCCACAATAAAATGTCACATCAGTTGCATGTGTGTCCATTTACCCATCATTTTGTCGATAATTCTATCATTATCACTAGTGTGATAATGATAATGTCTACATCCTCACTAGTGTGAGGATGTAGACATGAGTATAACTTCGCAAGACAAGGTATGTCAAACGTGATCTCTCAACTCAAAATAAAATACGTAGTGGAGCCTTGGTCCTACGTCAGGTAACGTGAGCTGGTCTCATATATAGGTGAGTATAAATAGGTAGCCTATCTGTCCCATGTTCAGCAGACAGAGGATCAAGTCTCCAACACATTCCTTTCACATACCTTTGAAGAGTTTCAAGAGTTTAGCTACTCTCGGAGCCCGACCATAGGCCATGCTTGTCTGGTGCTTGCCTCATCTACCAGGCTATTGCTGCTGGAGGCCTGCTGCCCCACATATCCATCACAGCCTGGTTGACCTGGCACCTGGTGAAGATACTTGTCCAGTTTCCTCTTGAAGGCTTCTACACTTGTTCCAGCCGTGTTTCTGATATCTTCTGGTAAGATGTAGAATAGTCTAGGACCCCGGATGTTGATACAGTGATCCCTTATTGTCCCTACCGCACCCCTGCTCCTCACTGGGTTGATTTTACACTTCCTCCCATATCTCTCACTCCAGTATGTTGTTATGGCACTGTGCAGATTTGGGACCAGGCCTTCAAGTACTTTCCAGGTATATATTATCATGTATCTCTCTCTCCTCCACTCCAATGAGTACATATTCAAGACTTGAAGGCGTTGCCAGTAATTTAGGTTCTTTACTGGCTCAATGTAAGCCGTAAATGATCTCTGTATTTGTTCCAGCTCTGATACTTCTCTGCTTTGAACGGGGCCATCAGCACTGAGCAATATTCTAAATGAGGGAGCACTAGCGATTTGAATAGTGTCACCATCGGCGTTATTTCCCTTGTTATGAAAGTTCTCAATACCTACCCCGTCATCTTCCTGGCTGTCGTGATCTTTGTCTTGTTATGGTCTTTAAAAGAAAGGTCAGCTGACATAATTATTCCCAGGTCTTTTACGTGTTCCTTTCGTTCTATTTGGTGACCCTCTTGAGTTTTGTATATGGTGCTTCTTTTGAGTTCTTCATTCTTTCCATACCTAAGCAGCTGGAACTTATCACCACTGAATGTCATGTTGTTCTCCACTGCCCACTGGAAAACTCTGCTTATGTCTTCCTGTAATTTTTCAGTGTCCTCTACCGTAGTGACTTTCATGCTTATTTTAGTGTCATCTGCAAATGATGATACAAAATCATCATTTGCATTTGTGCTAAAGAACCCAAATGGGTTTAATGCTTGATGTGAATTAAACAAAATCTGCTGAGCCAGACTAAGTCATCCTTCAGAAATCTGCTCTGACACTCATCATAATTTTATAACATTCTTTTCATACATTATTCTTTTCCCTTAACCTTGTATCACTCAGTGCCAGGACATCTGACTTCATAGCATTCATAGCACAAGTCTTCTGCAATCATTTCCTTAATTCTGTGCAACATTCATTCACATTCAAACAACCCATTTTTAATATTTCATTCTTTGCCCCGTTTAGCATTAAAATAGAGATGAAAGAGTAACCTGGCACTTTAGTCATCTTCAACAACACTTAGTGATATGGGAAAAGAATTTTCCACCACTTTCCCTGCCAAGTTTGAGAAAAACATTACCACATTCTTAATTTACCCGTCAGGCAAAATCCCCTGACGGTAGTCTCAATCATATAATGATCCACTCAAAGACTCATTAAGAACATCTTAAAACCATATCAATGGTTACTGAATTGTGTCCTTCAAGAGTTACCTTAAATGTATATATATATATATATTTTTTTTTTTACATTTTAAATACCAGGTAAAGCCAAAATTAGTTTTACTAAAATCTACCTCCGAAAAAATCCAAAGCACTACAAATTTGAGTAGCCAGCAGGCACTCTACTGCCAGCCTAACTACAAGCACTGGAACGGATTGTTTTGTTGGGAAATTCTGTGTTACCGTTTGCAACTCTACAAAAAATGAGTTCATTATTAAATTACTTTCGTACCTATCAAAACATTCCGTGTTTCCTTGGATTAGTAACTAGAGGGAAGCTTGATCCCAATTGTGAAAGACAATTAATGTAACCATTTCTTAAACCCTAGTGTTAAATCTTTTATGATATACCCTGTACAACCCATCATCATTATTTTTTTTTGGCACTGTTTGGCAATAAATTGAGTGCTATGCTTGCCTGTTCATAATTTTGAGGTGTCGAAGTCTTTTCTCGAGTCGGTGAAATCTTTGTTTGGGGTTGTGCACTGCCAGCTGCTTCCATAAAATTAAACAGAATGATTTTATTTAATTTTCAAAATTTTGGTTAGAAAGTTCATATACAGAAGCTTAAACAATAGTGTTCAGATTTCTCTAAGTACACGTAATTTAAAAATTTTGATGGGTGGACTGCAATGTATTTAACGAGGTGTTAAACCCTCGTTGATCCTTCAGCACATGGAATGGTGGAGGCTTGATCCTCTGTTTGTTAAATCACAAGCCTGACTATCAGCCAGGCTGTTGGTGCTGACCATACCTAAGCTGATGACTAGCAAATGTGAATATTACTGCCTGTGCTAGTATAAGAGGAGAACAAGACATGATAGGAACATAGGAGAGTAGGAACACTGCAGCAGGCCTATTGGCCCAAACTAGTCAGGTCCATCTCAACCCCAAATCCAAAAACAAAAATATCTACCCAACCCATTTTCAATGCTACCCAAAGAATAAGCTTTGAAAACCCTGTTAACTTATGTGCAAGTCCACTCAAATCTAACTCCTAAATGATGGGGTAGCAGGTAACATTGTTTGTATGTGGAAGAAGGCAGAACATGAACTCAGAATTGAATGTGTGATGAAGCAGTGGTGTCTGTCTCGTGCAGATTGTTTACAGTAAACCAAATAACACTAAAGCAATGGAATGGATGTGGAATTTTTTCAGATGTTTGGGAATACTAAGACAGGGCTTGTCTGGTTAGCACCAGATGAGCCTGGCCTATGGCCGGGCTCCGAGAGTAGTGAAACTCTCGAAACTCTTCAAAAGTATTCAAAGGTATTTGGATTAATCAACAGTGTGTTGTAGGAAGTGGAAGAAAAAGGGAGAAGAGGCAGGGAATAAAAAGAGAAGGGGGAGGGGTAAGCAGAGGAAGAGATGAGGAAGAAGGAAAGATAAAGCGAGAAAGAAGAGGAGAGGGAGTAAATGTGAAGTAAGGGTATAAGCCAGGGCACAGAAAAAAAAAATCAGCAAGATGAGACAATTCTCCCGAGCACAGCTGGATCCCCTCTAAGATGACCATGTGTCAGTCTACAGTAATCAACAAGCCAACACAAGAACACAGTTTCCTGTAGCTTACAATGATGAAGGTACAGTAGGTAGAGCAGCCCAGTTATAACGAATACAAATCACTGGCCAGTGATCTCGCAAGAACTGAAACATACATAGAAAATGACAACCATTTATGGAAGTTTAATATGTCATGAACAACAGAATGGACAGAAGACCACAAGTTTACTGCCCTAAACACAAGCATGGTCTCAGACCCAGTGAAAAACAATTCTCCTGTGTGCTCTCTAGATGCAACACAGCCAGTGTTTAATGCAAAGGTGAAAAAAATTTTAAAGTCTGAGATTAAATCAAATAATGTAGCAATGAGGCTTAAGTATTAAAAAGTAACAACTCTATAAAGATATAAGATATATACCAGCCACCTGTAGTAAGTGTTATTGGATGACACAGCTGAGAAAAACAGCCGTACATGCTACTCCATCTGGGGATTCAGAAGCATCAATATCCATAGCAGCAACACCAGTGTAACTAGAAATTGTCAAGGAAGAACAAACAAGCAATCATGAGTCTATACCAAAGAGATGAGTCTTGGGAAATGAAAGAGAAGAAATGCAGACTTGGACCATAGTAACTGCTTATGAAGGAAGGGAGAAGGGACAGGAAACTGTGTACGTGGTAAGGAGAATGCCAAGTAAAAGCCTTGATGATATACAGCCAGAAGACTTTGATGATTGATGATTGAAGATTACGATGACAATGAACAAACTGCAGAAGAATGATGGAGAAGCTCAATTTCCAGATAGAAAAGAAAGATTACAGAAGAGGATGAGGAACACCCTAAAAATACACAAGTAACACTTCAAGACATGTTAGATAATATTGGTAAAGCTGAACTCATTTCTGACTTAAAAGAACCCTGTCCATCTAAAGGCATTAGTGAAAGCAGGGTCTATAAAATACAGGGTGTATAAAATACAGAAGATCAAAATCATTACAGAGCACCTGAGCACCCCAGCAAAACCACCAATTAACAACTTCTGCACTAACATCAACACCTGACTGACTGAAATCAGGTAGAATAAAGAAGCCCTGGGAACTGTCAGGGTTTAAATACCTGTGATGTGTGACTGACAGAGAAATCTGTGACACTGAAAATGAGAACACAATGAATCAGAAATAAAAAAAGATTATAGTAATGAAAGAGAGTCTAGTAATGAAACTTTACATACAAATAAGGTAGGAAGAATGCAGTTAAGGACTGCAAGGAGTGACTGTCTAGTCTTAGTATTACTAGGTTAAATACTGGTTTAACAAGTGCTCAACAAAATGATGTTTAAAGCAGTAGAAATGGAAACTCCCTTGATAGACAGAAAAGAATGAAAATGTTATAAAAAGAAGAAAAATGTAAATGTGCATGCCTTGTAAGGTTAGGATAAGTGTTATAATGATATGATTAGGAGGAGGAGGAGGAGGAAGAAAAAGAGGACGGCGACAACTAGGAGGGGGACAAAGAGGAGGAGGATGAAAAAGAGGACGATGAGGACGACGACAGGACAAAAAAGAGGACAAATAGAATGAAGACAAGGACAAGGAAGAAGAGGATAAGGAAGAAGAGGATGTACTACAGTGGGAAAGTATGCAGTGTTTAACTAAAAATGAAGTAGGTCAACAAAGTGGCCAGACACAAATGATAAAGAATATCTGGGGAGAGGCAAGGAAGACAGTGAAAGCATTTTCTTCTGTGGGAATGAATTAAAACCGAAAGCATGGAATATTTTGCACCTTCTTTATATAACAAGGCATGTAGAGTATTTCTGTAGCTAGCTTATGTAACACGAGTGTACACCATACTGTACTTAGCAGTACCTAGTTTATGTAGCAAGAGCATATGTTGTACTGTACTTTGTACCTAGTTCATGTAACAATGGATGAATATGAAAAGACCAAGGTACCTCTGTCAATGCTGACACTAGCGATATTACAGGGGTAACCTACAACCCTATTCCACTCTTTCCACATTTGTACCTGCCCACCCCATTACAATGCAAAACAGTAAAAATAGCTTTAATACATTAATTTTAACAAAAATGGTACAGAATACTAAAACTAGTTTACATATTGAAGAAATGATAATCACTAATAAACAACTGAAATATTTTTCCTGTGTCCTATTCCCACATTCGGTTCCAAATCTTTTCATCTTATTTCTACAAGTAATAAAAAATGTAATCTTAAGAAATTTTTACACTTACAAATTATGAAATTTAGTTTATTATCATCCATGTCATATATAGAACAAAAATGCACTTTCATAAGGCATTTGTTTTAAAAAAATACACTATGGCAAAAAATAGTCAGGTACAGTGGACCCTCGTATTTCGTAATCATCGCAATTCGTAATTTTCGATAATCGTAACGTTTTTTCGTCAAAATATTGACTCGTGAATCACCATTTGGCTTGCAAATAGTCATTCATCTCGAATTTGTACGAACAGCCCCAAGCGGCCCCGATACACCATTCACAGTCAGTGTGGCATTGTTTATCAGCGAGTGACCATCACCCAAACCGTTCATACGATAAATTTCTTAATATTCCATTCGTTTTAGTGCTTGCAACTGCTAAATAAGCCACCATGGGCCCAAAGACAGCTCCTAGTGCCAGCCCTTTGGTTAAGAAGGTCAGAAACATGATAGAATTCAAGAAAGAGATCATTGCAAAATATGGAAGTGGTGTGCATGTGGCGGAGCTTGCCAGGCTGTATGGGAAACCCCATACAACCATCGCTTCCATCGTGGCCAAGAAAAAGGAAATCAAGGAAGCTGTTGTTGCGAAAGGGGTCAATATGCTCACAAAAATGAGATCGAAAATACTCAAAGAATTGGAGAGGTTATTGTTGGTGTGGATCAATGACAAACAATTAGCAGGAGATAGTGTTACGTAGTCTATAATTTGAAAAGGCAAGGCAGTTGCATGACGATCTTGTAAAGAAAATGCCTGCAACGAGTGCTGATGTGAGTGAATTTAAGACCAGCAAAGGCTGGTTTGAGAGATTTAAGAAGCGTAGTGGCATACACAGTGTGGTAAGGCTGCCAGTTCTGACAAATGTATGGCTGAAAAATATGTGCAAGAATTCAAGGGGTACATAGAGGCTGAACAATTCAAACCCCAACAAGTGTTCAATTGTGATGAAACAGGCCTCTTTTGAAAGAAAATGCCAAAGAGGACCTACATCACGCAGGAGGAAAAGGCACTGCCAGGACACAAGCCTATGAAAGACAGGCTAACTCTCAAGTTCTGTAGTAATGCTAGTGGGGATTTATAAGTGAAGCCTTTACTGGTGTATCACTCTGAAAATCCCAGTGTGTTCAAGAAAAACAGTGTCGCCAAGTCTGATTTGTGTATGATGTGGAAGGCTAACAGTAAGGCATGGGTCACGAGGGAAATCTTCCTTGATTGGTTCAATGAAGTGTTTGGCCCCAGTGTGAAGAAATACCTCCTGGAAAATAAATTGGAACTCAAGTGCCTCCTGGTAATGGACAATGCTCCTGCTCATCCTCCAGACTTGGAAGAGCAAATGGTGAAGGAGTTTCATTTCATCACAGTGAAGTTCTTGCCCCCTAATACCACTCCTCTCATCCAGCCCATGGACCAGCTGATCATTTCAAACTTCAAAAAACTCTACACCAAAGCAATGTTTCAAAGGTACTTTGACATAACCTCGGACACTGAATTGACCCTAAAAGAGTTTTGGAAAGATCACTTCAATATCCTCCATTGCATAAACCTTATAGGTAAGGCTTGGGAGGGAGTGACTTCCAGGACTTTGAACTCTGCTTGGAGAAAACTGTGGCCAGATTGTGTCCAAGAGAGGGATTTTGAAGGGTTTGAGGTTGACCCGAGGAGCCGATGCCAGTTGTGGAAAGTATTGTGGCATTGGGGAATTCCATGAGGTTAGATTTGAGTGGTGAGGATGTGGAAGAATTGGTGGAGGACCTCAATGAAGAGCTAACTACTGAAGAGCTGCAAGACCTTCATCTGCAACAGCAACAGACCACAGCTCAGGAAACTAGTTCAGAGGAGGAGGAAGAGAGATGGAAGAAGGTGCCTTCTTCAAAGATTAAGGACATTTGTGCAAAGTGGAGTGAGGTGCAATCATTTATGGAGGAACATCACCCTGACAAAGCTGTTACAGGCTGTGTCTGCGACATGTTCAATGACAATCTTGTATCCCATTTTAGGGAAATTTTAAAGAGATGCCAGAAACAGAGCTCTCTGGACAGATATTTAGTGCCCCAGGTGTGCAGTGACTCTCAAGCTGGTCCTAGTGGCATTAAAACAAAGAAGGGAAGTAACCCCGGAAAAGGACTTGGTACCTGAAGTCTTTATGGAAGGGGATTTCCCTTCCAAACAGTAATTTCTACATCCTCTCCCCTCCTCCTGTCTTCCATACACTAAGAAGAATTTTCAATAAAGGTAAGTGTCATGTTATTATTGTTTTATTCTTCATGTCTCATTGTTTTCTGTGTATGTACATATATATTTCATGTCAAAAATTTTTTTGGTTTAATACTTTTGGGTGTCTGGAACGGATTAATTGGATTTACATTATTTCTTATGGGAAAAATGAATTCGCAAACTGTCAATTTCGCCATTAGTCACACTCTCTGGAACGGATTAATTACGAAAAATGAGGGTCCACTGTAATGTAAACATGCATGTATTGTTAACATGCAGATATTGTAAACATGCAGATATTGTAAACATGCAGATACTGTAAACATGCAGATACTGTAAACATGGATATTTTGTATCACAGCTATGGTACTGATTATCACTACAGGTACTCCTTGACTCATGATGGGGCTGTGTTCCGACAAACCCATCGCAAGTCAAAAATATCGAAAGTCGAATATGAATACATATGATAAATAAGTAAATAAATAACTACTGTCACTGAATTAGTAAATAAATGACTACTGTCACTGAATTAGTAAATAAACAAATAACTACTTTAACTAGCTAAATACCAGTCCTGAAAATTAAATGAATACAAGTTAGGGACTTGCCGCCTTCATGCTGGATAATTATCTTAAGTTTCATCTCCAAAGTAACTGCTTTTGCACCACAGTAAACATATTGCAAGTCAAGAAGTACCTGTAAACTCATTCCATATTTTGGGGTAAATATCAGCATAGAGGATATCCACAAACCATTCTGAACATACAAAAAAAAAAAAAAAAAAAAAAAAGCTATGGAAAATGGCAAAAAGAATTAAATGTACTAACCTTTTCCCTTTTTGCCAACCATGAGTGAAGTTGCCCGTCGAAGTTCTTTGTTTTCTTTCTTCATATCCCCTGGTGTGAGATTTGGTGGCAATGTGGAGTGTTTTTTCTTCTTTCCAGACAAAGTAACATCTTGTAATGGTGTAGAAACTGCTTCGGCCAAATCTTCAATACTTCTAAAGCGACCAGAACCATCACGGGTTAGTGGTATGACAGATGGACTGAGGGATGGAAGGCGAGAATAATCTTGAGGCGAAGGCAAGGCTGGTTCCCGTAAAGATGATCGCCATGGCTCTCTAATAATATCCCCATGGATACGAGTGGAAGATCTCGAAGTGGACGTGAGTTTAGTTGTAGTGGCACGAGTGGTGGAACTGGACGAGGAGGATGGAGTTGGCGTTCTGCTTCCACTTCGAACAGAATCTGCTAGTCTAGAGAGAAGGCGGCCAGAACGACTTCCTCGAGATCCGATGCTCCCTTGATCCTCGGTAATGACAGCTAATGTGTCTGGTCGAGGTCTGGGCTCGAGGTTCTTTAAGTTTTCTAAGAATTCACGATCTGTGAGTGGATTGTCGCTGTCTTGTATACTGTAATGACTGGCTAAAGAACCATTTATGGCACTACTAACCTCACTTCCACTCTCTTGCTGTTCATTCTGCCCATAGAGATCATCTATGTGTGTAACCTTATCCCCTGAGAGATGATGAGAATGATTTGATGCAATTTCCATCATTTCATCTTTGCTTGAAGTGCCAGTGTGGAGCCAGCTGGCATTCTTAGATGTGGAAGGTGTCGTTGGCACTGATCTTGCAGAAACTTTCGATAGGTCCTTTTGAGTCAAAGGTGCAGGAATACGAGGTGTCCAGTGCATCGACTCATCTCGAGGTGGAGGAGGAGGAGGGACTTCCAGAGTTTCCTTCATTAGAATTTCCACTTCATCTCCTTCATCGCGATTTCTTTCCACATCTTCTGACGCAATTGAGGAGCGGCTGCGAACCGTCTCCTTTCCTTTCTTAACATCAGATTTTGCCTTCTTTAAATTTTTTGCTTCTTGAGGCGAGGTAAATGAAGATGGAGTAACCAAGACATCAGAGCGATTGTCACTCTCATCTGTTCTTGTGGTGCCAAATACAGAACCCAAGCCACTATCTGCTCTCTCGTCTGAATGTATTCCATTTGGAGTTTTCTTAGTTGGCGGAGGCGGCTTAAACTGAGGTGGACTCTCATCAAGACCTTCAATTAATCCTTCCTTCAACATGTGTCTTATTGTATCAAATCTTTCACTAGGTTTTGAGCTATTAGAACCTGAACTTTGAGAACTTTCCCTGGAACTTTGTCTACTGAAATTATCATCACCTCTGGTGTTCTCATTCTCCTTGCTTGAGTTTCCCTTGTGAGCAACACCATTTTCCATGGCTTTAGGAACAGATTTCTTCACTTTCCCATTGATATCCTTTCTGTCTCTGAAACTACTCCCTTTCTGCCCATTATTACTATTTTCTGACTCGGCAGAAGAGGGAGAAGATTTTGATTTTGGTCTTCCATAAGAGGAATTTCTTGCCTGGCCGGCATTCATGTAATCGAAGGAAGCCGTAGAGCTTTCCATAGACACCAACGACTCCACTGAATCTTGTCTGCAAGGTTTTTGACTGATGGAAGAGGGTGTAGATGGGTTAACGGCCGAGTCTTCAAGAGAGTCATCAGAGAAACCATTTTCATGCTCCACTGGAGGTAAACCCTGATGGAATTCTTTCATCATGTTCTGCAGTGGTGTAGTAGGTTTTTTCACGGGTGTAGAAGCCTTTGAAGATTTTCCCGCAGTCACAGGAGCATTCTGAAGACTATCATCACTAAGAGAGTCCCTATTGGCAACTTTCTTCTTTACAGGGTTACCTGGTGAATCGGTTACAACGTAAAATTGAGATCCTTGAAGTATGTCGGATTCGTTCCCATCTGAGTCTCCGTCATTATCGTAGTCTGGAGTTGGGGACGGAGGAGCAGGGATAAACATTCTGGAAGAGTCATTGAAGACCCCAGAGACAATAAAACCACCACCTGCACGACCCGCACGACCACTGCTGCCGTTGATATCCTCGACCAGTGGAGTCTCGTCAAATCCACTGTCCTTTCCTGAAATATAAGAAATGGTTAATTATCTACAGTATCAATAACAATAATTCCATATAGTAAAATTTTCCCACATTTCTAGTGCCATGTTCCTCTCCATCAAAAATGTCAATCACTGAGGAAGGAAAGGTAACAAAAACAAAAATGTCTTTGCTGTCATGGTACAGTATTTTCATGGTAGTATATTCATGGGCAAGCACTAAAATAGTTTGGGGTCATATAATACCTGTAGAATGGAAAGTAATTAGATCTGATCCAAGGAAGGGGAGGATGGCTTCAATTCCTTGGACCAAGAATCCTTCACTCCACAAAGTACCCTCTCCCCTTTTGAAAGATTAATGAGATATGGCATCTTAAACACAAAATCAACTCAAATTTAGAAAAAATACACTAAATAAATTGTCTTTAATAATAAGATAAGATTCTGATGGGATTTTTAACCCCAGAGGGTTAGCCACCCAGGATAACCCAAGAAATTCAGTGCGCCATCAAGGGACTGTCTTATTTCCATTGGGGTCCTCAATCTTGTTCCCCCAGGATGTGACTCACATCAGTTCACTAACACCCAGGTACCTACTTGCTTGCTAGGTGAACGGGGACAACAGGTGTAAGGAAACACACCCAATGTTTCCACACTTGCCGGAGATCGAACCACAGACACTGTGTGAGGAAATCGAACCACAGACACTGTGTGTGAGGGAATTGAACCACAGACACTGTGTGTGTGAGGGAATCAAACCACAGAGTGTGTGTGAGGTGAGTGTGTTGTTTACCAGGCCACGGGACACCAGTGGTATGCAGACTTTGGATTAATGGGGACTTCTAGGAACCTAAACTTCATGAGTCTGGCAATACGCATCCTGATGTCCAGGGGCGGTACCAGAATTTCTATGCGGGGGGGGGGGGGCTTAGGGGTGAATATCTGGTTGGAAGCAGAAAGCTAGGAGACTTGTGTAAAAGCAACATTATTATTTTTACTTGAGGGCTTTGGGGGTTGAAGTGTTACCTCTGATGACATCTGACAAATATTAAAAAAAAAAAAAAGGTCAAGTCAATGATGATTCAGTACTCTTTAAGTCACTTGTTCTCTCTAGATTGGAATACTATTGTACACTAACAGCAGCATCTAAGACAGACAAAACAACAGATCTGGAGAATGTACAGAAGACATTCACTGTGCATATAAAGCCATTCAAGTAAATAAATTATACTGGGAATGGCTCAAGTCCCTCAAACTGTACTCCCTAAAAAGCAGGAAAAAAATAATCTGCATTATATTAGGAAAATAAGCACACAATGAAGTAAATGGAGCAACATGACCTCCCAAAAAGTAAGGATGCAACGAGCACACTAAAAGATAACTCAGGAAATGTAATGAGTGTGTGAGTTTCTTAGCACTCGTTGAAGCTATGGAAAATTATCAAAAGATCCCTAACAAAACATTTTGTAAATTTTTCTAACACTGACGGTATCCTACAGAAGTAGGATGACCTGACAAAGAAGAAAACACTTTTACTGTCACTCATTCAATCTCTATCTTGACAGAAGTCCAGTGACATTACAGCCCAGAAGATGCTCCAAATCACATCCTGACTCCTCCTTCAGAGTGCAGACACTTTGCTTCCCACCTCCAGGACTCGTATCCAGTGAATAGTAATGTTGTTTTATATTGTACAGATCTATTTGTACTTCCCATTTCTGAAGGAGGCGCAAGAAAGTGATGGAGTGAAGGATGATGAAAGTTTTCCTTTCAGGCCACCCTGCCTTGGTGGGAAATGGCCGATGTGTTAATAAATAAAATAAGATCTATTTGTAGCAATTAAGCAAGCAACAGTACAGTGAGGTCAATATTATGTTAACTGAAGCATGTAAAGTGACCTGATGCCCTGGGATATATTCAGCAAGTAACAGGTCTTTTACCGATTACAGTGAAGCCAAAAAATGTCATGCATTACTATACAAAACATACATCTTTGTATACAGTGATACCTCTCATATCCGAACTACAGTGGACCCCCGAGTTACGAGCACCTCGGAAATCGTACAATTATGTAAGTGTAATATTGTACGTCTCCATGGGGAAGTGGAACAGAATTCTTCCTCCGTAAGCCATGCGTGTCGTAAGAGGCGACTAAAATGCTGGGAGCAAGGGGCTAGTAACCCCTTCTCCTGTATATATTACTAAATGTAAAAAGAGAAACTTTCGTTTTCCCTTTTCGGCCACCCCGCTTTGGTGGGAAACGACCGACGTGTTGAAAGAAAGAAAGAAAGAATATTGTAAGTGCTTTTGTAAGTGTATTTTTGGGGGTCTGAAATGGACTAACCTACTTGACATTCCTTAAGGAAGAAAATTCGTTCGGTAATGGCACTTGAGCAGCCTTCTGGAATGAATTATGCTTGTAACTCGGGAGTCCATTGTATATGGGCTGAGACCTATTCGGAAACACGGAGTTTCCGGATACGTGAGGGGAAAAAATGCACATCCATACTGTCATATCACCACTGGGAACGGTGTTGTAGGTTTAAAAAATGAGTCCAACGTTGTCTGGCGGTGGGATCAGACACTCTGGGCTTGTATAACAGCCTCCCAGATTTCTGCAGCCATTTTAATTTGGGTGCCATGAACCATCATACCACTACCACGTTGTTGTAGGTACCACTTCATCCCGCACTGATCGAGTTTCAAGCTCTGTGGCTTCGCCATCACTTTTCTTTCGGCACTTTTCCAGTTTTTGAGGCATCAGAAAACATCCGAATGGCTGTTTGGATGTTTTGGTAATAATTTTAGAATTTTGCCCTTTCCCAAGGCCTGTTTGGATAATGGCAGGCCAGATATGCAAGGTATCACTGTACTTCATGGTATAGAGGAGGCCCTCGCTTTACAGTGCTTCGCTAATGCAGAAATTTTCAATTACAGTGGTACCCCTTAGTTTTGAACTGCTCCCAACTCAACGAATTATGTAAGTGTATTATTGTAAGTGCTTTTGTAAATGTATTTTTGGGGGTATGAAACGAACTAATCTAATTTACATTATTCCTTATGGGAATAAATTCGTTCGGTAACAGCACTTGAACAGCATTCTGGAACGAAGAAAGTTCAAAACTCGGGGTACCACTGTATACCCATTCTTTATTTATTCAGACTTCCTACAATAAATGTTTTCACCACTCATTATGAGCTAAGGATGAAAATATTTTAAGGTAAGTAAGGTGTGTACTGTACATATGCATTTTTTAGACCTAGCTCTATTGCTCACTTAATATATGATAGTGTAAACATGTTATCAGGCTTTCATATGCATTTGAAGGTGAAAAAAGGCTAGATTTCACTTTAGAGTGAATTTTTCTTTACAACAGTAGCCCGGAAGTTAACTTGCTGTATAAGCAGGGCCCTGCAGTAGCCCAGATCCTAACCTGCTGTATAAGTGAGGCCCTACAGTAGCCTGGAACCTAACCTGCTGTGTAAGTGGGGTCCTCCTGTATTGTAAAAATAATAATCATTATTATAATTATTCTTAGTATTATTATTATTACTGTATTATTATTATGTCATGTCGCTGAACACAAGCTGTGGTGTCAGGTCACATCCTGCATCTCAGGTGGTGCAATAATGGTAAACTGTCTGTGACCTATGATGAATATTTAAAAATGTTTCTATTTTATATTTACAGATTTTTGCACAAACAATATTATGGTTATTAACCCTTTCAGGGTCCATGCCGTAGTACTACGGCTTTGAGTTGAGGGTCCAAACCGTAGTTCTACGCCATGAGCTCAGCTCACTCAGATAAGCTGTGAGCGGTAAATTTGGGCCTAGATATGAGAGAATACATCTATGTGGTAAGTGTGCACCACATAAAACAAATCCTGCAGCACACAGTGCATAATGAGAGAAAAAAACTGAGACTAATTTTTGATTAAAACAGCGACTTTGCAGTGTTTTTTGTATGTTTTCTATAGTTTTATTTGCGATTTCTTGGTATCATTTGATAGAATAGAAGATATATTACAGAAATAGAGATGATTTTGATTGGTTTTAGTAGTGGAAATGGCTTGAAACTGAGCTCAAAGTAGCAGAAATGTTAAATTTTTACCGATGTTCAAGAGTAAACAAATGACCTCACACGTCTAATACGCGCCAGCTGGTGGGTCAAACATACGTTCACAAATGTGGTGATACTATTTATACAATTATTACAATATTGCATAACAGTAAAACTTCCATTTTTTGGTTTGAATAAAAATTCATTATGTGAATAAAAAATCAAAACGGAATTAATTTGTAAAGACTGAAAACGTAACTAATGCACAGAGGAAATGTTAGTTTAGTGCTAGGAATGCCTGCATTGTTCATTCTGCACCCTATTTTGAAATTGAAATATTTTGAACTTTGTGTTAAATTGGCTAAATTACCAATTTCCAATCACTTTATTTTGTAGTTGAAACAGTTGATTGGGCGATTTCTTGTGCTCAATCGATAGAATAGAAGTAATACTAGCAAAATAGCTAAGAATTTGGTCGACTGGAACAATGTAAATGGCCTAAAATGGGAGTCAAAGTCGGCAAAATCGCCGATGCGTAAATATCACTGACACATCAAAATTCACAAGATTCTAATTTCGTCAATTTTCCCTCAAATTTCATACTTTTTGTTTTATTACCCTCAGAAAAAGATTCTCTACCATTTCATAAGAAAAAATAAAAAAAAAAATTGAAAATTCTTGGACCCTGGTGCACACTTTGAAATTTTGCCTCTGGACCCTGAAAGGGTTAAACCCTTGGTTTATTAATACGCAGTGTCATGATGGTCAATACTAAGCCCTTCCCCAAGATGCAAGCCACAACAGTGGATTAACTTCCCAGTATACCTATTTTTTGTCAGGTAAGATGGGCAGCAATGGGGTTAGGAAACATGCCTACCCATCTTGCCTCACCTTGAGCTCGACTCGGGTACTTTCATATGTTTGGTAACACAAAAATTATATCATGTATATTAGATAATGCTCAAAAAATTACATATTATTTGACTTGCATTCTAGTTCCTTATACATTTTTAGTCTCAACTGCTTGACATATTTTAAAATCAAGCAATTACAACTGAAAGCCAATAAAAACAGAGTATCAAAAAGGTGCTGTACAGTGGACCCTCGGTTAACGAATACCCCGGAAATCGTGCAATTATGTAAGTATAATTTTGTAAGTTCTTGTGGAAGTGTATTTTTGGGGGTCTGAAATAGACTAACCTACGTGAAATTTTTCCTTAACCCTTTACCGGGCACTCCCTGGAAAATGATAATTTCGAAATGTGTTTCATATGAGTGGATAGAGTAACTCAATGTAAGGATAATGAGCCCATATAATTGAAATTCTAAAAAAAACTTTTCACGCAATTGCCAATATTCAAGGACTGTCTACAGACGGTCCTGACCGTTAAAGGGTGTCAAATTCTGAATGTTGCAAATTTGCAATTGTTAATAAAACACCAAATAAGTATTTTTCTATTTTATTATACTAATATACAATATCAAAAACACAAATGGAACTTGTTTCCAAACATTTTGTAGGTATAAAAAATATATAAGTGAACCAAAGAGCAACATGGACACATTGCAAAGGGATAAAACTTTCAAGTCCCATATTCCTGAATTTCCTGAGAAAAACAATCATTCTTGATCACTAATTGCTACAATGAAAGGCTATTAAGCAATTTCTTTCCTTCTTGATGCATAGATTTACCTTGCATACGGACACAAAAATGAGGATGTGACATGATTTTTTGTTTTGCTGCAATAATTGCATGTAAATATTCTGCCTTGCACTGGCCAGTGACCTAGCATTTTATCAAACCTATCATTTTGGTCAAACCTCACACTGTCATCAGGCCTTTCTGCACGTTGGTACTGCACTGGAGATGGCAACAGGTCATCTGGTTCTGGATATGAGTCACTTTCCACCAAAATGCAGAGATATTTGAACTTCTGTTGGAAGGGTTCACAATAGAACAATTTCTCATTGATCTGGAATGACAATAAGAATGTTCTGTACACACCCAGACCACTACAGAATTCATATATGCACTAGAGATTTTTATATAAATATTTATTTACTGAAATTTGAAATGTGGCCCTGACGGGCGGGACCGTCTGTACACGGTCCTCTTTTGTTGCACTTTTTTTCAATTGCATGGTACACTCATATTATGCATATCTAACTCCTGATATATATCTCAAAATATGCCTAAACTATTCATTTACACACTGGACACAACAATAAGTACTTACCGACATTGTAGAGAGTATAATCACAGTGTATATGAGTGGAAGAAGAGCAAAAATCTGGCTCTGGGTGACGCCAAGCGAGAAGTGTTTACATTTTGGTCTCTCAACCAATGGGAAGCGAGCAGATGCCGGTCTCACTTAGCTGGAGCGACTCACAGAAGGCTTGTGATTGGTCAGAAACAGAGAATGGGAACCTAGATGCGCTGGGGGAGTAGGATGACACGTGCAAAAAACACGTGTTTAGGACCGTCTCTACACGGTCCTGCCCGGTAAAGGGTTAAGGGAGTAAATTCGTTCGGTAATGGCACTTGAGCAGACTTCAGGAGTGAAGTTTTTACGAAACTCGGGGGTCCACTGTATATGCAAGACCCTCATACTGTAATGGCTTCATTTTAAAAAATGTCAGACAATTTAGACTAAAAATATATAAGGAACTAGAATGTAAGCCTAATGGTCTGTTATTCTGTGAACATTATCTAATATGCCTGATATAATTTTTATGTTACAGAGTAAATGAAACTATGATTAATCTAAGGAAACTGTTGTAATACTTTAGTGACTGAATTTATTGTGTAAAGAAATCATTATTATTGTAATTAAATCAATAATACAGTACTGTATATTATTTGAACATATGGAAGACCCTCATTTTGTGTGAAATCTTTCTGCACATTTACGCTCTAGAATGGTGAAAATTCGCCACCGTGTAATTCCACTGTGCCATAACTTTCATTTACCATGGTGTAAATTGGGGTAAATGTATAAACAAGTCCTCAAGAGGAAACTGGACAAGTATCTTCACGAGGTGCCAGATCAACCATGCTGTGATGGATATGTTGGATAGCAGGCCACCAGCAGCAACAGCCTGGTTGACCAGGCAAGCACCAGACAAGCCATGGCTGGGCTCCAGTTATAGAAAAACTCTTTGTTACTCATCTAAGGTATATCAAAGGTAAAGATATGGAAAAACACAGCACATAACAGGATTTTTCCCTTCTGCCTCATGGACAACCTGCAGATACATCCATTGTTTTTATGAAGAAGGCCTAGCCTCACTCTTATATAAACAACCTACCATGCCCTCACCTCTCAGTGTGTATACATCCCATACCATGCTCAGTCACGTGTTAGTACAGTGGAACCCCGAGTTTCGGAAGCCTCTAGCTTCGGCCGCTCCAAGTTTCGAGCACTTTTTTCGGCTAAATTTTATCCCGAGTTTTGCACTGTGCCCCATGTTTCGGCCCGCGTACCAAACCTGTCCGCCTGCCCGCGCAGGCGCCGTGAGTCAGTCTGTCTTTGTGTATCCTCGAGAGAACATTACCCTCCACGCTCATCCAAACATTTCACAATATAATTCATTGTGTTTGGTGCTTGTTGATTGAGTGCGACTGCTACATAATTAACCATGGGCCCAAAGAAACTTCCTAGTGGCACCCCTTTAGTACAGAAAGTGAGAAACACCACAGAAGTGAAGAAAAATTGTAGCAAAGAACGAAAGTGGAGGAGGAAGAGAGAGGGAAGAATGTGCCTTCTTCAGTGATTCTATGATATGTACGATACTAAACCAGCAGGAGTCGATAAAGGCTATAGTGCCAGCCAGCGATAAAGTGTAGCATTAACAGAGTACAGTGGACCCTCATTTTTCATAATTAATCCATTCCAGAGAGTGTGACTAATGGCAAAATTGATGATTTGCAAATCCATTTTTCCCATAAGAAATAATGTAAATCCAATTAATCCATTCCAGACACCCAAAAGTGTAAGTTTATTGGCTGTCATCAATGTAGATATTTTTAGTGGTTCCTCGTTAACAATGGTGTTGAGCGTGGCAAGATTTGGGAGATGACATAAGTTGTGTCGTCAGCAAAGAGTATTGGTTTCAGGTGTTGTGATACATTGGGAAGATCATTGATGTATAAGAGGAAGAGCAGGGGACCAAGGACACTTCCCTGTGGTACTCCAGTATCAAGTGGTCATGTCGAGGAGGTTGTGTCTTTAATGGTGACATACTGATACCTATTAGTAAGGTAGGATTTGAAATATGCAAGTGCATGGCCTCTTATAACATAATGGTCAAGTTTGTGGAGTAGGATGCTGTGGTTTACTGTGTCGAAAGCTTTCCTTAGGTCAATAAAAAGTCCTAATGGATATTCCTTATTTTCCAGTGCTGTGTAAAGCAGGTCTATCAATTTTACAATTGCATCGTAAGTGCTTTTATTTTTTCTGAAGCCAAATTGGCAGGGGTTGAGTATGCTTTGTGTTGTTATAAATGAGTATAATCTCTTGTGCATAAGTTTCTCGAAGATTTTGGATAGAAACGGTAAGTTTGATATTGGTCTATAGTTGTTTACGTCTGTGGGGTCACCACCTTTGTGTATTGGTGTAACCCTTGCTGTTTTGAGTAGTGTCGGGAAAGTGCTAGTTTCTAGTGATTTGTTAAAAGTAATGAAATAGCATGCGAAAGGACATGGGCAGCTCGCTTGTATAATACTGGTGGGACTTGAGACAGATTCCCTGATGTATTTTTAAGTGACTTGATTATCATGGTGACTTCAGTGGACTCAGTAGGTGCAAGATAGAAGGAGGTTGGGAAATTCCCATCTAAGTCTTTGGGCCCATGGTGGCTTATTTAGCAGTTGCAAGCACTAAAACGAATGTAATATTAAGAAATTTATCGTATGAACGCGTTGGGTGATGGTCACTTGCTGATAAACAATGCAACACTGACTGTGAATGGTGTGTTGGGCCGCTCGGGGCTGCTCGTACGTGTTCGAGACGAACGACTATTTGCGAGCCAAACGACGATTCGTGAGTCAATATTTTGATTAATAAACGTTATGATTATCGAAAATTACGAATTGCGATGATTACAAAATATGAGGGTCCACTGTAGCAAGTAAGTTAAGCGATTAATCGATAGAAAAAGGACAGCACAAAACTAACTCCTCCAATGTTGTTGGAGGTATATAGGGCTACTGACAACACCACCGCCTCTGCCGCCTCTTGCTGCCGCCTTCACCACAACTATGTAAGGCTTATGTTCTCAGTGGCCCTTATACACCCAACAACACAACACCACACCACTCGTGACATACGTAATGACATATTTTATTCATTCTAGAGTGTTTGTCATGTTTCTATGTTATTAATATTGTTTATTATGTCATATTAGATTTATTGTGATAGATAAATAAGCTGTAGAGTTGATATTAGCGTCATATTTAAGTACAGTGGACCCCCGGATTACGTCATTATTTCGTTCCAGAATGCTGTTCAAGTGCCGTTACCGAACGAATTTGTTTCTATAAGGAATAATGTAAATTAGATTAGTCCTTTTAGACCCCCAAAAATACACTTACAAAAGCAATTACAAAAATACACTTACATAATTGTTCTAGTTTTGAGCAGTACGTAATCCGGGGGTCCACTGTATCTTGTAATGTCTCCAAACAAACTCTCCTGCCTCTCCATATGCCAACAAGTCTCTTCAATAAAGGTAAAACTGATTTAAATGTTCATTTATCCATTAAAATTAGTGCTTTATATTTATTTCTCATTGTTTTCTGTATGTAAAACTACATAGAAGGGAGGCAGATAACAGACGAGAAATAAGAACCTGCAGAGAAACAGCTAACACTGCAACAGTTACATAAGCAGTTCCATGCTGCTGCTAAAATTGCAGAATTTTTCACCAAAGAAGACCCTGATACATCTAGAAACACCACCCTAAAGCTTGATCTTCAGAAACCAACGATGCCTTACTGTTAGCTGTATAAAGTACTGTAGGGTGAAAAATACCAGAGATGTATTACAGAACACCTGAGCACTCCAGTACAACCATCATGTAAAGATAACACTGCATCAACATCAGTATAAGAGCCATAGCCATCCACCATACCCCATGATCCACAACCTTCCACCTTGGCCCAGAAGGTCCACATCATACCTCTCCACTCCTTTAAAGATCATCAATATACACTAGTAACTTTTTTGAGCTGTAAGTACTGAATTTTATTTATGTGTACCATATTATATGCAGCTACAAGTACATTTTATTTTTTTTAAGAATTTTGTGACCTAAAAAAAAATTGGCATTTTGAGGGAGGGGTTCCAAGGAACATAGCCCTATTTTTTCCTATATGTCTTTCAGTTCATTTTCACAATTTATTTTTATCTACAGGCCATTTTCAGGAAGGTCAGTACAGTGGACCACCGGAGTTCGTACTGCTCCAAACTCGAACAATTATGTAAGTGTATTTTTGTAAGTGCTTTTGTAAGTGTAATTTTGGAGGTCTAAAAGGACTAATCTAATTTACATTATTCCTTATGGGAACAAATTCGTTCGGTAACGGCACTTGAGCAGCATTCTGGAACGAATTAATGACGAACTCCGGGGGTCCACTGTACTGTTAAACGAGGGTCAACTATACACATTACTGTAGCTTACTGAAGAAAGCACTGTGTATGGCACGAGTTCATATTTGAAAAAAATAATTAGACTGAATTAAGTATTACTGTATTTGATTTTCAAATTCACTGGGACCTCAAGGAATGCATCTCCTATTTTATCTCACTGTTGTTCATACAAAATTCATTCCTTCCCACTTCTTTACAATGATGAATACATGTACATATTACAAACTTAAGAAATTAACTGTTCTTACCTGAAGAGAAGTGTGGTAATGATGCAGAACTCTTCATTGGCCCTCTTGGACTTGCCTCTCTGACAGCTTCTCCAACTCTGAATTCTGAAGACGTCTCTCTGAAGGGATGATTGTTGGTTCGATAGCTAGACTGCATTCTATTGAGGGGACGTCTTTCTTCAGTGGGCGAAGATAACCCAGAGCTGTCGGAATGTCCTATGGAAGTGAGGCGTCGATTACTGCGTTTCTGTCGAGAGTAAGAAACTTCAGCCTTGACACACTTTAGTGTTTACACAACATTATTTTGGGCAGCATGTAATAAAGTGCAGTTACGATTATCGATGACCAGGTTTATTCGTTGTGTGTGGATTCAGTTTATACAACACAATAAAACCTTAATTATTTTCTACAGCATACAAAATGTAGTTTACATGTAATAAATACTGCTAAGCACAAATGAAGTAAGTTTACTTAGTTACAGGTACACAAATACAGTTACACAAATTATTATACATAGTAACAATGCAGTTAATTGCTATTATGTGATAATAATAATATTATCTTTATTTCTACAAGTACATGTACAAGGTATACAGGCCTAGCTGACATCAATGACATACTACTATATAGAAAGCCACTTGATATGCTGAACATTTCGGGCAAATTAGGTCAGTTTTGTCCCAGGATGCAACCTACACCAATCGATTAACACCCAGGTACCCATTTTATACTGATGGGTGAACAGGGACAGCAGATGTCTTATGGAAACACGTCCCTAATGTTTTCCAGCCACACCAGAGATTCGAACTCCGGACCTCAGTGTGTGAGCAGAGTGCACTAGCAATCGAGCTATAGGACACATTATTATTATCGGTAATTCTGTACATGAGATACTAATTCAATGTGTGTTATCAGTACCATTTGTAGAGCATATGGAAGTTTATCATTATGCATAATTAAGTGTTTATGGCAGCCATGGGCCTCACACATCTACAGCATAACACGATGGACACTACAGGGTTACCATAATCTGGGATAGGGATAATTTTCATTATTCATGGGGAGTGCTAAACCCACAGGGGGTCACACAGCACCTGGGAGAATGGGAGGTATCCAGGTTCGATCCAAGGAAAGAGCAGGTCCAATTCCTTGCATCAACAGCCCCTCACCGGCATCATGGAATCTCCCTTGAGGGAAGATGAGGACAAGTCTGTTGCATTATAATTCTTCGAAGGAATATACTGCAAAATAAGGATGAGTTCTTGGCTGTAATGTATGTAGTATAATTATTATATTCATGGGGAGGATCTAACTTTGCATATCATACAATGCCTGAGGAGATGATGTGTAAGTAAGGAGGTTTTGTGTGAAGTTGTAAGAACATGCATCTTGGCGAAAGTGTGTACCATTGTAAGTACTATAGGTGTGTCTGATTAAAGTCTGCTGTGAGATCTTAGCATCAACTGGATTAACAGCTGTTGTCCATGACAACCTTCTACCAGGCAAAATAGTATAGTTACCCCAATCATAGGTTTTCTATGAAAGATTAAGCAGACTACAGAAAACGAATGAATTCACTTACTTAAGGGGAAACTGAAATAGCCCCAATCCCTGTTCTGCTAAGGTTATGTAGGTTCCTACCCTAAGTTTAGATTTTTTATAATAAGTGGTTATGTACTAACGTGTGTGATTTACCTCGGGTAACATAGTAAAGTTAAAGTGATTTATTTCTGCTGAGGTCCTTGTCCTGCTCTGGTGGCCCCCATCACAGCCCCGGTGACCTGGTGGCTAAAGCTCTCGCTTCACGCACGGAGGGCCTGGGTTCAATTCCCGGAGGGGCGGAAACATTTCGAAGTGTTTCCTTACACACACACATACAACAGGCCTAGTGTCTAATCGACATGTGCCTAGGACAAAATACAAAATGGTAACTAACCAGAGCTGGTTCCACTCACCAGCCTCCTGTTGGTTCCACTCACCAGCCTCCTGTTGGTTCCACTCACCAGCCTCCTGCTGGCCCCACTTACTATAATATTGGCCCACTCACTACCCTCCTGCTGGTCTCACTCACTCTAATGTTGGCCCACTCACCACTACAGGTTGGAGGTGTGCTGGAGTGGTGTCTGCTCCTCCCCTCTCAGTGTCACCACTGCTGTTGCGACTCGGATTCCTGAAAGACAAAAAAAAAAGTTTGTTCAGATCTCTTTATTTTGTATGTATGTATGTATGTATGTATGTATGTATGTATGTATGTATGTATAGGTAAAACTGGTCAATTGGCAAGAACTCGTTTAAAAATTAAGTTCTTTCTAAATTTTTCTCTTATACGTTCAAAGATATATATTATTTTCATTTAGGTTAATGTAAAAATTAATAATTTTGTACCAAAAGAATCTTAGAAAACTTACCTAACCTTATTATAACAAGCGCAATTTAATTTAGCGTAATACAACTAAATATATTTTAGATAAGTTTACAATAATTAAATAACAAACACATTGAAATATATTTTTTTCGTTAGGTTCAGAATTATTTTTGCGAAATTATTGCATACACAATTTTTCGCTTGCCTTATTCGGCAAGAAGAGCATTGCTATTTAAACCAAAATCGCAAGTTTTACCTATTCGGCACTACATACATACATAAAATACAGTCAGGTAAATACTTGCATATAGGGGAGTGAAAAAAAAAAAGAGTAATATTTACCACATAAGCCATTAGATATAGTCTGCCCATAATGCCATGGCATGATAGTGGCTCTCTTTGCACTATAATTCATAACTGTAATTACAAAATCTCGATGTAAACTTGCAATGAAAAAAATATTATTATTATACAAGTATAGGGCCACCACAGGTGACGCCCTCACCTGCCTCAACTGCTTCTTACACTTAGAGTCGTTGGTTAACGGGAGTTTCAAGCCTATCGTCTACACTAGGGTCATTATAAAGCTGCACGTAACCTTTTCACACACAGACAAGAATACTTTAATCCATTAAACAGTTATTAAAGCAAACTCTCCGCATATATACACACATAAATACAGCCTCAGTTTACATCCTGTCAGGAGCACAGGTCCAATAAAAGTACTAACCTAGACTCTGTAAATGCAATGAAAAACACACACCTCACTGTACTGACATCATACAAAATACAAATATAAAATACAATTTATTTTCTGCAGTATACGGGTAATGTAGCTTACGCGTAATAAATACTGTTAGGCCCAAAAGAAAGCCACTGACATGGTGTGAATTTCGGGGTTAAAACAAGCGCCTGGTCCAGCCACAGTTCGCACAACACCTGAAATTCAATGCTTAGCTGATTCAGCAGTGATTCATAGTTTCCGGTGCACGAGGAGGAAATACTAGCCAAACCTGGACGATAACTGGGAAGGTGATATAAGGAGAGGCTCAGGAAATAGCAATGAAAACAAGCCTTGATCGCCTTAACAACTACAACTAGTACTACAAGGAAATAAGTCACTGACTTTTTTGGGTTATTTTGGTGGGTAATTGACACACGTTACTTTGTATGATAATTTGTGTGTGCCTTTATCTAACTTAATATTATTACTTCTACAACTACTATTATTACCACAACTATTACTACAACTATTACGACTACAACTATTACGACTACAACTACTACTACACGTCCTCCTCCTCCTATTCCTTCTCGACTAAACCCCAGCACAAACCTAAACCATCAACCTGTTTTACCTCCGGCATGCCGTACATCATTACTGCATTCACGAAGCCCTAAACCCGAATGATGCATAAAGCGCCTGGGAAGTGAAGGTAATCAGATCCTACAGAAGGGGAAAAAGGAAGGGGGGGGATCTCCAATTCATTGGATCAAGCGCCCTTGACCAGAATCAAGGCACCTTCATGTAGGTCTGTGAAGTGTTTTCTGACAAGATATAAAACACTACGGTGATCCTTATTTTTCATGTTCCTTATTTCCTTATTCTGGCGCTAGTAAATAAGTAAGTTTATTCAGGTATACACAAATACATAGATTATCATACATAGCAGCATATGTGTAGAAAACGTCATGTGCAAAATTTAACAGATAGAGGACGTTGAAGGACTTACAGGTTTTGCCTAGTACTACTACCCATTAATGTTTATATATTTGTTTAACTCTTACTGATGATGGCTGGAGCCAGAGCTGTTAGTCGACAAGTGTGAAGATGCTATTAACGATACGAGGCTACCAGGAGGCCTGGTCTGGGACCGGGTCGCGGGGGCGCTGACCCCCATTACCACTGTTGCTGCTACTAGTACTACTATTACTAGTACTATTACTAATATTACTATTACTAGTACTACTACTATTACTAGTACTACTACTATTACTAGTACTACTACTATTACTAGTACTACTACTACTATTAATAGTACTACTATTACTAATACTACTATTACTACTACTACTATTACTACTACTACTATTACTAATACTATTACTAATACTACTACTATTACTAATACTACTACTATTACTAATACTACTACTATTACTAGTACTACTACTACTACTACTACTAATAATAATAATAATAATAATTTTATATTTTAAAATCACGAAGATGCTCTTTGCGTACTGATTCAAAAGGTGGACAGTTATGCACCGTAAAAAGTGAGAAATAAATTTCAAAACATAATGAGAGGTAAAAAACTTATGCGCTTAACTAAGAACAAGTGGTAATATGAAGAGAAAATATTAGTGTGTATCAGGTGTGAGGCCAGGCTGGAGAAACATATGGTGGGACCTCAGTCAGTCAGTCACTCCTTAGTCACGTCTCTGTGAGTGCAATGAACCCCACCAGCACTGAACACTTATCACTGAACATTACTAGCATTGAACACTGCCAGCACTGAGCCCCACTAGCAGTGAACCCCAATGAATAGGTTTTCCATTAGTGTACTCCTGGCACTCCTGCTTTTCATTTGGAATATTTTGCACCGCCTGCCAAGCCTCTTACGTTCATGGGAAGTGATTAGTGCTGGCGATTTGGGACCAATCCTCATAAGAAGATTCCAGATGTAGATTATAATGTATCTCTCTCGCCTACGTTCCAAGGAGTACAGATCGAGGGACTTCCCAGTAATTTAGATGCTTTGCCTGAATCTATGAGAGCACTGATGGCTCTCTGAACATTCTCCAGGTCATCAATTTCACTTGTTTTGAAAGGTTAGTTTATTTAGGTAGAGGTACACATAAATACAATTATCATACATAGTAACATGTGTGGTGGTGGTGGTAGTCATGGTAGTGATGGTGGTAGTGATGGTGGTAGTCGTGGTGGTGGTCGTCGTACAAGATGACTACGAGAGGAAATCAGAAAACTTTTTTTCCTGCATGACAACGAGGCTGATTTTCAGCGATGACCAAAATCTTAGTTAAGTTTTGTGATGTGGGGCCCCTTGCTGAAGCTTGTGGGGTCCCTTGCTGAAGCTTGTGGGTTCCCATGTTGAAGCTTGTGGGGTCCCTTGCTGAAGCTTGTGGGGTCCCTTGCTGAAGCTTGTGAGGTCCCTTGCTGAAGCTTGTAGGGTCCCTTGCTGAAGCTTGTGGGGCCCCTTGCTGAAGCTTGTGGGGTCCCTTGCTGAAGCTTGTGGGGTCCCTTGCTGAAGCTTGTGGGGCCTCTTGCTGAAGCTTGTGGGGTCCCTTGCTGAAGCTTGTGGGGTCCCTTGCTGAAGCTTGTAGGGTCCCTTGCTGAAGCTTGTGGGGCCCCTTGCTGAAGCTTGTGGGGTCCCTTGCTGAAGCTTGTGGGGTCCCTTGCTGAAGCTTGTGGGGCCTCTTGCTGAAGCTTGTGGGGTCCCTTGCTGAAGCTTGTGGGGTCCCTTGCTGAAGCTTGTAGGGTCCCTTGCTGAAGCTTGTAGGGTCCCTTGCTGAAGCTTGTGGGGCCTCTTGCTGAAGCTTGTGGGGTCCCTTGCTGAAGCTTGTGGGGCCCCTTGCTGAAGCTTGTGGGGTCCCATGTTGAAGCTTGTGGGGTCCCTTGCTGAAGCTTGTGGGGTCCCTTGCTGAAGCTTGTGGGGTCCCTAGCTGAAGCTTGTGGGGCCCCTTGCTGAAGCTTGTGGATATATTCTATCCTAGCTCTATCTTATCCTAGCTTTATTCCACTCCCCGATTTTGGTTGTTGTTAAAGTTTATTTTATTGTTTATTATTGCTGTTATTATTTTTCTTGTTCCTCTTCTTTTTCTTCTTACTCCTCCTTAAGTTCAGAGTATTATTCCCACTTCTTTTGTTTTTCCCTTCCTGTTAACCTCGACCCACAACTCACCCCTAAATCCCCTACCTTCCTTTATAGCCTGCTTACTTCCCCTTTATAACTCCTACTGCTTTTCCCTCTTCTCTCTGTTGCTTCCACTTCCTCCCCGTATTGCTTCCCCTCCTCCTCTTCTCCTCCTTCCCTCTCTCCTACTGCACACTAGTGCAAATCGCAACATCCTCCAAGGCATCAGCTTAAGTTATAAAATCCTTCGTGAGCTGGGAGGTATTTGTAGTCTGCCTGGTGACTTGTGAGCTGGGAGGTGTTTGTAGTCTGCCTGGTGACTTGTGAGCTGGGAGGTGTTTGTAGTCTGCCTGGTGACTTGTGAGCTGGGAGGTGTTTGTAGTCTGCCTGGTGACTTGTGAGCTGGGAGGTGTTTGTAGTCTGCCTGGTGACTTGTGAGCTGGGAGGTGTTTGTAGTCTGCCTGGTGACTTGTGAGCTGGGAGGTGTTTGTAGTCTGCCTGGTGACTTGTGAGCTGGGAGGTGTTTGTAGTCTGCCTGGTGACTTGTGAGCTGGGAGGTGTTTGTAGTCTGCCTGGTGACTTGTGAGCTGGGAGGTGTTTGTAGTCTGCCTGGTGACTTGTGAGGTGGGAGGTGTTTGTAGTCTGCCTGGTGACTTGTGAGCTGGGAGGTGTTTGTAGTCTGCCTGGTGACTTGTGAGCTGGGAGGTGTTTGTAGTCTGCCTGGTGACTTGTGAGCTGGGAGGTGTTTGTAGTCTGCCTGGTGACTTGTGAGCTGGGAGGTGTTTGTAGTCTGCCTGGTGACTTGTGAGGTGGGAGGTGTTTGTAGTCTGCCTAGTGACTTGTGAGCTGGGAGGTGTTTGTAGTCTGCCTAGTGACTTGTGAGCTGGGAGGTGTTTGTAGTCTGCCTGGTGACTTGTGAGCTGGGAGGTGTTTGTAGTCTGACGTGACTGTTGTCAGCTGGGAGGTATTTGTAGTCTGACTGGTGACTTGTGAGCTGGGAGGTGTTTGTAGTCTGCCTGGTGACTTGTGAGCTGGGAGGTGTTTGTAGTCTGACTGGTGACTTGTGAGCTGGGAGGTGTTTGTAGTCTGCCTGGTGACTTGTGAGCTGGGAGGTGTTTGTAGTCTGACGTGACTGTTGTCAGCTGGGAGGTATTTGTAGTCTGACTGGTGACTTGTGAGCTGGGAGGTGTTTGTAGTCTGCCTGGTGACTTGTGAGCTGGGAGGTGTTTGTAGTCTGCCTGGTGACTTGTGAGCTGGGAGGTGTTTGTAGTCTGCCTGGTGACTTGTGAGCTGGGAGGTGTTTGTAGTCTGCCTGGTGACTTGTGAGCTGGGAGGTGTTTGTAGTCTGCCTGGTGACTTGTGAGGTGGGAGGTGTTTGTAGTCTGCCTAGTGACTTGTGAGCTGGGAGGTGTTTGTAGTCTGCCTGGTGACTTGTGAGCTGGGAGGTGTTTGTAGTCTGCCTGGTGACTTGTGAGCTGGGAGGTGTTTGTAGTCTGCCTAGTGACTTGTGATCTGGGAGGTGTTTGTAGTCTGCCTGGTGACTTGTGAGCTGGGAGGTGTTTGTAGTCTGCCTAGTGACTTGTGAGCTGGGAGGTGTTTGTAGTCTGCCTGGTGACGTGTGAGCTGGGAGGTGTTTGTAGTCTGCCTGGTGACTTGTGAGCTGGGAGGTGTTTGTAGTCTGACGTGACTGTTGTCAGCTGGGAGGTGTTTGTAGTCTGCCTGGTGACTTGTGAGCTGGGAGGTGTTTGTAGACTGACTGGTGACTTGTGAGCTGGGAGGTGTTTGTAGTCTGACTGGTGACTTGTGAGCTGGGAGGTGTTTGTAGTCTGACTGGTGACTTGTGAGCTGGGAGGTGTTTGTAGTCTGACTGGTGACTTGTGAGCTGGGAGGTGTTTGTAGTCTGACTGGTGACTTGTGAGCTGGGAGGTGTTTGTAGTCTGCCTGGTGACTTGTGAGCTGGGAGGTGTTTGTAGTCTGCCTAGTGACTTGTGAGCTGGGAGGTGTTTGTAGTCTGCCTGGTGACGTGTGAGCTGGGAGGTGTTTGTAGTCTGCCTGGTGACTTGTGAGCTGGGAGGTGTTTGTAGTCTGACTGGTGACTTGTGAGCTGGAAGGTGTTTGTAGTCTGACTGGTGACTTGTGAGCTGGGAGGTGTTTGTAGTCTGACTGGTGACTTGTGAGCTGGGAGGTGTTTGTAGTCTGCCTGGTGACTTGTGAGCTGGGAGGTGTTTGTAGTCTGCCTAGTGACTTGTGAGCTGGGAGGTGTTTGTAGTCTGCCTGGTGACGTGTGAGCTGGGAGGTGTTTGTAGTCTGCCTGGTGACTTGTGAGCTGGGAGGTGTTTGTAGTCTGACGTGACTGTTGTCAGCTGGGAGGTGTTTGTAGTCTGCCTGGTGACTTGTGAGCTGGGAGGTGTGTGTAGTCTGCCTGGTGACTTGTGAGCTGGGAAGTGTTTGTAGTCTGCCTGGTGACTTGTGAGCTGGGAGGTGTTTGTAGTCTGACTGGTGACTTGTGAGCTGGGAGGTGTTTGTAGTCTGACTGGTGACTTGTGAGCTGGGAGGTGTTTGTAGTCTGACTGGTGACTTGTGAGCTGGGAGGTGTTTGTAGTCTGACTGGTGACT
This sequence comes from Cherax destructor, assembly GCA_009830355.1. Lineage (NCBI taxonomy): Eukaryota > Metazoa > Arthropoda > Malacostraca > Decapoda > Parastacidae > Cherax > Cherax destructor. The sequence continues at coordinate 97,028 of WNWK01000821.1, forward strand.
TGTGAGCTGGGAGGTGTTTGTAGTCTGACTGGTGACTTGTGAGCTGGGAGGTGTTTGTAGTCTGACTGGTGACTTGTGAGCTGGGAGGTGTTTGTAGTCTGACTGGTGACTTGTGAGCTGGGAGGTGTTTGTAGTCTGACTGGTGACTTGTGAGCTGGGAGGTGTTTGTAGTCTGACTGGTGACTTGTGAGCTGGGAGGTGTTTGTAGCCTGACTGGAGTATCTACGAACAAGGACGCGTGCTGCCGTGCCTGGTGTAAGCAACGAACAAAGACGCGTGCTGCCGTGCCTGGCATAACCTACGGACAAGGACGCGTGCTGCCGTAAGCTACGGACAAGGACGCGTGCTGCCGTAAGCTACGAACAAGGACGCGTGCTGCCGTAAGCTACGAACAAGGACGCGTGCTGCCGTAAGCTACGAACAAGGACGCGTGCTGCCGTGGTTGGCGTAAGCTACGGACAAGGACGCGTGCTGCCGTGCCTGGCGTAAGCTATGGACAAGGACGCGTGCTGCCGTGCCTGGCGTAGCTACAAATTTACAGAGGCAGCGGCCGGCACACGCACTGGAAACTCGACCCCGTAAATTCTGGGATAATAGAAGCAGTCTATTGTCCGGGCGCCATGTTTCACGTCCAGCTTAAACTGCTGCTGCCAAGCTGTAACTCAAGCTTAAGCTGTTGCTGCTACTGCCAAGCTGTAACTCAAACTGAAACTGTTGATAAGCTGTAACTCAAGCCTCAAGAGTTTATTATTTGTATACATCACCTCAAGCTCAATTATCGTCACCTCAGTTCCATCCTCATCACCCCACAGATAGTGTAAACATGTTATCAGACTTTTATATGCAATTGAAGGCAGCAGGCCTACTGGCCCATACTAAGCAAATCGTTCTCAAACCTAAACCCACTAAGATCAATATTTGCCCAACCCATTTTCAATGCAAGATTGTTGATCTCTTGTGTCCCATGAACTCGTAAAATGACAAGTTAAATCTTACGAACCTCCTCTTCCCTACATGCTTCTTAGCAGGTCTTAATTCTGTAACATCTCTTTCCCAACCCAGGAGACCTGGTCTGATACCACGGTCGAGGGGAATATAATCCCCAGCATACACAGCTTCAAGAGTAGATATGATAAGACCCCAGAGGCCCGCCTGTACAGGTGTTTGAAGTGTGTAGTGACCACGTCTCAAACACCTTCCGTTACACACTAATACAGGAGTGGAAGAGGTTGCCTGATAATGCCAAGACCAATCATAAACAAGTTAAGGAAGAGAGTTATTGAAGACAATGAACGAAGCTACGGATCCAGAGGAAATGATTTCTTATAGAGTTGATCTGTGTAGCTCTTAGGTTAGGTTAGTTGGATGAATCTTATTGTCGCCAGCTGGCCTAGTGGTTTACGCATTGGCCTGGAGTTTTACCACTCACTCGCCAGGGTTCAAACCCCAACCGTTCCGTGGTTTGTTTACAATCGTGTTATTACGATTTCGTGAGTCATTTTTTGACGTTAATGCTCAGGGTAATACTCTTGTGTAACTGAGTCAGGTTAGGTGATTGGTGAGGAAACATAAGTGTAATGCAAGGACCCTAGTGGGGAGATTATCTTAAGATAACTGACGCCTATCATACTCTTAAGATAACTGTTATCATCTATAACTGTGCTAAATAACCACTCTGAATTTTTTTTTTTATTTCCAAGAGCTTTCGTGATTCCTCACATCACAGTTCCTTGATAATGTGAGAAATCACGAAAGCCCTTGGAAATTCACTATTTTTTCTCCAGAGTGGTTGTCCTGCACACTGTGATATCACCTGTGTATCTTATTTCATCTGTAACTGTGTAACGTCTCTAATTATACTTATTTAGCTACCTGCTTACTTATTTAGTTACCTGCTTGCTTACTTAGTTACCAGCTTACTTAGTTACCTGCTTACTTAGTTACCTGCTTACTTAGTTACCTGCTTACTTAGTTACCTGCTTACTTAGTTACCTGCTTACTTAGTTACATGCTTACTTAGTTACTTGCTTGCTTAGTTACTTCTCCCTCCTCCCTAACCCTCCCCACTTCTCCCTGCTCTCCCTACTTCTCCCTGCTCTCCCTACTTCCCTCCTTGCTTATCCATGCCCTCTCCACCTCCCCCCCTCTCCACCTCCCCCCTCTCCACCTCCCCCCCCTCTCCACCAACCACAAATCAACCTTGTTTCTCCATCCTTGAAACTAATAAGAGGAAGAAATGCAATTTATTCTCTCCGTCAGTATTTGTATCTTGGAAGATACTGCTACCTTGTTACCTTGTGCTGTGAACCAGTGTAACAGAATGCTGTGCCACACCTGTGCCACATCTGTCACTGGTCCCACTGTTGACCGCACATTTGTCCCGTGAATGAATCAATCACGACTAAATTCCAAGAACCAGAGGAGATATGACCACAACATACACGATACTCTGAGACACGGGCATAGCACACACCCACTCACTGGGAACTTCCCCCACATAATAATAATAATAAATTTCTTTTTTTACGTTTATCGTTGCTGAAATCCTCTGAGAAAAGTTATTCTTTGAGTTATCTTAAACTTATCTTATGTTAAAGATAACCGATCTTACGTTAAAGATAACCGATCTTACGTTAAAGATAACTGGTCTTACGTTAAAGATAACCGATCTTACGTTAAAGATAACCGAGCTTACGTTAAAGATAACCGATCTTACGTTAAAGATAACCGATCTTACGTTAAAGATAACCGATCTTACGTTAAAGATAACCGATCATACGTTAAAGATAACCGATCATACGTTAAAGATAACCGATCTTACGTTAAAGATAACCGATCTTACGTTAAAGATAACTGGTCTTACGTTAAAGATAACCGATCTTACGTTAAAGATAACTGATCTTACGTTAAAGATAACTGGTCTTATGTTAAAGATAACGGATCTTACGTTAAAGATAACCGATCTTACGTTAAAGATAACCGATCTTACGTTAAATATAACCGATCTTACGTTAAATATAACCGATCTTACGTTAAAGTTAACGGATCTTACGTTAAAGATAACCGATCTTACGTTAAAGATAACTTAGGTAAAGATAACTCGAGCATCTGGCTCCTCCGTCATCCTGGACATATCAGCCGGATTTACTGCCTTATTTTATCACTCAATAAGACCGAAAATCCCTCCTCGCTCTCCTCCCCATTACATTAAAACACCGCTCTCGGATTCTGAACCTTACGTCACCCTACTATAAAGGCATAATTTGACTGTCTTTTGTTTTCTTCTTCCGTCTCTCCCACGTAACACTGAGCCTTATCAGCCTCCGCCATAAGGCCCAAAATGGCTTGACCGTGGCTTCTAGGCCCGCTAGGCCTAAAGAAATAACGACCATAACATTAATATGGTTTAAAGAACACAATATCTGCCTCTGTCCTCGTATAGGCCTACAAAAAATACGCCAGATTTTAAGACGGCCTACAGCAAGCTCTTATAAAGCTCTTATAAAGCCCTTATAAAGCTCCTATAAGCTTTCTTGTAAAGCCCCTATAAAGCTGCAATGTTCTATAAAAGCTATAAAAACAGTCCATAACAAGAGTCAATATAGAGGAGCTTAATTCCGCTATATAGAGCAGCTTAATTCCACTATAGAGAGCTGTATAAGAGAGGTGACTGTATATACAGCACAACCCCAGCCAGACAGGGCCATACAAGAGGCCAGATTTATAGCGAGGAATTTGTACACATATTGTATGAATGTAGAATTGTATCCAGCCCAGTGTATACACAAATGAGATTTTTTTATGTGATTCGTACAGGAGAATTTCTTAGCACAATGACTAAAAATTATTAAGATTACTAAGTAACTTAGAGAGGAACCATAATTAAGGCTGAGAATATATATATATATATATATATATATATATATATATATATATATATATATATATATATATATATATATATTATCCTCAATACGAGGAAAATCTTTAAGAGCCAGCTGGTGTGGGGCTCACGATGTGTGGTGCAGCCAGCTGTAGCCAGCTGGAAGGGGGAAGGGGATAGGGAAAGGGAAAAGTAGGGAAGGAGGGGAGAGAAATGGGTGGGAGAAAATAGGGTGTATTTGAATGGGGAGAAATGGTGTTGAGTGTAGAGAGTAGTGGTGAGGGTGGTGGTGAAGATATCACCAACATAGCTGGAACAAGTATAGCAGTCTTCAAGAGTGGTGGTGAGGGTGGTGGTGAAGATATCACCAACACTGCTGGAACAAGTGTAGCAGTCTTCAAGAGTGGTGGTGAGGGTGGTGGTGAAGATATCACCAACATTGCTGGACCAAGTGTAGCAGTCTTCAAGAGTGGTGGTGAGGGTGGTGGTGAAGATATCACCAACATTGCTGGAACAAGTGTAGCAGTCTTCAAGAGTGGTGGTGAGGGTGGTGGTGAAGATATCACCAACATTGCTGGAACAAGTGTAGCAGTCTTCAAGAGTGGTGGTGAGGGTGGTGGTGAAGATATCACCAACATTGCTGGAACAAGTATAGCAGTCTTCAAGAGTGGTGGTGAGGGTGGTGGTGAAGATATCACCAACATTGCTGGAACAAGTATAGCAGTCTTCAAGAGGATACTAGACAATAACCTCCATAAAGTGCCTGGTCAACCTCGGTGCCCCGTGGCCTGGTGGCTAAAGCTCTCGCTTCACCACAACAGTGCCACCATCACAACTACAAAGGAAATGATAGGATGGATAATGAGAACATTTAAAACAAGAGATGCCAAGCCAATGATGATCCTCTTAAAATCACTTGTTCTCTCAGGCTGGAATACTACTGTACATTAACACCTCCGTTCAAAGCAGGTGAAATTGCAGAGCTAGAGAATGTACAGAGAACCTTTACTGCACATATAAGTTCCATCAAACACATCAACTACTGGGAACGCTTGGAAGCACTTGACTTGTACTCACTGGAGCGCAGGCGAGAGAGATATATCATAATCTACACTTGGAAAATCCTAGAAGGAATGGTCCCGAATCTGCACACACAAATCACTCCCTACGAAAGTAAAAGACTTGGCAGATGATGCAAAATACCCCTAATGAAAAGTAGGGACACTATTGGTACACTAAGAGGAAACACAATAAGTGTCCGAGGCCCAAGACTGTTCAACAGCCTCCCACCATGCATAAGGGGAATTACCAAGAGGGACAGATACTTAAAGTCGGTGCCGGATAAGCCGGACTGTGGTTCGTACGTTGGACTACGTGCCTTCAGCAGTAACAGCCTGGTTGATCAGGCCCTGATCCAACTGGAGGCCTTTTCGTGGACCAGGCCGCTGGGGCGTTGATCCCCGGAATGCCCTCCAGGTAGACACCAGGTGGTGAGGGCCCGGGGTTCGATTTCCGGCAAGGATTGAAACTTTATACGTGTTTCCTTACACCGGTTGTCCATGTTCACCCATCAGTATAAAATAGGTACCTGGGTGTTAGTCGACTGGTGTGGGTCGCATCCCGGGACAAAATTGACCTAATTTGCCCTAAATGCTCAGCGTAACAAGCGGCTTTCTACTTAGTAGTATGTCACTGATGTCAGCTAGGCCTGTATACTTTGTACATGTACTTGTAGAAATAAAGATATTATTGTTATTATAGTGGCCCGCTGCCCCACATATCCATCATAGCCTGGTTCATCTGACACCTGGTGAAGATTCTTGTCCAATTTTAGCTTGAAGACTTCTACACTTGTCCCAGCAGTGTTTCTGATATCTTCTGGTAAGATGCTGAGTCTGGGGCCACGGATGTTGATACAGTGTTCCCTTATTGTGCCAACAGCACCCCTTCTCTTCACTGGGTTTATATTGCACTCCCTCACTCCAGTATGTTGTTATGGCAGTGTGTAGATTTGGAACAAGGCTTTCAAATACTTTCCAGGTATATATTATGCATCTCTCTCTCCGCTCCAGTGAATACATACTCAAGACTAAGGTATTCCTAGTAATCTAAATACTTTATCGGCTCTATGCAATACTTCTGATACAATATAATCACTCCTACATCTCTCCGTCTCCCAGGATATCTCCAAGCTTACAATGGAACTAGAGAGATTATCTGCAAGCTATAATCTAAATTTGATGCTATAATCTAAATTTGATGTTGCAAATTCTTCAGCATCTGCAATTGAAAGTGCAGTAGCAAGAAATACGAGCACTAACGCTGCAGTAACGCTGTTATTACCAGCGACCAGATGGCTGTAAAAGTTCCGCTTCGTTATTAACAACGAGAAGTATGTCTGTGTATATACACTGAGAGGTGTGTGTACACACAGTGAGGTGTCTGTGTACATACACTGAGAGGGGTGTGTGTACACACAGTGAGGTGTCTCTGTGTACATACACTGAGAGGTGTGTGTACACACACAAAGGTGTGCCTGTGTACATACACAGAGAGGTGTGTATTTTTTCCACACCGAAGCGTGTATCCGTGTATATATATCGAAGTGTGTATCTCCCAGTATATACGAGAGGTATGCATCTCTCAGTATATATATACACCAAGGATGTGTACTCTCGGAATATATACACCGAGAAGCATGTACCTCCCCAGTGTATATAGACCAAAAAACTTGTGTATATCTCAGTGAGTATACACAGGTATGTATTCACAGTATACACACCAAGAGTGTATACCTCAAGACTAAATTACAACAACCACAATTACAACCACAATTACAACAACCACAATCACAACAACCACAATCACAACAACCACAATCACAACAACCACAATCACAATAACCACAATCACAAGACATAAGCACAAAGAGAGAGAGAGATAACTGCGGTAAGAGGCGCTATAAGTGAAAGTGATAAGCGGAGGTAATAGCGAGGCTAACCTGCCGTCAACACCAGGTCATGTTCACCAGGTGAAGACGATAGTGACACCATCATACGGCATGCTAGTGATGGTGACACCTGGTTTGTCTTAGTTTATGCTGATGAAGCAGTAACAGCTGTAATGAGTGACAGTAGTAGTAGTAATAGTAGTAGCAGTGTGAAAAACGCGAGACTGTCATTACGGGTTCAGTAGGTATGGTTTAAGTTTAATATCTTTATTACGCACACCATACCCATGGTGTGGGTGGTAGTCAAAAGATTACAGAGGTACATAATGGGTCCAGGAAGTGGACCCCAAAGTTATGATAGATGAACAAGGTACAAAGGTAATGAATCATGTAAGTAAATTTACTTACTTACATTTATACATGGTTACAATCATGAACAAATAAAGTAATGAGCAATTCACACGTTCACACCAGGTCACAACTGTAATGAGTTATTGGTGCAAATATTAATTTGTCACACACACACACAGGAGCTGAGTCTCGACCCCTGCAACCACAATTAGGTGAGTACAATTAGGTGAGTACACACACACACACACGAGCATACACGAGGAGCTATGTATCGACCCCTGTAATACAAATAGGCGAGTACACACATACACGAGCGTACATACACACACAAGCACACACACACACACACGAGCGCACACACACCCACACGAGCGCACTCACACACACACACACGAGCGCACACACACCCACACGAGCGCACTCACACACACATACGAGCGCACACACACACGAGCGCACACACACACGAGCGCGCACACACACGAGCGCACACACACACACACACACACACACACACACGAGCACACACACACGAGCACACACACACACACGAGCACACACACACACACGAGCACACACACACACACACACGTAGTAATGCCTTATTTACAGGGAGCAAAGTCAGGGTATTTTTCCAGAATGGTGTGTAATATACCACTGGATAAAATACTTCGAGATATCTTGAACATTTCTGAGCGAGTTGTCTCTATATTCATAAATTTTATCGCACTCCAGTACATAATGACGCAGGGTGTGACAATAATCCATCTGGCAAAGTTTACATTTTGTTTGGTCTACATCTGGTGGTGGTGATTTAACCTGCCAAAGATACTTGTAACCCAGCCGGAGGCGGGCGGTAGTGACATCCAAGAGTCTGCTTATTTTGTTGGATGCACCATAGACATGTGGCTCCTCCTGCATGATAGAATGATGATAGATGGACTGACTGGTGTCAATCTCCCTGAGTCTTAAGTCAATAAAATTCAGTTGAAGTTCTTTTCGTATTATTGTTCTGAAACTGCTAACTGACAAGCCAAGATTGTAATCTACCCCCTCTTTGAAAGCATAAAACTTAGCCAATTCATCAGTTCTATCATGCATCTGAAGACCAATGTGAGATGGAATCCACAGAATGTGCACTCTGACTCTACTATCAACAATCCTACCATACCTGTGTCTGGCTTCTGACACAAGCATGCCACAATTTATACTTAATGAGTTGAGAGCATTTATGGATGACAGAGAATCAGTTACAATTAAAGTGTCAACCTTAGATACATGGACGCATTGAGTGCAAGGAGTATGGCAAACAGTTCTGTCTGAAGGGTAGAGGCCCAGTTATTGATGTGTGCTCCAATTTCTTTAAGAGAGCCATCACTCTGTATGACAACAGCTGCACTACCAGCTGCACCAGTGTATGACAACAGCAGCACTACCAGCTGCACCAGTGGATTGGTGTACACAACCATCAACGTAAATAATTTGTGAGAGAGTGTTCTGTGTGACTAAGTTATCAATACAGCTTAAGGCATCCTGTTTGGCTTCAAGGCGAAGCTTTGGTTGTGATTTAACAAGTATTTTGGGGGGAAATGGAGGGATGGTAGTTTGGAATGGGGTAATATTCCATGGAGCGGAGACGTGCCGCTGTTGCCTTACTTGACATAGATCATGTATCTGATTCATGCGGAGGTCGGTTCCAGTTTTTTCGATCCATCTGGAGGGATGTTCACCAGTGCTGAGGAAAGTTTGGAGGGCTTCTGTGCAGGGGTTTGAATGGTCTTGCCTGAGCATATTAACCCCAATTAGGATATTTCTTTCAGTAACACGATCTCTGATGACTGGAATATCAAGTTCTTTCCGCATATTTAAAATTTTGGTAGTACGAGGGCATCCTAGGATGATCCTCATTGCTTCGTTCTGCAGTTTTTCCAGCCCTCCAAGCTTCCAGTCAGACACAAGAGCAAGTAGTGGCGCAGCATAATCAACCAATGATCTAATATAAGCAAGATCCATCATTTTCACAATTTTAACATTAGCACCATACCTGGGGTAAAACCCTGCCACAACTCTCAGCCTTTCTTTGTATTGGCGACAAAGTCTCGTTACAACAGGCCCAAGTAGTGGGACTTCAAAGCCTGTATCTGGTTACATATTCCAGAAGAGACCCATCATGCAACTGGATCTGGCGAACTGTGCCTCTTTGTCGAGAAGGACGCCTGTTGAGTATCTTTGTTTTATCAGTAGAGATTATCAACCCCAGGTCTTGACACGAGGCTAGTACATGGTTAAGAATGTGTTGTGTTGGAAAATCCGGTGGTGTGAATCATTATATCATCAGGAAAACTAATCATATAATGATGAGGCTGGCTAGGAATAGAATTAAGTAAAGCATTAATTAGAATATTGAATATTGTGGGACTGAGCACACCTCCCTGTGGGGTTCCTAATTCAAAGTCTTTAGTTATACTTCTATATCCCTGGAACAACACAGAAGACTTTCTGTTGGACAGGTAGCCTTTAATCCAGCGGAGAAGCCATACTCCAACATCCATTCTGGCAAGTTCACTAATGATTACATGTCGGTTAGCTACATCAAAAGCAGATTTAAGGTCAAGGAAGGTAGTGTATGAGCATGGTATGGAAGGCGTGTATATGTATACACAGAGCTCGCTCGCTCACTCTCACTCTGTGACCACAAGGTTACCTATACACTGAGGTCTGTCTGTCTCAGTGTATACATACTTTCGACTTGACCTCAGCCACTATTCTAGGCAATAAAGCATTCTTGAGTGACAGACTGAAGTTAAACCCCCAAGACCGGTGTCACTGACATCTTAATGGAAGCACGTCGGGCAGAAGTGATAGTGACGTGTTGGCTTTGCTTCCAGCTGCCCTGGAGTCACTATCACTTGGAAGTTGTAATAAGTTACAGGATGAACAGATTACTGAAGATGGTACAACCACTAACACAACCCTGCTGTTTTAACTACAAACACTGAAGATGGTACAACCACTAACATAACTCTGCTGTTGTAACTACAAACACTGAAGATGGTACAACCACTAACATAACTCTGCTGTTTTAACTACAAACACTGAAGATGGTACAACCACTAACATAACTCTGCTGTTGTAACTACAAACACTGAAGATGGTACAACCACTAACATAACTCTGCTGTTGTAACTACAAACACTGAAGATGGTACAACCACTAACATAACTCTGCTGTTGTAACTACAAACACTGAAGATGGTACAACCACTAACATAACTCTGCTGTTGTAACTACAAACACTGAAGATGGTACAACCACTAACATAACTCTGCTGTTGTAACTACAAACACTGAAGATGGTACAACCACTAACATAACTCTGCTGTTGTAACTACAAACACTGAAGATGTCAACCACTAACATAACTCTGCTGTTGTAACTACAAACACTGAAGATGGTACAACCACTAACATAACTCTGCTGTTTTAACTACAAACACTGAAGATGGTACAACCACTAACATAACTCTGCTGTTGTAACTACAAACACTGAAGATGGTACAACCACTAACATAACTCTGCTTTTGTAACTACAACACTGAAGATGTACAACCACTAACATAATCGCTGTTGTAACTACAAACACTGAAGATGGTACAACCACTAACATAACTCTGCTGTTGTAACTACAAACACTGAAGATGGTACAACCACTAACATAACTCTGCTGTTGTAACTACAAACACTGAAGATGGTACAACCACTAACATAACTCTGCTGTTGTAACTACAAACACTGAAGATGGTACAACCACTAACATAACTCTGCTGTTGTAACTACAAACACTGAAGATGGTACAACCACTAACATAACTCTGCTGTTGTAACTACAAACACTGAAGATGGTACAACCACTAACATAACTCTGCTGTTGTAACTACAAACACTGAAGATGGTACAACCAATAACATAACTCTGCTGTTGTAACTACAAACACTGAAGATGGTACAACCACTAACATAACTCTGCTGTTGTAACTACAAACACTGAAGATGGTACAACCACTAACATAACTCTGCTGTTGTAACTACAAACACTGAAGATGGTACAACCACTAACATAACTCTGCTGTTGTAACTACAAACACTGAAGATGGTACAACCACTAACATAACTCTGCTGTTGTAACTACAAATAAGTAATAACTTAGTGCACAATAACCTGAGGTGGAGGGGTAAGTACGAGAGCCAGACAGCAAGTGGAAGGTATTTAACACACTGTGGCTCCCACAAACACCTTCCACACCAGATAACACATTACCCCACAGCACCTGCTGCATTACCCACAACACCTGCTGCTGCTGCTGCATTACCCACAACACCTGCTGCTGCTGCTGCTACTAACAGTATTACCAAGATAAAACACAGCCGCCATCAAGGCACATTTTCCACACTTAACCACAAAGTAATTATACCACTTTTGTAGATCTGTACAACCACCACTACCCCACCACCACCACCACCACCACCACCACCACCACCACCACCACCACCACTACCCCACCACCACCACCACCACCTCCCTGGATGGCAAAACTCAAGGCTGCACAGAATTAAGGTGGCATTTAATTTAACCAGGCTAGACTGCTACGACATTATTATTAAAAAATGTCAGAGTAATGTTTGTAGCCGAAGACAATGAGCAATTTAGGCCATGAAAAACAGGAGGTGCGTGAGACTGTCACAGCAACTAGCCACATGCTTGCGCAATAACTACCCTTCATAATGCAAGAAAATAATATATTGTATATAAACAGATGTGTATATTTCACTGTATATACATTGAGGGGTGTGTACCTCTCAGTGCACACCAGGAGGCATCTTACAGTGTACATGCATCAACGTAAACACACGTACGTGTACACTGTGTGTGTGTGAACATTTATCCACGTATATCTCAGTGTACATACATCAACGTATGCGTATCTCTCAATATACACACGAACGTGTATGTATCTTTCGGTGTACATCAACGTGTGCGTATCTAAGTGTACGTACCTGTGTGCATATCTCTCAGATTATATACATCAGAGTACTTCTCATTTTTGCTTCACCTAATGTATATATACACACACCGAGGTGAAGAAGGTAGTAGGTTGATAGACAACCATCCAGGGAGGCACAGCCATCCAGGGAGACACAGCCATAAAGGGAGGTACAACCATCCAGGGAGGCACAGCCATCCAGGGGGAGACAACCATTCAGGGGGAGACAGCCATCCAGGGGGAGACAGCCATCCAGGGGGGAGACAGCCATCCAGGGGGGAGACAGCCATCCAGGGAGACAGCCATCCAGGGGAGACAGCCATCCAGGGGGGAGACAGCCATCCAGGGGGAGACAGCCATCCAGGGGGGAGACAGCCATCCAGGGGGAGACAGCCATCCAGGGGGAGACAGCCATCCAGGGGGAAGCCACCCAGGGAGACCCATCCAGGGGAGACAGCCATCCAGGGGGAGACAGCCATCCAGGGGGAGACAGCCATCCAGGGGGAGACAGCCATCCAGGGAGGTACAACCATCCAGGGAGACACAACCATCCAGGGAGACACAACCATCCAGGGAAGTACAACCATCCAGGGGGAGTCAACCATCCAGGGAGGTACAACCATCCAGGGAGGTACAAACATCCAGGGAGGTACAAACATCCAGGGAGGCACAACCATCCAGGGAGGTACAACCATCCAGGGAGGTACAGCCATCCAGGGAGACACAGCCATCCAGGGAGACACAGCCATCCAGGGAGACACAGCCATCCAGGGAGACACAGCCATCCAGGGAGACACACCCATCAAGGGAGACACACCCATCCAGGGAGACACACCCATCCAGGGAGACACACCCATCCAGGGAGACACACCCATCCAGGGACACACCCCCATCCAGGGAGACACACCCATCCAGGGAGACACACCCATCCAGGGAGACACACCCATCCAGGGAGACACACCCATCCAGGGAGGCACAACCATCCTCTCAGACGAGTGGATCATGGAAACTTAACTTCCTGGCACTCATAAGAAAATAAAGGAGGAGCACTGCAGCAGGCCTACTGCCCCATACTAGGCAGGTCCTTCTCAAACCCAAACCCACTAACTATTTGCCCATCCCAATTTCAACGCAAGACTGCTGATCTTTTCTGTCCCAAGAAGTCGTAAGAAGACAGGTTTAATCTTACGAATCTCTGTTCTTAATCCTGTAATATCTCATTTCCCAACCCAGGAGAATACTCCTTGGGAAATATAACCCCCAGAACCACTAATAGAGAGCACTAACAGCCATACACAGCTTCAGGAGTGGATATGAAGAGACCAAAAGCCGATCACAGGACTTCAAGAGGCGGGCCAGAAGCCGTGTCTCGACCCCAGCAAACACAACAAAGCGAGTAAACACAGTATGTTCTCACGTAACTCTGGGTAACACAACCCTGGATAATACAACCCTGGATAATACAACCCTGGATAATACAACCCTGGGTAACACAACCCTGGATAACACAACCCTGGATAACACAACCCTGGATAACACAACCCTGGATAACACAACCCTGGATAATACAACCCTGGTTAACACAACCCTGGATAACACAACCCTGGATAATACAACCCTGGTTAACACAACACTGGATAATACAACCCTGGATAATACAACCCTGGATAACACAACCCTGGATAACACAACCCTGGATAACAACACTGGATAACACAACCCTGGATAACACAACCCTGGATAATACAACCCTGGATAACACAACCCTGGATAACACAACCCTGGATAACACAACCCTGGATAACAACCCTGGATAACACAACCCTGGATAACACAACCCTGGATAACAACACTGGATAACACAACCCTGGATAACACAACCCTGGATAACACAACCCTGGATAACACAACCCTGGATAACACAACCCTGGATAACAACCCTGGATAACAACACTGGATAACACAACCCTGGATAACACAACCCTGGATAATACAACCCTGGATAACACAACACTGGATAACACAACCCTGGATAACAACCCTGAATAACATAATAACCCTGGATACCATAACCCCGGATAATACCAGCAGGGTGTGGCAAGGCTGCCTCAGGAACTCGACACAAAACAAAAGTCCCGTAATTCGAATCCCATTTAAGGCGAAACTCCTCCACTCTTCACAGTGATTACCCTCTCTAGTGCCCGTACCTCATAGTCCCCTCTTGCACCGAGGTCATCACTGACCTCTCTAAGGGGAAATATTTTGAAAGATATATTACACCCCCTACTCCCCTTTCTTTACTCCCCTTTCCCCTTTCTCTCCCTGCTGGAGTCTCCCAGCTCCGCCTGGGAGATTTCAACACTCTGTATGTGACTCAGTTTGCATGATTAAGTTTATTTACGTACACGTAAATAATGCAGTAATATATGCAGTAACCGAAAACAAGCGATACAAGATGAAAAAACACTGGGAGAGTTGAATGATAGCTCTAGGCCTTTCGTGTTACAATCAACACATCAGGAGCTTGCAATGTTGCAGAAATGAGTTCAGGGGAACGTTCTAGCTAGAACGTTCCCCTGAACTTCCTACTCATTTCTGCAACATTGCAAGCTCCTGATGTTTTCACTGCAACAGGAAAGGCCTAGAGCTATCATTCAACCCCCCCCAGTGGTTGTTTTACAAAGTAACATGTGTAAATTACCCTGAATAACACAAAAATAAGTCAAAGTGACTTATTTCCATTGGGGTCCTTGTAATATCTTATTATTTAAACCTTAAAAGTCAAAACAGGTGAGTGATGGACTATGACGAGGTGACACACCTACCTTCACTTCTGTGTCACTCTTATACAATACTGTAGCACCTACCTTCTCTTCTGTGTCACTCTTATACAATACTGTAGCACCTACCTTCACTTCTGTGTCACTCTTATACAATACTGTAGCACCTACTCTCTGTCACTCTTATACTGTAGTCCTCACCTGTCCTCTTATACAATACTGTAGCACCTACCTTCACTTCTGTGTCACTCTTATACAATACTGTAGCACCTACCTTCCTTCTGTGTCACTCTTATACAATACTGTAGCACCTACCTTCACTTCTGTGTCACTCTTATACAATACTGTAGCACCTACCTTCACTTCTGTGTCACTCTTATACAATACTGTAGCACCTACCTTCACTTCTGTGTCACTCTTATACAATACTGTAGCACCTACCTTCACTTCTGTGTCACTCTTATACAATACTGTAGCACCTACCTTCACTTCTGTGTCACTCTTATACAATACTGTAGCACCTACCTTCTCTTCTGTGTCACTCTTATACAATACTGTAGCACCTACCTTCACTTTCCACTGTCGCGCAGTATTTAGTGTCGGGTTGAGTGTTTTCAATCACATCTATTAACAATCACACCTATCAACAATCACACCTATCAACAATCACACCTATCAACAATCACACCTATCAACAATCACACCTATCAACAATCACACCTATCAACAATCACACCTATCAACAATCACACCTATCAACAATCACACCTATCAACAATCACACCTATCAACAATCACACCTATCAACAATCACACCTATCAACAATCACACCTATCAACAATCGCAGTGAACAGAGAAGCTTTACAAGAGGTGACTATGCAAGTGTCGCACACGCGTCTGGGACAGAGTCGCGGGGGGCAGCATCCCCCCCCGGCCGCCGCAAGCGATTACAGGTAACCTACAGGTAATCTACCTGTCGGTAGTAATAACCCTAATTTTTTTAAGGGGTGGAGGGGTAAGCCAGTGGAAGGCCTCGGTCAGATGACCAAAAGCTCCAACGGCGGGTCATCATCTAAGACCCGCGTCAGGAAACACCTGTTCTGTTTCCTGACAAACATTACCTTACCAGTGACAAGACGACACAAAAATTAATATCTTATTTATTATTAAGTAAAATAATTAGTACTGTGTAAGGAGAAATACATAGTGTTCGTGGGTGTGATAATGTACAGGAAACCTGATATACTAGTCCTTATTTCCTCCGTATTTACTATTATTTAATAACACCGTGTGTGATAAGTAGACCGTGTTACTTGTATCACCGAGTGCTTGACGCCACCTTACATAAACTACACACTGCTTCCTACCCTCAGCCTTCACTGTCGGGATAAAAACGTACAATATCCTGGCTGGTACAATTCACCAAAGCTGGGTTAAGCCGCCCTTCCCCTCTCTCTCTCTCTCTCTCTCTCTCTCTCTCTCTCTCTCTCTGTCTGACACAAAATCTAGTCTCACTGTCCCCATCTTCCAAGCTCTCACCCACACAAAAAACTTCGACTTAAGTGAATCAGTCATCGCAAACCTGTACTTACGACAGGTACCTTACGACGACTGAAGCGTCATCGTAAGATCCTTCGTACTGCAATCTTGCAAGTCACGACACACACAAATGCTCAATTTTTCCCTATACATATTGACATGAATATGAGAAAACACACACACACACACAGATAAAAAATATATATATATATATATATATATATATATATATATATATATATATATATATATCAACGAACTGTAAAGCGTGCGAAAATGAACGATGCCCCTGGAGGAAAATACTGCGCAGTGAGTGTCAATATGAAGTCACTAGAAGGTCACCAGTCACACTGGTCACACTGTGACCTTCACATTAACAGTAGACGAGCCCCACTCCGGATTCGACAATCTATCTTCATTCTGAATACCATCGTTTTCTTATGTGATTCCAAAGGTCAATGCTGAATTCTTGAGTTAATTAAGATAAAGGTTTTTTTTACCTGTGATTTACCTGTGACCTGTTTTATGAGTTTTGCTACTCCTGCGGCCCGGACCTAAGTGGCTAGTTTACTGTGCACCACATATCCATCCTGTGGGTGGTAGTGGCTAGTTTGTGTACCACATATCCATCCTGTGGGTGGTAGTGGCTAGTTTGTGTACCACATATCCATCCTGTGGATGGTAGTGGCTAGTTTGTGTACCACATATCCATCCTGTGGATGGTAGTGGCTAGTTTGTGTACCACATATCCATCCTGTGGGTGGTAGTGGCTAGTTTGTGTACCACATATCCATCCTGTGGGTGGTAGTGGCTAGTTTGTGTACCACATATCCATCTTGTGGATGGTAGTGGCTAGTTTGTGTACCACATATCCATCCTGTGGATGGTATTTTCTTTGGCCAACTTAACCTTATCACGAAGGAGTAATTCAATGTGTGATGAAATCCATAAAAACTGTACATTAATTCTCTCTTCTCCCAAGAAAAGTTCCTTGGGTACCCAACTTTGTACTTTGCTGATGCGGAATCTCGCTCTGCTTCAAACAACAATTTGTCCTCTGTCTTGAAAACAGTGAGGATGGGGGCGTTCAGATACATGACATCAAACGAACGTTCAATGTCACGTTCCTTCCACGGAAGGAACGCTCCTGTTGTCTTCAGCGATACAGTTCATGCAAGTTATACAATGTATTATAATTGCATATTTTCACAACCTATTTAGATCTGTATGTGTTTACTACTGTCTCATGTAAACACTGCAACCTTTGATATACCTCGGTTGGGTTCCCAGAGTTGTCCTACTTCCGTGGCCCGGCCCTGGGCCAGGCCACGATCAGGCCAGATCAACCAGGCTGTGATGGATATGTGGGGCAGCGGGCCTCCAGCAGCAACAGCCTGGTTGACCAGGCAAGCACCAGACGAGCCTGGCCCATGGCCGGGCTCAGAGAGTAGATACTCTCGAAACTCTTCAAAGGTATATCAAAGGTATATCAAAGGTACTTGTCTGGGATTTACAGGTGGGAAGGAAGGAAGGAGGAGGGAGAACGAGAGGAAGAGCTCTTAGCTTATAAATAAACTTAGGAACCCTAAACCTAACCTTGTAGAACCCTGTGTGTGTGTGTGTGGAGAGAGAGAGAGAGAGAGACAGAGAGAGAGAGAGAGAGAGAGCAGAGAGACAGAGAGACAGAGACAGAGAGAGAGAGAGAGAGAGAGAGAGAGAAGAGAGAGAGAGAGAGAGAGAGAGAGAGAGAGAGAGAGAGAGAGAGAATGATATAAACCATATCACGGGCGGGAATAGAACCCGCGGTCAGAGTCGTAAAACTCCAGACCTATGCTAACCTTCCTATAGTGTATAAATATACCTAGTTGGATGAATCTTATTGTAGCCAGCTGGATAAAGCGTCGGTCTAGAGTTTTATGACTGACCGCGGGTTCTATCCCCGCCCGTGGTATGGTTATAATAATAATAATAATAATATATCTTTATTTCTACAAGTACATGTACAATGTATACAGACCATAGCTGACATCAATGACATACTACTATACAGAAAGCCGATTGTTATGCAGAGCATTTCGGGCAAATTAGGTCAGTTTTGTCCCAGGATGCGACCCACACCAGTCCACTAACACCCAGGTACCTATTTTACTGATGGGTGAACATAGACAACCGGTGTAAAGAAACACGCCCAATGTTTCTACCCTCGCTGGGAATCGAACCCAGACAATCGCCGTGTGAAGCGACAGCTTTAGCCACCAGGCCACGGGGCACCATATCATTACAATTTCCTGAGTCGTGTTCCGATATACATTTATAGAACTTTTAAAATCGTCCTAAAACACTTGTTAGGATCAAAGTCTGAAATAAGCTGAGACAGGATAACAGTTTCTAACTTGTAAAATACGCTGAGCAACTTAAAGCTGGCCTCGGGGAGCCGTGACGTCACAGTAACGGTCCACAGTGAACTGCCTCCCTCCCCCCACCACACCCTCCATTACCTCCCTTCCCTCCACAACCTACCAACCCCCCTCCATCCCAACAAAACCTACATTACCTCACTCCCTCACTCCATTACCTCACTCCATTACCTCCCACCATTGCCTCCCACCATTGCCTCCCTCCCTCCACCATTACCTCCTATCCTACCTCCACCTCCCTCGCTTCCCACCACCACCACCACAACACCTCCACTAACCACTATCTAGACCCCCCTCCTGTCCTCTCCCTCCTCCTCCCCACCACACATTTTTTCCCTTACTGTGTCTCTCTCTACCTTGTTCATTCTCCTTCATTTACCCTGCCTTACAAACCTCTTCATCCCCCTCACCATCCCCTCGGCCACCTTTCAACCTGACCGTGTCCAATCACTCCGTGTCAGGCTCAGAAATAAGGCTTTAGAACCAGTTCTGGAAGCCGTGGCTAGTTCCGTGTGGTATAACCGGTTCTTCTTGCTATCTACACCTTTCCCCAACCTGACTTAAAGCAACTAATGCGACATTTTTATTGTGGCAACGTTTCGCTCTCCAGGAGCTTTGTCAAGCCGTTCCTGGGGTCTACCTGGAGGGTATTCCGGGGATGAACGCCCCAGCAGCTCGGTCCACGACCAGGCCTCCTGCTGGATCAGGGCCTGATCAACCAGGCTGTTACTGCTGGCCACACGTAGTCCAACGTACTAACCACAGCCCGGCTGATCCGGTACCGACTTTAGGTATCTGTCCAGTTCCCTTTTGAAGGCAGCCAGGGGCCTATTGGTAATTCCCCTTATGCTTGGTGGGAGGCTGTTGAACAGTCTTGGGCCTCGGACACTTATTGTGTTTCTTCTTAGTGTACCAATGGCGCCCCCACTTTTCATTGGGGGTATTTTGCACCGCCTGCCCAGTCTTTTAATTTCGTAGGGAGTGATTTCTGTGTGCAGATTCGGGACCATTCCTTCTAGGATTTTCCAAGTGTAGATTATGATATATCTCTCTCGCCTGCGCTTCAGTGAGTACAAGTCAAGTGCTTCCAAGCGTTCCCAGTAGTTGATGTGTTTGAGGGAACTTGTATGTGCAGTAAAGGTTCTCTGTACATTCTCGAGATCAGCAATTTCACCTGCCTTGAATGGGGATGTTAATGTACAGCAGTATTCCAGCCTACAGAGAATAAGTGATTTGAAAAGTATCGTTGGCTTGGCATCTCTTGTTTTGAACGTTCTCATTATCCATCCTATCATTTTCTTTGCAGTTGTGATCGTGGCACTGTTGTGATCCTTGAAAGTGAGATTCTCAGACATTACCACTCCCAGGTCCCTCACAGAGGGTATACATAGGTATTAGTGAGGTGCAAGGTATAATATAATCGTTGTAGGTAGTAGTAATAATAGTTGTGATGATAGTATTAGTAATTGTGGTGGTGGTGGTTTTAGTAGTGGTGGTGGCGGTAGTATAGTGGTAGTTGTAGCAGTGGTAGTTGTAGTAGCACCTATGTGATGGCGGGGTTTATTGTTTTGAGAATAATGCTTGCTACCACCACCACCACAGGTACTTCTACAACTACTACTATCACCACAACTACTACCACCACCTACAACGATTATATTATGCCTTGCACCTCACTAATACCTATATATACCCTCTGTGTCCATGTGTTGTTTGTAACGGCTTGACAAATCTCCTGGAGAGCGAAACGTCACCACAATAAAATGTCACATTAGATGGACTTGTGTCCTTGTACCTAATATATTGTCGGTAATTCTACCAAGAGATTATCTTTCTCAGTAGTTAGCTGAATAAGTTGAGGCAGAATATAACCCGCGAAGACTGCCAAAAAATGTTAAAAATATATTATTCTGTATATCCTGACCTCCAACCGAGGTCCTTTTCAGCAGGTCTGCTGAAAAGGACCTCAGCTGGACTTGAAAGTGCACAAAAACTGATTCATTATTCTTCAAGTAATATTAATATTTCTACAAATAAATGATACAACTTATACAAACCATAGCTGACATCAATGATATACTATATAGAAAGCCCCTGGTTATGTAGAGCATTTCCCGCAACTTAGGTTGATTTTGTCCCCAGGATGCGATCCACACCACTAACACCCAGGTACCTGCTTACTGCTAAGTGAACAGTGACAGTAGGTGTCTTAAGGAAGCACGCCCCCAGTGTTTCACCGGTACCGGTTATCGAACCACGGACACAGTGTGAAAGGTGAGTGCGCTACCAACCTCTTACCGTCACGTGTTCTTTACACTATTCATTTGCACGATCTCATTTTCATTCACCTTCACTATCTATAATTATACAGTCTTTTATACATTTATATTATGCACAAAATAACAGACGCACGATGCAAAATAACCACGGGGGAAGTTGAATGATAGTTCTAGGCCTTTCGTGTTGCAATCAATACTTCATCAGGCGCTTGCAGTTTGCAGGAGTAGAGTCCAGACAGGTTCCTTCATGGGAAGATCCACTTACATAATGCTTGTATATATAATTGTTATAGGGATACTATGATAAATTACGTATAATTACGTTTGATTATATTATCTAAGGTCACTGTAACTTTGTTCCCATTAAAGTCGTCAAGGATATTTCACTTGAAAGTGCTGGTGAGTGGCCAGCAGTAACAGGCTGAATGATCAAACCGTGATCCCATCCGGAGGCCTGGTCTGGGACCGGGCCGTAGGGGGGCGCTGACCCCCGGAACCTATTCTATATAACCCCAGCTACACCACCACCTCCCTTCCCCTCGTTTAACCCCCTCCCTGCACCCCATCTCCCTCCCCTTCCCTTGTAAACATCAGAGTGGGTGGCGAGTGACGTGTTCGTCACAGTGTTGACACCAGTTGTGACAGCTGTACTCAACACTGTCTTCACATTCTCCCACTTCACCCCCCCCCCCATCTGGCCTGAACACGGCAGGGGGGGGGTGAGGGGTGAAACATCTGGAGACCATGCCTCAGGCTCACTGGTGTGTCAGCTGTTGGAAGAAACATGACTGGCAGTCCAAGCTACCTGACGCTATGAGGTATCTGTAGCTGAGTGGTGTAAGGCGTCAGGTTGGGAGTTAACTACACTACTGGAGAGCTGACGATCAAGGATCGAATCCTGTTGGCCGAGATATTTCTGTAATATATATATATATATATATATATATATATATATATATATATATATATATATATATATATATATATATATATATATATACACACACACACGAGCTGTGAATCGACCCCTGCAATCACAAACAGGCGAGTACACGCCGGTATATACATCACTGTGGTATTTTCAATGCTTAAGTTACATACGAACTTAAGCATTATTTACACGGTGTTGCGCTACCGTGCGCGGGATGGCTGCGCCGCCAACAATAACTCACTTTGACAAGATGAAAAATAATCTTCCATCCAGAAAATATGTATCAACAATACTAATAATAATAAATACACAGTTTAAAAACACGATGGAGGTAAAAACACCAGCGGGTGTTGCTGGGGAGGTAAAAACACCAGCGGGTGTTGCTGGGGAGGTAAAAACACCAGCGGGTGTTGCTGGGAGGTAAAAACACCAGCGAGTGTTGCTGGGAGGTAAAAACACCAGCGGGTGTTGCTGGGAGGTAAAAACACCAGCGGGTGTTGCTGGGGAGGTAAAAACACCAGCGGGTGTTGCTGGGAGGTAAAAACACCAGCGGGTGTTGCTGGGAGGTAAAACACCAGCGGGTGTTGCTGGGGAGGTAAAAACACCAGCGGGTGTTGCTGGGAGGTAAAAACACCAGCGGGTGTTGCTGGGAGGTAAAACACAAGCGGGTGTTGCTGGGGAGGTAGAAACACCAGCGGGTGTTGCTGGGGAGGTAAAAACACCAGCGGGTGTTGCTGGGGAGGTAAAAACACCAGCGGGTGTTGCTGGGAGGTAAAAACACCAGCGGGTGTTGCTGGGAGGTAAAAACACCAGCGGGTGTTGCTGGGAGGTAAAAACACCAGCGGGTGTTGCTGGGAGGTAAAACACCAGCGGGTGTTGCTGGGAGGTAAAACACCAGCGAGTGTTGCTGGGGAGGTAAAAACACCAGCGGGTGTTGCTGGGAGAGGTAAAAACACCAGCGGGTGTTGCTGGGGAGGTAAAACACCAGCGGGTGTTGCTGGGGAGGTAAAACACCAGCGGGTGTTGCTGGGAGGTAGAAACACCAGCGGGTGTTGCTGGGGAGGTAAAACACCAGCGGGTGTTGCTGGGGAGGTAAAAACACCAGCGGGTGTTGCTGGGAGGTAAAAACACCAGCGGGTGTTGCTGGGGAGGTAAAAACACCAGCGGGTGTTGCTGGGAGGTAAAACACCAGCGGGTGTTGCTGGGAGGTAAAAACACCAGCGGGTGTTGCTGGTAAAACACCAGCGGTGTTGTGAGGTAAAAACACCAGCGGGTGTTGCTGGGGAGGTAAAAACACAAGCGGGTGTTGCTGGGGAGGTAGAAACACCAGCGGGTGTTGCTGGGGAGGTAAAAACACCAGCGGGTGTTGCTGGGAGGTAAAAACACCAGCGGGTGTTGCTGGGAGGTAAAAACACCAGCGGGTGTTGCTGGGAGGTAAAAACACCAGCGAGTGTTGCTGGGGAGGTAAAAACACCAGCGGGTGTTGCTGGGGAGGTAAAAACACCAGCGGGTGTTGCTGGGAGGTAAAAACACCAGCGGGTGTTGCTGGGGAGGTAAAAACACCAGCGGGTGTTGCTGGGAGGTAAAACACCAGCGGGTGTTGCTGGGGAGGTAAAAACACCAGCGGGTGTTGCTGGAGAGGTAAAAGCACAAGCGGGTGTTGCTGGGGAGGTAAAAACACCAGCGGGTGTTGCTGGGGAGGTAAAAACACCAGCGGGTGTTGCTGGGGAGGTAAAAACACCAGCGGGTGTTGCTGGGGAGGTAAAAACACCAGCGGGTGTTGCTGGGGAGGTAAAAACACCAGCGGGTGTTGCTTGGGAGGTAAAAACACCAGCTGGTGTTGCTGGGGAGGTAAAAACACCTGCGGGTGTTGTTGGGGAGGTAAAAACACCTGCGGGTGTTGCTGGGGAGGTAAAACACCAGCGGGTGTTGCTGGGGAGGTAAAAACAACAGCGGGTGTTGCTGGGGAGGTAAAAAACACCAGCGGGTGTTGCTGGGGAGGTAAAAACAACAGCGGGTGTTGCTGGGGAGGTAAAAAACACCAGCGGGTGTTGCTGGGGAGGTAAAAACAACAGCGGGTGTTGCTGGGGAGGTAAAAACACCAGCGGGTGTTGCTGGGGAGGTAAAAACAACAGCAGGTGTTGCTGGGGAGGTAAAAAACACCAGCGGGTGTTGCTGGGGAGGTAAAAATATTAGCAAAGCCCAGGAGCTTTTGTGAGAGATCTGCTGTGCTTCAAAGGAAAGTGTTGCAGCACTCGTTGTGATTTACGCCACGGCTGCAAACCCAGCTAACGAAGCTAACGAGGTAATATACTCTAACCAGAGTTATATTATGAAGGCCACACCGGCGTGATGACCTCAAAGGAGAAGCAAGAACGTAGTTACGTCAGCCTGAGGAGAGAGAGAGAGAGAGAGAGAGAGAGGAGAGAGAGAGAGATAGAAGAGAGAGAGAGAGAGAGAGAGAGAAGAGAAGAGAGGGTACAAGAAATCTGCATGAGACCCAAGAACGAAGGCTGAGTAAAAGACTTGAGACACAAGGAGTCGAACTTAGTAGAAGTAAAGATGATAAGATCGAGAGCCAGAGATCAGAGTTAGTTAGGTAAGGTTCGTCAGGAAGAGCAGGTACGATAGGTGTTCTCAGGAACAGCAGAGGTTTCGACGGGGGATACGATGACTCTTCGCCGGCTCTGTCACAGAGAATTCTAAATGCACTTTGATCCCGCAAGACATGTCGCAAATTCCACTCAAGCAAATCCGCCCTCACACAAATCCGCCCTCACACAAATCCACCCTCACACAAATCCACCCTCACACAAGGCGAGTACTTCCAGGAAACAGCTTCAACTAGGTGATTAGGTAAGCCTGTCTATATTATTTTTTTCCGCGGCAGTTGTGGAACTTCTTGACAACATCTGGTAATTAAGAAGCAAGTAATTCAAACAGACTGTGTCCTCTTCTTCTTCGTCTTTATTTTGTCTTCGTATTGTCTCATATTCTTCGTCTCCTCTACCACTTCTCTCCTCCTCCTCCAACCCTAACAGACACACCCAATAACTGGTGACAACACACTCATTAAACACTAGCAACATCAACACACTCACCAAACACTGGTGACATCAACACACACTCACCAAACACTGGTGACATCAACACACACTCACCAAACACTAGCAACATCAACACACACTCACCAAACACTGGTGACATCAACACACACTCACCAAACACTGGTGACATCAACACACACTCACCAAACATTAGCAACATCAACATTTAGCACTTCAACTGGAGTTACAATGTGCGTTCCTTGCGGTGGCGACTCTCAGTGTTACCAGTGATTGACCAACACACACCTTGACACCGCAGCTCTTGCACGATCCAAAGTTGCAAAGCAACTTTCTTGTAACATGAAGCTGCCAATGATGGGGGAGGTGGTAATGTGTAGAATGATGGGGGAGGGGTAATGTGTAGAATGATGGGGAGGGGGTAATGTATAGAATGATGGGGGAGGGGGTAATGTGTAGAATGATGGGGAGGTGGTAATGTGTAGAATGATGGGGGAGGGGGTAATGTGTAGAATGATGGGGGAGGTGGTAATGTGTAGAATGATGGGGTAGGTGGTAATGTGTAGAATGATAGGGGGAGAAGTAAAGAACAATGTGTTAATTAATGTGAGAGAGAGAGAGAGAGAGAGAGAGAGAGAGAGAGAGAGAGAGAGAGAGAGAGAGAGAGAGAGAGAGAGAGAGAAGATAGAAAGAGAAACAAGAACACCATAGCACAAAAACAGAAAAAACGCACACAACATAAGGGGCCATCACAAAAAAGTGTAATATATGGTGGAAAAGGGAACGTGTTCTGGCAAGAGAAAGGAAAGCTGGAGGAGCCCAGACTTAACAAAACACTGATGTATAGTGTGGCTGGTGTGTGTATGTGTACAGTGTGGTTGGTGTGTTTGTACTCACCTAGTGTGTGTGTGTGTGTGTATACAGTGTGGCTGGTGAGGTGTACAGTGTGGCTGGTGTGGTAGACAGAAGATAGGAAGCATCATATATCAATCACTTGTGTATACTCTGTGTATATAGTCTACCAGCACGAGGATATACACCCCCAGAGGTGTATGCATCTCAATGTATATAAACTAAAATTCTACACTAATTTCTGACAACAAAGTATTCTTGACTGGTACTGTACACGTTACAGACAGCCTCAATGACCCTACCACCAGTTAGACTTTTAAAACTAACTCACCAATAGCGTGAAACTACGACTGTCAGTATTTTCTCTACCTTTTATTTTACCTGTTGCGTGAAGCCAGCAATGACAGCCTGGTTGATCAGGCCCTGATCCACCAGGAAGCCTAGTCTGGGATCGTGTTGACGAAACATTAAAAATATGGCCACTATTATTATTATTATTAACTTTGAAGTAATGTAAACAGTGAACATCCATGTATATACTCAAATATACTATGTATAACTGTATATACATAGAGAATATACATAAACGTGAGGTGCCGAGACGACTGTATAAAATATTCTTTTATAATGATATGAAGTCATGAGAGAAACATCTTGTAGCTCGGATGGTAGCGCACTCACCTCATATACCGAGGTCCGTGGTTCGATCCCCGGTACGTGTGGAAACATTAGGGCATGTTTTCTTAAGGCACCTGCTGTCCTGTTCACCTAGCAGTAAGTAGGTACCTGGGTGTCAGCCGACTGGTGTGGGTCGCATCCTGGGGACAAAACTGACCTAATTTGCCTGAAATGTTCTACATAACAAGTGTCTTTCCATACAGTATGTCACTGATGTCAGCTATGGTATGTATAAGTTGCATCATGTATTTGTAGAAGATTATATATATATATATATATATATATATATATATATATATATATATATATATATATATATATATATATATATATTAAAAGTGAGAGATGCTTGTAAAGAAAGTACTTTAAACCTACAATGGTTTAAGCCAGTCAGTGCAGTGTAATGGAAGTAGCAAGAGGCTTGTTCCTTCCCTCCCTCTCTCCTTCCTTCCTTCCCTCCCCCACATCAATGACCACTCTTGACAGTGAGACATGGACACGTGGATACAATATTCTTGGATGAGAGTGAAAAGAACAGGCAAGAAGGCAGGGGGAAGGGGAAGGGGGGGGTGTGTTGGTCTGTCTCTCATTAACACAGTTACCAACACAGGGGCTGTGACTCGACCCCCTGCAACCACATACAGCTGAGTACACATGATGTACTCCAAGTCTGAACAAGTAACACAAAGATGGAATTCAGAGCGTAGTTACTGTACTAATATATAAACCATCTCTCTCTCTCTCTCTCTCTCTCTCTCTCTCTCTACACACACAGGGTTCTACAAGGTTAGGGTTCCTAACTTTATTTACAAGCTAAGAGTTGTTACCTACATCAGCTCATTTGACAGCCTATTTGTTAAGAGGTATAAAACAGATAGGGAAGAAGATGAAGCTAGAGCCACCTGTGGGCCAGCGATCTCCCCTCTCTCTCTCTCTCTCTCTCTCTCTCTCTCTCTCTCTCTCTCTCTCTCTCTCTCTCTCTCAAAACTTCAAAGACCAATATTGAAAATCGAATTCTATCTTCAAACTTTTTCAAAGCTGAGCCAAACATCTCGTTGCATAGTGACTTCAACCTGCAACATGCAACAATACTGTGATAACTGAACAATACTGTGATAATACTGAACAATACTGTGATAACACTGAACAATACTGTGATAATACTTAACAATACTGTGATAACACTGAACAATACTGTGATAATACTGAACAATACTGTGATAACACTGAACAATACTGTCATAACACTGAACAATACTGTCATAACACTGAACAATACTGTCATAACACTGAACAATACTGTCATAACACTGAACAATACTGTCATAACACTGAACAATACTGTCATAACACTGAACAATACTGTCATAACACTGAACAATACTGTCATAACACTGAACAATACTGTCATAACACTGAACAATACTGTGATAGCACTGAACAATACTGTGATAACACTGAACAATACTGTGATAACACTGAACAATAGTGATAACACTGAACAATACTGTGATAACACTGAACAATAGTGATAACACTGAACAATACTGTGATAACACTGAACTGTGATAACACTGAACAATAGTGATAACACTGAACAATACTGTGATAACACTGAACAATACTGTGATAACACTGAACAATACTGTGATAACACTGAACAATACTGTGATAACACTGAACAATACTGTGATAACACTGAACAATACTGTGATAACACTGAACAATACTGATAACATTGAACAATACTGTGATAACACTGAACATTACTGTGATAACACTGAACAACTGTCATAACACTGAACAATACTGTCATAACACTGAACAATATTGTCATAACACTGAACAATATTGTGATAACACTGAACAATACTGTGATAACACTGAACAATACTGTGATAGTTTTGAAGGCCAAGTTGAACCCCTATCTAGCGAGTGATCAAGCAGGCTGTGATGGGTGTGTGTGTAAGCGTGCTGGTCGCCAGCACCAACAGCCAGCCAGGCTAGGCCAACCCACAGAACCACTCCCAGGTATCCCACAGGTATAATATCCTCCTGTATATTCATAAGGCTGCCGCTGCTGCCTCTCACCACCCTGGCGTAAAAACCTAAACCCGTCTTGAACAGGATTACACACAATCCCATTACCCTTTATTACAAAAGTTACCCCCCCCCCAGTTAACGACGCGTACAAAACGCGTTGCCAATATATAGAAAACGATGTCCAGGTCTTATTAAAATCGTTTTTTTTTGAGAGAGAAATTGTTTTTAATCGCGGAAAAGCGTTAAATCCGTAAAGCGGAGGGGGTTATGCAGTGCCCGGGGGGAGGGGGGAGGGGGGATGGAAGGTGCACAGGTTAAGGTTTGATCCAGTTCCTCGGATCAAGAGCCCTTCACCTGTCAAGGTTGGTAGTTTTTCTCAGCATTAATAAAGACAAATGAAAGTAAAACTTGCAGCAATGAAATAAATTATATATATATAGTCGTGCCGAATAGGTAAAATTGGTTTCATTTATGTTAATGTAAAAATTAATAATTTTGTACCAAAAGAAACTTCGAAAACTTACCTAACCTTATTATAACAAGCGCAATTTAATTTAGCCTAATCCAACTAAATATATTTTATACAAGTTTACAATAATTTAATAATAAACAATTTTTTTCGTTAGGTTCAGAATGATATTTGCGTAGTTATTGCATACACAAATTTTCGCTTGCTTTATTCGGCAAGAAGAGCGTTGCTATTTAAGCCAAAATTGCAAGTTTTACTTATTCGGCACTATAATACACACACATATATATTCACTGTAAAAGTCACTGTATGCCAGTGGATCACTGTGCTACAGTGGAATACTGACCCTCATTAGGAGGTCGGGATTGGAAATTGAGCAGTATTCCATCACTCCATCTCCCCCCCCTCCCTCCACTACCACCAGCACCGTATATATTATTACTGTTAAGTGATACATCCTGTGGTTACTTCACTCCCTCATAATTAACATCACCTCCCTCACCACCTCCCTCACTACCTCCCTCACCACCTTCCTCCTTCTACCCTCCACTCCTCCCTCACCACCTCCCTCACCACCTCCATCACTACCTCCCTCACCCCCCCTCCCACCTCCCTCACACCTCCCTCGCCACCTCCCTCACTACCTCCCTCACCACCTCCCTCACCTCCCTCACTACCTCCTCACTACCTCCCTCACACCTCCCTCACCACCTCCCTCACACCTCCCTCACTACCTCCCTCACTACCTCCCTCACCACCTCCCTCACCACCTCCCTCACTACCTCCCTCACTACCTCCCTCACCCTCCCTCACCCTCACTACCTCCCTCACCACCTCCCTCACCACCTCCCTCACCACCTCCCTCACCACCTCCCTCACCACCTCCCTACAACAATAGTAACTCACACTCAAGATATTAAATGTCAAGTAGAGCTTAGGAGAGAAGAAAGTGAGAGAGAGAGAGAGAGAGAGAGAGAGAGAGAGAGAGAGAGAGAGAGAGAGAGAGAGAGAGAGAGAGAGAGAGAGAGAGAGGGAGAGAGAGAGGGGTAGTTTTAGCGCTTTCCCGTAAAATAATAATAGTAATAAATAACAAAACTATAATAACAATAATCACTGTCATTGTTCCCCCCTTCTTTCTCACTCTTATATACAGACTGTTCCCTCTTTCCCTCCTCCCTTCCTTCCCCCACATTCGTTAAATATGATTGTTAAATGCTGCTCCCCTCACTTTCTCTTCCCCTCACTCTCTCCATTCCCAGCCTCAATTTCCCTCTATCATTACCTGCTTTTCCCCACCTCCCTCATCTCATCCTCTACCTGCCTCCCTTCTCCCATATTTCCCCTTTTCCCTCTCCCCTCTTCCGTTTCTCATTTCTTTCCCCCTCTACGGCTCATTTCTCTCCCCTCTTCCCTCTCTCTCCTCATATCTATCTCTTTTTGCATCTTCCCTCTCTCTAATTTTCCCCTTTCCGTGCTTTCCCTCACGTAAATACTAGAAAACTTGCAGATGTTTCTCTCTTCTTGATCTATATTTCTTCCTCCATTATCTACCATTTCTTACAGCAGTAGTAACATCACCGTAGTAGCATCAGTAACATCACCGTAGTAGCATCAGTAACATCACCGTAGTAGCATCAGTAACATCACCGTAGTAGCATCAGTAACATCACCGTAGTAGCATCAGTAACATCACCGTAGTAGCATCAGTAACATCACCGTAGTAGCATCAGTAACATCACCGTAGTAGCATCAGTAACATCACCGTAGAAGCATCAGTAACATCACCGTAGTAGCATCAGTAACATCACCGTAGTAGCATCAGTAACATCACCGTAGTAGCATCAGTAACATCACCGTAGTAGCATCAGTAACATCACCGTAGTAGCATCGAGTAACATCACCGTAGTAGCATCAGTAACATCACCGTAGTAGCATCAGTAACATCACCGTAGTAGCATCAGTAACATCACCGTAGTAGCATCAGTAACATCACCGTAGTAGCATCAGTAACATCACCGT
This sequence comes from Cherax destructor, assembly GCA_009830355.1. Taxonomy (NCBI): domain Eukaryota; kingdom Metazoa; phylum Arthropoda; class Malacostraca; order Decapoda; family Parastacidae; genus Cherax; species Cherax destructor. The sequence goes on from WNWK01000821.1 coordinate 128,321, forward strand.
AGTAGCATCAGTAACATCACCGTAGTAGCATCAGTAACATCACCGTAGTAGCATCAGTAACATCACCGTAGTAGCATCAGTAACATCACCGTAGTAGCATCAGTAACATCACCGTAGTAGCATCAGTAACATCACCGTAGTAGCATCAGTAACATCACCGTAGTAGCATCAGTAACATCACCGTAGTAGCATCAGTAACATCACCGTAGTAGCATCAGTAACATCACCGTAGTAGCATCAGTAACATCACCGTAGTAGCATCAGTAACATCACCGTAGTAGCATCAGTAACATCACCGTAGTAGCATCAGTAACATCACCGTAGTAGCATCAGTAACATCACCGTAGTAGCATCAGTAACATCACCGTAGTAGCATCAGTAACATCACCGTAGTAGCATCAGTAACATCACCGTAGTAGCATCAGTAACATCACCGTAGTAGCATCAGTAACATCACCGTAGTAGCAGTAGTCACTCTCACAACCATCACTAACAGACTACTCTCCCTGCACTCTCCTGTTGGTTGTAACAGTAGTCACTCTCCCTGCACTCTCCTGTTGGTTGTAACAGTAGTCACTCTCCTGCACTCTCCTGTTGGTTGTAACAGTAGTCACTCTCCCTGCACTCTCCTGTTGGTTGTAACAGTAGTCACTCTCCCTGCACTCTCCTGTTGGTTGTAACAGTAGTCACTCTCCCTGCACTCTCCTGTTGGTTGTAACAGTAGTCACTCTCCCTGCACTCTCCTGTTGGTTGTAACAGTAGTCACTCTCCCTGCACTCTCCTGTTGGTTGTAACAGTAGTCACTATCCCTGCACTCTCCTGTTGGTTGTAACAGTAGTCACTCTCCCTGCACTCTCCTGTTGGTTGTAACAGTAGTCACTCTCCCTGCACTCTCCTGTTGGTTGTAACAGTAGTCACTCTCCCTGCACTCTCCTGTTGGTTGTAACAGTAGTCACTCTCCCTGCACTCTCCTGTTGGTTGTAACAGTAGTCACTCTCCCTGCACTCTCCTGTTGGTTGTAACAGTAGTCACTCTCCTGCACTCTCCTGTTGGTTGTAACAGTAGTCACTCTCCCTGCACTCTCCTGTTGGTTGTAACAGTAGTCACTCTCCCTGCACTCTCCTGTTGGTTGTAACAGTAGTCACTCTCCTGCACTCTCCTGTTGGTTGTAACAGTAGTCACTCTCCCTGCACTCTCCTGTTGGTTGTAACAGTAGTCACTCTCCCTGCACTCTCCTGTTGGTTGTAACAGTAGTCACTCTCCCTGCACTCTCCTGTTGGTTGTAACAGTAGTCACTCTCCCTGCACTCTCCTGTTGGTTGTAACAGTAGTCACTCTCCCTGCACTCTCCTGTTGGTTTCATTCAAGTTTTAATTGAGTTTGTTTGTTAAGTTTCTTCAAGACCTGTCACACAACCTACCACGTACACTCTCAAGTCTTTCCCCAGACCTGCCACACAACGTACCACACGTACACTCTGGTCTCTACAACATTACATAACGTACCACACGTACACTCTCAGGTCTCTACAACAACGTACACTCGTATTACTAAAGCAACTTGTAATAAGATACCTCACGAATATCTACGACAGGTCTCAATTTTAATTATTAATTGTTTCTGTGTATATTGTAGCACCTTTGATATACCTTTGATGGGTCTCTGGAGGCCTCCTGCTCCGGCAAGTTGGTCCTGGGCCAGGCTTGGTCCGGGGCCAAAGAACATGTGTACGAACTGCCATGAGGAGAGCGCGCGCACACACACACACACACACACACACTCTTACCTTCACTAATTAACGTAATTCGCTCAGACGCCGTTGCATTAACGTAATCACCTGGCTATGACACGTCAGTGACGTAATTGCCATTCATGACGTCTTCCAGCAAGGGAAAGAGGACCAAAATGTTTGGACAGGAGACGCAGAGAAACAAACAATGGGGAGTGGAAGGTGAGGAATGGGAAGAGCAGTGGATGATAGGAAACGAATGGGGAGACGAGCGGTAGAGGATTAAAACTTGAGCAGGAAACTTAGAAAATGGGGAGCTTAGAAAATTGGTAAGCTTAGATAATAGGGAGCATGGCAAAAAGGGAGTTTAGAAAATGGGGAGCATAGAAAATAGGAATCTAGAAAATAGGGAGCTTAAAAATAGGAAACTTAGAAAGTAGAAAACTTAGAAAGTAGAAAACTTAGAAGTAGAAAACTTAGAAGTAGAAAACTTAGAAGTAGAAAACTTAGAAAGTAGAAAACTTAGAAAGTAGAAAACTTAGAAAGTAGAAAACTTAGAAAGTAGAAAACTTAGAAAGTAGAAAACTTAGAACGTAGAAAACTTAGAACGTAGAAAACTTAGAACGTAGAAAACTTAGAACGTAGAAAACTTAGAACGTAGAAAACTTAGAACGTAGAAAACTTAGAACGTAGAAAACTTAGAACGTAGAAAACTTAGAACGTAGAAAACTTAGAACGTAGAAAACTTAGAACGTAGAAAACTTAGAACGTAGAAAACTTAGAACGTAGAAAACGTAGAACGTAGAAAACGTAGAACGTAGAAAACGTAGAACGTAGAAAACGTAGAACGTAGAAAACTTAGAACGTAGAAAACTTAGAACGTAGAAAACTTAGAACTTAGAACGTAGAAAACTTAGAACGTAGAAAACTTAGAACGTAGAAAACTTTGAACGTAGAAAACTTTGAACGTAGAAAACTTTGAACGTAGAAAACTTAGAACGTAGAAAATTTAGAACGTAGAAAACTTAGAACGTAGAAAACTTAGAACGTAGAAAACTTAGAACGTAGAAAACTTAGAACGTAGAAAACTTAGAACGTAGAAAACTTAGAACGTAGAAAACTTAGAAAGTAGAAAACTTAGAAAGTAGAAAACTTAGAAAGGAGGAAGAAAGTGAAGAAAAGAGGAAAGAAGGAAAATCAAGAAGTGAAAAAGAATAATTTTGGAAGAAAAATTACAAAAATGAAAATTTAGAATAATGAAATATATAACGTTATGAAAGAAATTTTGGAATTATTAAAATTATTGAATAACTAGAATTGTTATTGAAAGATAATATGAAATAATTGAGAAATATTGTGAAAAGACAGAACTATGAAATTAACTGAGAAATTAAAAGTGAAAATTGAGAAAGTGAGGAAGATGAGTGGAAAGATGGGAAAGAAGAATAGATGAAAAGCATTTGAGAAGATTAAAAGACGAAGTGAGAAATGTGAGTTATATAGATAGTAATTAAGGTAATAAAAGATTAAACCTTAGTGTTAACTGAAAATGTAATTATCAACCACACTTAGGTACACTAACAAGGTGCTAACAACCACACTTAGGTACACTTAACAAAGGTAAGCTAACAACCACACTTAGTACATAACAAGGTGCTAACAACCACACTTAGGTACATAACAAGGTGCTAACAACCAATTAGGTACACTAACAAGGTGCTAACAACCACACTTAGGTACACTAACAAGTGCTAACAACCACACTTAGGTACACTAACAAGGTGCTAACAACCACATTAGGTACACTAACAAGGTGCTAACAACCACACAGGTAATAGCAAGGTGCTAACAACACACTTAGGTACACTAACAAGGTGCTAACAACCACACTTAGGTACACTAACAAGGTGCTAACAACCACACTTAGGTACACTAACAAGGTGCTAACAACCACACTTAGGTACACTAACAAGGTGCTAACAACCACACTTGGGTACACTAACAAGGTGCTAACAGGAGAATAAGGTGCTAATAAGAGGTGCTAACAGGAGAATAAGGTGCTAATGAGAGGTGCTAACACGAGAATAAGGTGCTAATGAGAGGTACTAACAGGATAATAAGGTGCTACGAGAGGTGCTAATATATATATATATATATATATATATATATATATATATCCTAGGTAGTAGTTGGTAGACAGCAACCGCCCAGGGAGGTACTACCGTCCTGCCAAGTGAGTGTAAAACGAAAGCCTGTAATTGTTTTACATGATGGTAGGATTGCTGGTGTCTTTTTTCTGTCTCATGAACATGCATGATTTCAGTTATGTCTTATTACTTCTACTTACACTTAGGTCACACTACACATTCATGTACAAGCATATATATATACACACCCCTCTGGGTTTTCTTCTATTTTCTTACTAGTTCTTGTTCTTATTTCCTCTTATCTCCATGGGGAAGTGGAACAGAATTCTTCCTCCGTAAGCCATGCGTGTCGTAAGAGGCGATTAAAATGCCGGGAGCAAGGGGCTAGTAACCCCTTCTTCTGTGTATATTACTAATTGTAAAAGGAGAAACTTTCGTTTTTCCTTTTGGGCCACCCTGCCTTGGTGGGAAACGGCCGACGTGTTGAAAGAAAGATATATATATATATATATATATATATATATATATATATATATATATACAAGAATTACTGAATTAATATAAATATTAATGTTAAGTGGATAATAAGAGAGGTGATGATCACCGGAGAAGAAATTCGACGATTCTCAGAAGTTTGGTTGAAGACAATTTCCTGGAGCAAGAAAAAGTTTGAGACAGAAAAGAAAAGAAGACAAAGAATCAGTTACGCAGACATTCACTCCAACTTCTTCACAGATTTTTGTTATGGCCGGTGGTTGTTGAGTCTGCCCTGAGTCTGCTGCAGTAGTTGTTGAGTCTGCCCTGAGTCTGCTGCAGTGGTTGTTGAGTCTGCCCTGAGTCTGCTGCAGTGGTTGTTGAGTCTGCCTTGAGTCTGCTGCAGTAGTTGTTGAGTCTGCCCTGAGTCTGCTGCAGTAGTTGTTGAGTCTGCCCTGAGTCTGCTGCAGTGGTTGTTGAGTCTGCCCTGAGTCTGCTGCAGTGGTTGTTGAGTCTGCCTTGAGCCTGCTGCAGTAGTTGTTGAGTCTGCCCTGAGTCTGCTGCAGTAGTTGTTGAGTCTGCCCTGAGTCTGCTGCAGTGGTTGTTGAGTCTGCAAAGAGTCTGCTGCAGTGGTTGTTGAGTCTGCCCTGAGTCTGCTGCAGTAGTTGTTGAGTCTGCCCTGAGTCTGCTGCAGTGGTTGTTGAGTCTGCCCTGAGTCTGCTGCAGTAGTTGTTGAGTCTGCCCTGAGTCTGCTGCAGTAGTTGTTGAGTCTGTCCTGAGTCTGCTGCAGTAGTTGAGTCTGCCCTGAGTCTGCTGCAATAGTTGTTGAGTCTGCCCTGAGTCTGCTGCAGTAGTTGTTGAGTCTGCTGCAGTAGTTGTTGAGTCTGCCCTGAGTCTGCTGCAGTAGTTGTTGAGTCTGCTGCAGTAGTTGTTGAGTCTGCTGCAGTGGTTGTTGAGTCTGCCCTGAGTCTGCTGCAGTGGTTGTTGAGTCTGCCCTGAGTCTGCTGCAGTAGTTGTTGAGTCTGCTGCAGTAGTTGTTGAGTCTGCCCTGAGTCTGCTGCAGTAGTTGTTGAGTCTGCCCTGAGTCTGCTGCAGTAGTTGTTGACTCTGCCCTGAGTCTGCTGCAGTGGTTGTTGAGTCTGCCCTGAGTCTGCTGCAGTAGTTGTTGAGTCTGCCCTAAGTCTGCTGCAGTAGTTGTTGAGTCTGCCCTGAGTCTGCTGCAGTGGTTGTTGAGTCTGCCCTGAGTCTGCTGCAGTAGTTGTTGAGTCTGCCCTGAGTCTGCTGCAGTAGTTGTTGAGTCTGCCCTGAGTCTGCTGCAGTAGTTGTTGAGTCTGCCCTGAGTCTGCTGCAGTGTTGTTGAGTCTGCTGTAGTAGTTGTTGAGTCTGCCCTGAGTCTGCTGCAGTAGTTGTTGAGTCTGCCCTGGTGCTGCTTCTGCAGTGGTGGTTGAGTCTGCCCTGAGTCTGCTGCAGTAGTTGTTGAGTCTGCTGCAGTAGTTGTTGAGTCTCTGCCTGAGTCTGCTGCAGTAGCTGCTGAGTCTGCTGCAGTGGTTGTTGAGTCTGCCCTGAGTCTGCTGCAGTGGTGGTTGAGTCTGCCCTGAGTCTGCTGCAGTGGTTGTTGAGTCTGCTGCAGTAGTTGTTGAGTCTGCTGCAGTAGTTGTTGAGTCTGCCTGAGTCTGCTGCAGTTTTGCCTGAGTCTGCTGCAGTGTTTTAGTCTGCCCTGAGTCTGCTGCATATTGTTAGTCTGCCCTGAGTCTGCTGCAGTAGTTGTTGAGTCTGCTGCAGTAGTTGTTGAGTCTGCCCTGAGTCTGCTGCAGTAGTTGTTGAGTCTGCTGCAGTAGTTGTTGAGTCTGCTGCAGTAGTTGTTGAGTCTGCCCTGAGTCTGCTGCAGTGGTTGTTGAGTCTGCCCTGAGTCTGCTGCAGTAGTTGTTGAGTCTGCTGCAGTGTTGTTGAGTCTGCCCTGAGTCTGCTGCAGTGTTGTTGAGTCTGCCCTGAGTCTGCTGCAGTAGTTGTTGATCTGCCCTGAGTCTGCTGCAGTGGTTGTTGAGTCTGCCCTGAGTCTGCTGCAGTAGTTGTTGAGTCTGCCCTGAGTCTGCTGCAGTAGTTGTTGAGTCTGCCCTGAGTCTGCTGCAGTGGTTGTTGAGTCTGCCCTGAGTCTGCTGCAGTAGTTGTTGAGTCTGCCCTGAGTCTGCTGCAGTAGTTGTTGAGTCTGCCCTGAGTCTGCTGCAGTGGTTGTTGAGTCTGCCCTGAGTCTGCTGCAGTGGTTGTTGAGTCTGCCCTGAGTCTGCTGCAGTGGTTGTTGAGTCTGCCCTGAGTCTGCTGCAGTAGGTTGTTGAGTCTGCTGCAGTGGTTGTTGAGTCTGCCCTGAGTCTGCTGCAGTGGTGTTGAGTCTGCTGAGTCTGCTGCAGGGGGAGTCTGCCTGAGTCTGCTGCAGTGTTGTTGAGTCTGCTGCAGTAGTTGTTGAGTCTGCCCTGAGTCTGCTGCAGTAGTTGTTGAGTCTGCCCTGAGTCTGCTGCAGTGGTTGTTGAGTCTGCTTTCAGTGTTGTTGAGTCTGCTGCAGTAGTTGTTGATCGCCCTGAGTCTCTGCAGTAGTTGTTGAGTCTGCCCTGAGTCTGCTGCAGTGTTGTTGAGTCTGCCCTGAGTCTGCTGCAGTAGTTGTTGAGTCTGCCTGAGTCTGCTGCAGTAGTTGCTGAGTCTGCTGCAGTGAGTTGTTGAGTCTGCCCTGAGTCTGCTGCAGTGGTTGTTGAGTCTGCCCTGAGTCTGCTGCAGTGGTTGTTGAGTCTGCCCTGAGTCTGCTGCAGTGGTTGTTGAGTCTACCCTGAGTCTGCTGCAGTGGTTGTTGAGTCTGCCTGAGTCTGCTGCAGTGGTTGTTGAGTCTCCCTGAGTCTGCTGCAGTGGTTGTTGAGTCTCCCTGAGTCTGCTGCAGTGTTGTTGAGTCTGCCCTGAGTCTGCTGCAGTGGTTGTTGAGTCTGCCCTGAGTCTGCTGCAGTGGTTGTTGAGTCTGCCCTGAGTCTGCTGCAGTAGTTGTTGAGTCTGCCCTGAGTCTGCTGCAGTGGTTGTTGAGTCTGCCCTGAGTCTGCTGCAGTGGTTGTTGAGTCTGCTTCCAGAGCAGCCTTTACTCAAAATAATAAATAATAATAAAAATAATAAAAATAAAAATAATGCTAATACTAATAATAATAATACTACAACTACTACTACTACTAAATGAACATTGAATATAAACTACGTTCTACAGACATGGTGTAGAGGCGACGCTGATATACCGTACTCGGGTTTCCAGAGTTTTCCTGCACCTGTGCCAGGTTTGTCTGGTGCTTGCCCGGTCAACCAGGCTGTTGCTGCTGGCGGCACACTGGCCCACATATCCACCACAGTTGGTTGATCCCCCACTTGGTGTACAGCTTTATCGAATCGTGACTTGATAAAGATGTACACCGAGCGAAACGTGGGGGCAATAAAACGTAGTTTCGCACAGTGTGTTTCTTTACTGTCGTTGCTGCTTCTGTTTGTTGTTGTGTATTTGTTCCCGGCCTGTCCATGTTACAGTATCTCGCGTGTGTGTGTTCAACCTGGCTGTTGGTGCTAGCGACTCGCTGGCCCACAGTCACCACAAAACTTGAACCCAAGTCACCACAAAACTTGAACCCAAGTCACCACAAAACTTGAACCCAAGTCACCACAAACCTTGAACCCAAGTCACCACAAAACTTGAACCCAAGTCACCACAAAACTTGAACCCAAGTCACCACAAACCTTGAACCTAAGTCACCACAAAACTTGAACCCAGTCACCACAAACCTTGAACCCAGTCACCACAAAACTTGAACCCAAGTCACCACAAAACTTGAACCTAGTCACCACAAAACTTGAACCCAAGTCACCACAAAACTTAAACCTTCTTCCCTAAATTCACTCTTAAAATAAGACTCATGAATTTAGATTAAAATCGGAATGAATATTGGATGAGTAGCAATGAATATGAAAAAATATTTCACAAGATATAAACGAATAAAAAAAATTAGGAATGACCACGGGGGGGGGGAGTCAGAGGTCACCCCCGTTAATGCCATGGGGTCATATCTCCGGGAGTAGTAGAAAGACTCGGAACTCATAAAAGGTAAATCAAAGGTATACCCAAAATTTGGTGTGAGGTTAGACGCGCACCAACAGCCTGATTGATTATCTCAGGACTGGTCCTGGACCAGGCCGTGAAGGTAAGGGGGCGATGACCCGGAAACTCAAACACAGGTAACTTACTCTGGTGATGCACCCGTGTCCACACTTATGGCAAGAAAGTTGAGACAATGTTTCAGTCTGTTCTTTACCATTGTCAAGTTACAACTGAGCCAGCGAGAACAGAGAAGGCCAGAAGACCTCACGGGAAGAGGGAGGGAGATGGTGGTAATAGTAGTAGTAGTAATTGTAGTAATAGTGGTGGTGGTAGTAGTAGTAGTAGTGGTAGTAGTAGTAGTAGTGGTGGTGGTAGTAGTAGTAGTAGTGGTGGTGGTAATAGTCGTAGTAGTAATGGTAATAATAATGGTATTAGTAATATTTCTTATTGTCACCAGTACACCAGTGTTTACACGTACAAGAGACAGTAAATAAAGTTTGAAGAAAGTAGAACAAACCTACATGCAGACATAGCAGACATGTGAGCAGACCTACCAGCAGACATATGAGCAGACCTACCAGCAGACATATGAGCAGACCTACCAGCAGACATATGAGCAGACATATGAGCAGACCTACCAGCAGACATATGAGCAGACCTACCAGCAAACATATTTGCCAGCACAATGAAATACATCACTGGTGGAGAAGCAACATCACACGACTAACTTTTTGGTTTTCAGTGATAAACTAGACCAGCATCCTCGTCTGTCCTGTGTTGTGCCAGATGTTACGAGAGAGAGAGAGAGAGAGAGAGAGAGAGAGAGAGAGACTTCAGGTGTGCGTACGTTTGCATTATCTCCTAAAAGTCAGTCAGTCTTTCTCTCTCTCTCTCTCCCCCCACGTGCTTTATCAGTACCTTCTCATCACACTGATCCTCATCTCTATTCCTCCACCCACCATCCCTTCACCCCCATCTCACTCCTTCCTTTACCCTCCTTCCGTCTCTCTCTCCCTTCCTTCCTCTCGTTGACCACCATTATTATCCTATTTCCACATCTAATCATCACCCAATACTATTTCTCTCTCTCTCTCTCTCTCTCTCTCTCTCTCTCTCTCTCTCTCTCTCTCTCTCTCTCCACACACACACACACACACACACATGAGTAGAACAGGCAGGAGGAGAGTCAAGTTTTAACAGGGAATAAGACCTCGCTATCGCGAACGCGAGTTTCAATTTCGCTTTACGCGTCTCCGAGGGAGGCGGGCGGCGCAAAGTGCCGATTTGGGCAGGAAAGACAGGCGCCCCCGGAGTGCCTGGGTAATGTAGTTTACTGTCAGGTTACCTACTATAACTCACTCTCTCTCTCTCTCTCTCTCAGCATCAGTGGACACAACACAAAGAATCACCTAAGTCTTTGAATTATCTTGGTATTCCTGTCTTCTGTACGTCACCCATGGTCACAGAGAGAGAGAGAGAGGGGCAGGTGAGGTATAGCAGAAATTGCTTTGGTGGTAACCTCCAGCGACAGCCTCCTCACTAGCATTAGGTAACAGGCAGTCTCCTGGGGGCGGTGCTCCTAGCCGTGTCCTAGCCTTCTCTAGCACTCCTAGCTATTTCGTAGCCTTCCCGACGCGTTTCTAGTCTTTCGTAGCCCTCTCTCATCCTATCCTATCCTTCCTAACCCTCATACCCTACCCAGTACACTGAAGGCTCCTGCAGTCCGCTTTTAACCTACCCAGCTCTCCTAGCCCGCCCCAGAGTTCACCTAGCCTCCCCAACACACTCACAGTTTCCCCAACACACTCACAGCCTCCCCAACACACTCACAGCCTCCCCAACACACTCACAGCCTCCCCAACACACTCACAGCCTCCCCAACACACTCAGCCTCCCTAACACACTCACACAGCCTCCCCAACACCCTCACAGCCTAACACACACACACAGCCTCCCCAACACCCTCACAGCCTCCTTAACACACCCTCACAGGCTCCTAACACACACACAGCCTCCCCAACACACACACAGCCTCCCGAACACACACACAGCCTCTCGAACACACACACACACACAGCCTCCCAAACACACACACACACAGCCTCCCCAACACACACACAGCCTCCCCAACACACACTCAGCCTCCCCCAACATCACCCACGACCAGAGGTCCAATAAACTATGAATGTAATCACCACACACACACAACATCACAGAGCATCACAGCCAGGAGCCATGACTGAGTCCACCACAGCAAAGGCAGCAGCAGTGCTGTGATGTTCACAGCACAGGAAAACCAGGTCTAAATTATTCCCATGCCAGACAAGGCTTATGAGAAGAGAGACGATGGTCATCCAAAACACCTTCCCAGCTTTCCTTTCGAAATTTACAAAAAAAAAAAAATATTTTGGTTAACCTGATGTAGATTCATTCCTTCAAAATTATCGTGAAAATCAAAATAATTCATTGATAGGTGATGTGTTATACAAGACAATAACGTAGGCGGGGCCTGGGACATGGACCCGGCCGCCGCGGGGGGCGCTGACCCCCGGAACACCCTCCAAGTGCACTCACATTCTGTAATAATGTTAGAATTACTGTCAAAAATGTTAGGGAAAAGGACGAGTGCAAGTAATGCGACGTTTTGCGGCAACGTTTCGCTCTCCAGGAGCTTTATCGAGCCTTGACAAAGCTCCTGGAGAGCGAAACGTTGCCACAATAAAATGACACATTAGTTGCATCTGTGTTCATTTACGTAACATACGTACAATCTCTCTCTCCCTCTCTCTCTCTCTCTCTCTCTCTCTCTCTCTCTCTCTCTCTCTCTCTCTCTCTCTCTCATCCTTAATACCGTTACTACGGATAAAACCTTACCCGTTCCGTGGTTAGTCTTTACTGACAACTGCTAGTTGAGTTAGAAGATTACTAGCCAGGGCAACTATGGCTTATCAGATCTCAAGCCATCACAGGGTCGTGCAGAGTGTGTGTACCTAGTAATATCACCATGTACTATTACTAGGAAGGTGTAAATAGTCAGTACCTATCACAGACATCGGTCCGGGCCACCATGGTGGTCCGGGACCATGGTCCAGGGCCCATTTACAAGTTAATTAATACATCAAAGAAGGTTGTATTCTGGGACTTAACGAAGACCTACGGTCAAACCAGTGCTTACCTATTTGTGGTTGCAAGGGTTGATTTACAGCTCCTGGCCCCGCTTCTTCACTGTGAATAGTTTCAAAGGTTATACCACCCTCGCGGCCCGATCTGAGGCCAGACTTAACCCCGTTGCTTGTGTGATCACCCAGGCTGTTGTTGCCAGTGGTCCGCGGACCTGCGGGTCTAGCACTTCTGGTGACACGTGTGTGTCACCAGAACACGTACTGGTGACACACTCACGGGCGTCTCACCAGTACTGGTGAGCTTAAATAAGCTCACTCAGCTCGTCCTCACAACCTACCAAACTTACCTTAATTGGCTGGGATTAGTTTGAGCAAAGCAGCAGAGCTTACACTGCCTGCTGTAACGCCGGGAAAACCACCTTTAACATCACAAAGTTGAAATTTTAATTGATGTTAAGTAATTCTAGCTAAATTTAAGCCGACTTCAGAGATATTATATTACGTAATGCAAAGTTAACGTTAATTTTAACAATTACAAACAATCGCACTGGGATGTCTACCTAGTATCCATGGAGTCTACTTGGAGGGTGTTGTGGGGGGGTCAACGTCACTAGGACTACAGTGGTGGCACACAGCAGTGCCTGGGTGTCGGGGAAAGACATCAGTGTTCTGGCAGTCAGTGTTCCTTGTGATCGTATTTCCTTGGACCTCCTCTTTTCTGCAACATTGCAAGCTCCTGAAGATGTGTTGATTGCAACACGAAAGACCTAGAGCTATCATTCAACTCCCCACGTGGTTGTTTTGATATGTGTGTGTGTGTAGGGGGGCCAATAGGTAAAAACGTGTTATTTTGGCTTAAATAGTAACGCTCTTCTTGTCATATAAGACAAGCGAAAATTTGTGTATGCAATAATTTCGCAAAAATCATTCTGAACCTAACGAAAAAAAATATTTCATTGTTTGTTTATTATTGTAAACTTGTCTAAAATATATTTAGTTGGATTAGGCTATATTAAATTGCGTTTGTTATAAGGTTAGGCTAGTTTTCTAAGGTACTTTTGGTACAAAATTATTAATTTTTACATTAACATAAATGAAAAAAATATATCTTTTAACGTACAAGAGAAAATTTTTAGAAAGGTTTAAATTTTAAACGAGTTCTTGCTAATTGACAAGTTTTACCTATTCGCATATATATATATATATATATATATATATATATATATATATATATATATATATATATATATATATATATATATATATACACATATATATAAAGTACAGGTATTAGACACTTACCTGACTACACTATTAATGAGTTGCTGAGCTTGTTCAGGTGTGGGCGGTGGCCAGTCATCCCGTGGGTGGTGTCCGCCCCACAAGCCGCCCATCACGGCGGGGTGGTGGGGCGGCGGACCATACTCGAGCGGGTAGTCGAGCGGATAGTCTGGCGGGAGAAAATCCGGGTGGATGTACTCTGGAGGGAGGTCTCGCGGGTAGGCCGGGTGATGGGGGTGAGGCGGCGGCGGCGGCAGGAAGCTATCCCCCAGCATAGGATCGGGGAGGTATCCCACTTCGAAGGGATAGAGAGGATAGGTCGGGTATTCCATGGGAAGGAAGGGCGGGACTGGCACGGGGGATACCCTGCCAGGAGACATTGGATTGGCTTGGGACATAGGTGGATACCCCATCAGGTGAGGGAACCTGATGGGGTCCTGAGGGTGAGGGAACCTGATGGGGTCCTGAGGGTGAGGGAACGGCTCATCCATATACCGCGGATCAATCATTCTTGGATCCACCACTCTTGGATCCACCATTCTTGGATCCATCATTCGTGGATCGAGCAAGGTGTGGTTGTGGATACGTTGATCCAACAGGTGGTCCTGGTAGGTGGTGTGGTCTAGCCACCTGTCTGACGACCTGGAGCGCTGACGACCACCCTGACTGTAGATACGACCTTCCACCTCACCTGAACGACTCTTCCTCAGGTGTCGTGGTTCCCTGACGTCCCTACTGTCTCTGGAGACCCTGAGGGCGTCCCTAGAGCGCCCGCGGCTGTTGTCCCTGGGAGTCCTGGGTTTAGGGACCACCTCCCGCGTGTCCATGGTCGTAAGGTCGCCCGAACTGGACGACAGGTCGTCGCGACGAAGACGGGTGTCCTCACTACGCTGACGGCGTGGCTGACGGCGGCTGTCATCCTCCTGCCGTCGTAATCTCGCCCGATCCTCTGACATTTGCCTCCTGACGCCGCCTTTAGCAGGCAGAGCGGCCAGTGGTACTGACGGAGGTACCGACGGAGGGACTGACGGAGAGTCAGGCACCTCCGGCAGCAGGCGCTGGGAGACACACACATCAGAGTTAATCTCCTGGTACTCATGGCTGGACGGGGAGGAACTACCCGAGCCGGGGCAAGGTAGACGGGTCTTCCGGGGCAGTTCCGGCGGCACGGGGACGGCAGCATCTCGGGGCTTGAGGGTCCGGTCTACCGGTGGAGGGTCTGAAGGCTCCGGATCCGAGGTGTTGGAGCAGTGGTTGGCAGACTGGGGCGCTAGAGACTCGTCGTTGGTATCTGTCTCAATGTCATCAAACTCTGACAACACACGGTCGAGCACGTCCAAACTTTGTCGGATCTCCTCGCTGCTAAGCAAGAGAAAAAAAAGAAATTAGAACAAAGTACCACTGAACGGAAACACACACACACACACCAATATTATCTCAGTCCACAACAGGATTCGAATCTGCAAACTCGGCATCAGAGTACACAGTATTTTATCCCCAACGCCAGACTCCAAATAATTTCGCCGGTCTGCAAACCATTAACCGGTCGTCTCCCACCAAGGCTGGGTGGCCTAAAAAGAAAAACAAAAGTTTCTCTCTATCTTTAGTAAGGCAGAAGGTATCAATGTCAGCCCATGACACAGAGTGGCTTGTGTCTGCATTGTTAAGATCGATAGTTTGCGAATGTATTGAATACTGACCCGTCCTGCCTGCCCCTCTCTCTCCTTCCCTTCTTATGTATTAACTTCCTCAACATCTCCTCCTCCTCCTCCTTATCCCTCTTCTACCTCCTCCTCCTCCTCTCTTACCCCTGCCCCCCTCTCCCTCCTGTCATTCTCAACACTCAAAAGTCATACGAAGCAACGGGAGGAAAACAATAATAGTGAAAGCCTAAATAAACCAGGATATACGCAGCCATAACCATTATCATACACCACTTGTGTAGCTGGAACCCCCCATGGCACCCCCCCATGGAATCCCTCCCACTCTAGTGCCTGCTGCTTCTATATCAACATAAAAGACTCTTAACCTCCAAGGTAACTCCTTCAGTCTTCAAGGGGCGTCACATGATATCTTCCTCAAGTCAGTTGCTGATCAGCCAGGCTGTGGTGCCAACAGTGACTGGTGACTGACCCAAGCCATGAACCAGGATTGCTCTGAGGCCGGGGAGCGGGCATGACCCCCGGGAGGTGACGTAGACAAGTCACAGTCAAGTCTTGCCACCTCAGTGTTACTCATCCTTCTAATATAGATAAAAACACTGGTCCCAGCAATATATCCCAGTATATACACATGCAGGTCCCCCTCAAATCCAGTTTACCCATCTTTCTCCACTACTCCTGTAGTCTTTACACTCCAGTATGGGAAGCCACAGTCGGGTCACCAAATGTAGAAGCCCCTTGCCAGGATGTCCTGGAGAACCTACGTGTACCTGTTTACCCAGGTAGATCTGTTTGCGACTTGATAAAGCCCCACTGTGTGGGCGAAACGTAGTCAATAAAGGATCGAATTATACTGCATTTGTATGCATTTTCCCGCTCTTAGCAAATCGCAAGAATAATAACCCACAACTAGGAAACGATGGAGAGCCACGACCCAAACCTACGTAGTATCATAACATTCTGTGGTGAAGAGATGTGCAAAGTGTAAAACAGAACAAGGGGACATGCAATGGCGCCGTGGGAACGATACTGTCAACATGTGTGGTCCAAGACTGCTCAACCTGACACCAGCAGAGGAAACTCGACCACAACCTCCACCAGGTGTCACATCAATCAAGCTATGATGAATATGTGGGCCAGCGGGCTGCTAACAGCAACAGCTTGGTACGCTAGAAAATCCCTCAAAGTCTGTCTGCGCGAGTGCGTGTGCGTGTTAGAGAGAGAGAGAGAGAGAGAGAGAGAGAGAGAGCGTCTCCTTCAGATGGTAGTGGTGTGTAAATAAGAGTCCCCCAGAGAGCCTCTTAGAGACAGAACACGTTCAAATGGTGCAATATGGCAGAGTGCCTGTATCCCCTCCCCCTGTCTGTCTGTCTCTCGCTGTCTCTCTGTCACTACCATAAACTCACCAACTCTACTTGTATTCTGAGCTTCCACTGACGTGCTTATTATTTAAGGTTCTATTGATATACTTGCAATTTAAGGTTCTACTGATGTAATTTCATTGATGTACTAAAGTACTTTAACTCTGAAAATGATAGGATGGATAACTAGCACTTTCAAAAGACCAGAGATGCTGAGCCTGTGATGATACTCTAAGTTACTTGCTCTCTCCTTGCTGGTATACTGTTGTATACTGACCACCTTCAAGGTAGGCTGGTATACTGTTGTATACTGACCACCACCTTCAAGGTAGGCTGGAATACTGTTGTATACTGACCACTCTCAACCTCAAGGTAGGCTGTAATACTGTTGTATACTGACCACCACCTTCAAGGTAGGCTGTAATACTGTTGTATACTGACCACCACCTTCAAGGTAGGCTGGAATACTGTTGTATACTGACCACCTTGAAGGTAGGCTGGTATACTGTTGTATACTGACCACCACCTTCAAGGTAGGCTGGAATACTGTTGTATACTGACCACCACCTTCAAGGTAGGCTGGAATACTGTTGTATACTGACCACCACCTTCAAGGTAGGCTGTAATACTGTTGTATACTGACCACCACCTTCAAGGTAGGCTGTAATACTGTTGTATACTGACCACCACCTTCAAGGTAGGCTGAATACTGTTGTATACTGACCACCACCTTCAAGGTAGGCTGAATACTGTTGTATACTGACCACCACCTTCAAGGTAGGCTGTAATACTGTTGTATACTGACCACCACCTTCAAGGTAGGCTGTAATACTGTTGTATACTGACCACCACCTTCAAGGTAGGCTGTAATACTGTTGTATACTGACCACCACCTTCAAGGTAGGCTGGAATACTGTTGTATACTGACCACCACCTTCAAGGTAGGCTGTAATACTGTTGTATACTGACCACCACCTTCAAGGTAGGCTGAATACTGTTGTATACTGACCACCACCTTCAAGGTAGGCTGAATACTGTTGTATACTGACCACCACCTTCAAGGTAGGCTGTAATACTGTGTATACTGACCACTCAAGTAGGCTGAACTGTGTATACTACCACCACCTTCAAGGTAGGTGGAATACTGTGTATACTGACCACCACCTTCAAGGTAGGCTGAATACTGTTGTATACTGACCACCACCTTCAAGGTAGGCTGTAATACTGCTGTATACTGACCACCACCTTCAAGGTAGGCTGGAATACTGTTGTATACTGACCACCACCTTCAAGGTAGGCTGTAATACTGTTGTATACTGACCACCACCTTCAAGGTAGGCTGGAATACTGTTGTATACTGACCACCACCTTCAAGGTAGGTTGAAATACTGTTGTATACTGACCACCACCTTCGTACAGAGAACTTTCACTGCTCGTATACACTGTCAAGCATCTGAACTGCTGGAACGTTCAAAGTCTCTTCAACTGTATTCCTTGTAACGTAGGCAAGAAAGGCACATCATAATTTACATTTGGAAAGTCCTGGAGGGACTGGTACTAAACCTGAACACCGGAATCACTCCGTGTGACAACAACAGACTTGACAGACGGAGTAGAGCACCTCCATAAAAGTAGGGGCGTGACGAGTACACTGAGAGAATCCAGTAAATGTATGGGAACCACGACTCTTCAATACATTACCTTCGTAATGGTTTTCATGCATTGGACTGTGTGCGGCCAGCAATAACAACCTGGTTGATCAAGCCTTGACCCACCGGGAGACCTGGTCTGGGACCGGCTTGTGGGGGGTCGCTGACCCCCACAAGCCTCCTTCAGTGATGATTCAGCACTTTGAAAACACACTAAAGAACATTAAGTATACGATGATTTATTCTAAATTGTGAGCAGGAAATAGGCCTCCAGGACAATCCTGTAGGCCTCCAGGACAAAGTGAAAATAGGCCTCCAGGAAAGGCGAGAAACACCAATTTCAACCTCTGGTGGGATTTGTTTGTCAATCTTGGGGAAGAACTCAATCAAAAGTTGAAATTGATGTTGCTTGGCGAGTCCCATCCCCAGGAGTACCCACAGGCCTAAACTGTGGAGCATCCAGTAGGCCTAGCTGCTCCTACACATGCTCCGGGGACTGGCAGTAGGCCTACCTGCTGCTACTCAAAACCTGCAAGTTGCTAGTAGGCCTAGCTGCTTAACCTCTGTAAGTTAGTAGGCCTATCTGCTTAACCTCTGTAGGTTAGTAGGCTTATCTGCTTAACATTTGTAGGTTAGTAGGCCTATATGCTTAACATTTGTAGGTTAGTAGGCCTATATGCTTAACATTTGTAGGTTAGTAGGCCTATATGCTTAACCTTTGTAGGTTAGTAGGCCTATCTGCTTAACCTTTGTAGGTTAGTAGGCCTATCTGCTTAACCTTTGTAGGTTAGTAGGCCTATCTGCTTAACCTTTGTAGGTTTGTAGGCCTATCTGCTTAACCTTTGTAGGTTAGTAGGCCTATCTGCTTAACCTTTGTATGTTAGGCCTATCTCAACATTTGGAGCAAAACTTCTCCAGGCTGAGGGACTGACCACCTCAAAACTACGTCTTCAAGGGTGATGAACTGATGACACCGTCTTCACACCTCTACTGCTTCTGCTCACTCTTCTATACTTGACTGAAGAAGCTTACTGTGTGGGCGAAACGTTCCGGAATAAAGATACCTAACTATTGCACACTTATAAATCTTAACGCGCACTGGATCTCTGAAACATTTACTCAGTTTGATGATCGGTAAAACTGCTACAGTAATTCTGGAGTGTTTGGCTGCTCCGTACGCTCCTCCAGGGCCACTCTGGAGTGTCTGGCTGCTCCGTACGCTCCTCCAGGGCCACTCTGGAGTGTCTGGCTGATCCGTACGCTCCTCCAGGGCCACTCTGGAGTGTCTGGCTGCTCCGTACGCTCCTCCAGGGCCATTCTAGAGTGTCTGGCTGCTCCGTACGCTCCTCCAGGGCCACTCTACCCTGGCTGGCTGCTCCGTACGCTCCTCCACGGCCACTCTACCCATTAAGATATGCAAATATTTATGCCGTAATAATGGAGATTTGTAAACTTTCTCCACAGAGGTGGAGTGTTTGTTGGTGGGCAGGAAAACCAGTGTTGGTGGGCAGGAAAACCAGTGTTGGTGGGCAGGAAAACATGCTACCAGCTGGGTCTGAAGACCAACGCTCCCGTTGACTGACTGTTTAACAGCTTCTGTTTCACACTCACAAGACATTCACAAATTAGACAACTTAATGATTAATTTGGCCAGGTCTAAACTTAAGCCATCCTTCAAAGACCAGATGTTATGATGTCGACAACCTGGGCAAAGAGAGAGAGAGAGAGGAGAGGAGAGGAGAGAGAGAGATGGAGAAAGTACGTGTCTGTGTTTCTCTGTGCAAGCACGTGTAGTCAAAGTGTGTCCGCACGCGTATGCGCGGGCGCATATTTAATTCCATGCATAATAATGCGTCACTGCGCACGTAAATATGCGAGAAACTTCCCACACTTTGTAATGAATTCCCAGTAATTAGAAGACTTCATGGTGAAGGAGAATCATCAGTCGTGAAGTAGTCGTTTTAGGGGGTCAGTCCCTCAGCCTGGAGAAGTGTTCAGCTTCACAGTTTTGAACTAGCAAGGTCACCACTGTAAGGTCATTCACAAGGTCACCACTGTAAGGTCATTCACAAGGTCACCACTGTAAGGTCATTCACAAGGTCACCACTGTAAGGTCATTCACAAGGTCACCACTGTAAGGTCATTCACAAGGTCACCACTGTAAGGTCATTCACAAGGTCGCCACTGTAAGGTCATTCACAAGGTCGCCACTGTAAGGTCTCTCACATGGTCGCCACTGTAAGGTCTCCCACATGGTCGCCACTGTAAGGTCTCCCACATGGTCGCCACTGTAAGGTCTCCCACATGGTCGCCACTGTAAGGTCTCCCACATGGTCGCCACTGTAAGGTCTCCCACAAGGTCACCAGTAAGGTCTCCCACAAGGTCACCAGTAAGGTCTCCCACAAGGTCACCAGTAAGGTCTCCCACAAGGTCTCCCACTAGGTCACCAGTAAGGTTTCCACAAAGTTAAAACTTCACACATTCATAGCAATATTTCTCAAGATGAGAGAGAGAGAGAGAGAGAGAGAGAGAGAGAGAGAGAGAGAGAGAGAGAGAGAGAGAGGAGAGAGACTTAAAAGTGAAAGCTAGTCGTAATAACCTGACAAGATTACCTGGGGAAGAATTAAGCCTCCAGCAGATAGCAATGACAACCAGTGCTCCCCACACATACACACGGGGGCAGGAGCTGTGAATCGACCCCTGCAACCACAAAAAGATTAGTACACACACACACACGAGAGCGGCTGGTAAATCTTGCGTACAGTTGTATGTAATGTATGAACGAAAAGATTTCATTAAGGTTGGGACATGTCTGGGCCACTGGTACAGTGTGGTAAACACGGCACAGTGTGAACCACACTGTACCACCTACCTGGAGGGTATTCCGGGGACCAACGCCCCCGCGGCCCGGTCCACGACCAGGCCTCCCGGTGTATCAGGGCCTGATTAACCAAGCTGTTACTGCTGGCCGCACGTAGTCCAACGTACGAACCACAGCCCAGCTGATCCGGCACCGACTTTATCTGTCCAGCTCCCTCTTGAAGGCAGCCAGGGGTCTATTGGTAATTTCCCTTATGGCTGGTGAGAGGCTGTTGAACAGTCTTGGGCCCTGGACACTTAGTGTTTCCTCTTAGTGTACCAATAGCGTACCAATATTGTACCAATAGTCCCTCTAGGATTGTCCAGGTGTATATTATGATACATTTCTCTCGCCTGTGCTCCTATGTAATTTACACTATGATAATTGTACTTATGTGTACCTGTGTGTAACTTACCATATACGAGGTGTGGTTCGTATAGCAATTAATAAATCTGCCTTAAGGACATGCTTGCTGCTGACGAACGGATGCGGCGACCTTGTCAACAAACAAGAAGTCTCACCTTGCTAACTTTCCCTGGGATTCCTTCTCTTCACGATCCTTGCCGCCACAGACGCTGACTAAACAAAGCCACAGTGCACAGGAGGAAACAGACCAGATAGAAGGAAACACACAGAACAGACAGGAGGGCAACATACACACAACAGACAATAGAATAAGAGACGAAGGATGAACAGAACGCCTGACGCAACATGACCCATCAAGACAGACACACAACAGACAGGAGGGGGAGCATCAAACATACAGCAGACAGGATGGGGGGGGGCAACAGATAAGAGGGCAACAGATGAAGGCTCAACAGAAGCGCCAGATGCACCATGAAAGACCCGTTTGAGGTAACGGGGAAGTGACCACGTCTGGCCAACAGTAATTGGTGCACACCTCCCCCTACCTCCTCCCCCCTCCCTCTACCCCAAGCCTCCCTAACCCCCCAGAGGCACCTTTGGTCCCTCTTACTGCCAAACATCAATTATCTCTACACACCTTACGCAGGGTGGGAAAGAGGAAGGAGGAAAGAATATGCGAGACAGAGAAGAAAGGAGAAAACGAACAAAACTATGGAGGAAGAGGGCGAGGAGAAATAAAAGAAGGAACAGCAACGAATGGGAAGAAAATTGAAGAGAATGAATAAGGAGGAGATGAGAATGGTAATCACTTGCCTATCTTAGCAACAGTGAAATACTGACTTATCAAGTGAATGGACTGGATGTATACCTGGAGTCTACCTGGAGGGTATTCCGGGGGTCAACGCCCCCGCAGCCCAGTCCTTGACCAGGCCTCCCAGTGGATCAGGGCCTGATCAACAAGGCTGTTACTGCTTGGCAGCACGTAGTCCAACGTACGAACCACAGCCCGGCTGATCCGGCATTGACTATCTGTCCAGCTCCCTCTTAAAGATAACCAGGGGTCTACTGAATTCCCTTATGACTGGTGGGAGGCTGTTGAACAGTCTTGGGCCCCAGACACTTATGGTGTTTTCTCTTAGTGTACCAATGGCGCCCCTATCTTTTCACTGGAGGTATGTTACATCGCCTCTCAAGTCTTTTGCTTTCGTAGGGAGTGATTTCTGTGTGCAGATTAGGGACCAGTCCCTCCAGGATCTTCCAGGTGTAGATTATGATATATCTCTCTCGCCTGCGCTCCAGTGAGTACAAGTCAAGTGCTTCCAGGCGTTCCCAGTAGTTAAGGTGTTTGATGGAACTTATACGTGCAGTAAAGGTTCTCTGTACATTTTCTAGATCTGCAATTTCACCTGTCTTGAATGGGGATGTTAATGTACATCAGTATTCTAGCCTAGAGAGAACAATTATTGTCGATTATTATTGCACAATGTTGATTGTAAGTTATTTAAAAAAAGATCATCACTGGCTTGGCAACCCTTGTTTTTCTTAATATATTACACCCAACTTGTACAATACAATCACATTATATAATACAATTATTTACACCACCTTTATCCTCTCATTATCTTTACTCACCTACCTCACCATCTTTACTCACCTACCTCACCATCTTTACTCACCTACCTCACCATCTTTACTCTCCTACCTCACCATCTTTACTCACCTACCTCACCATCTTTACTCACCTACCTCACCATCTTTACTCACCTACCTCACCATCTTTACTCTCCTACCTCACCATCTTTACTCTCCTACCTCACCATCTTTACTCACCTACCTCACCATCTTTACTCTCCTACCTCACCATCTTTACTCACCTACCTCACCATCTTTACTCTCCTACCTCACCATCTTTACTCTCCTACCTCACCATCTTTACTCTCCTACCTCACCATCTTTACTCTCCTACCTCACCATCTTTACTCTCCTACCTCACCATCTTTACTCTCCTACCTCACCATCTTTACTCTCCTACCTCACCATCTTTACTCACCTACCTCACCATCTTTACTCACCTACCTCACCATCTTTACTCTCCTACCTCACCATCTTTATTCTCCTACCTCACCATCTTTATTCTCCTACCTCACCATCTTTATTCTCCTACCTCACCATCTTTACTCTCCTACCTCACCATCTTTACTCTCCTACCTCACCATCTTCCTCACCATCCAGGGTAACAAAATTTCATTTTCCCCTCATTACCCCTCCTTATTTTTCCCTCCCATTTCCCCAATTGCTCTCCCCTTCCTATCACCCCTCACAGCCTTCCCCTCTCCCATCACCCCTCGTACCTTCCATTTATCTCCCTCCTCACCTCTACCAATTATCTATCCCCTTCCTTTCCCATACCCATCCTCTAAACTGGAGGGAGTCCCCATAGTGCAGCATCAACAGCACCATAGTCAATACCATCATGGTAGGTCGTATGGTTCTCCCACACCCATCATGGGGAGAGAGAGAGAGAGAGACACTCGACCTGGGTCACTCATATTTAAATAGTCAGGTGTACACGTCATCTGCGTCTCTAAGATTAATCCCAGCACTAGCACCATAAATCCTGGGTACTGGGACCTTAATCCCAGCACTAGCACCATAAATCCTGGGTACTAGGACCTTTAATACCAACACTAGCACCATAAATCCTGGGTACTGGGAACTTTAATCCCAGCACTATCACCATAAATCCTGGGTACTGGGACCTTTAATACCACCTGCTCGTCACCAATGAAATTACACAATCAACACATACATTTCACCGTTGTCTTGGTGTTGCTGCGACCAGGTGGCGCCAGCAAGTGTGACGAGGTGTTGCTGCGACCAGGTGGCGCCAGCAAGTGTGACGAGGTGTTGCTGCGCCCAGGTGGCGCCAGCAAGTGTGACGAGGGGTTGCTGCGCCCAGGTGGCGCCAGCAAGTGTGACGAGGTGTTGCTGCGCCCAGGTGGCGCCAGCAAGTGTGACGAGGTGTTGCTGCGACCAGGTGGCGCCAGCAAGTGTGACGAGGTGTTGCTGCGACCAGGTGACGCCAGCAAGTGTGACGAGGTGTTGCTGCGACCAGGTGGCGCCAGCAAGTGTGACGAGGTGTTGCTGCGACCAGGTGGCGCCAGCAAGTGTGACGAGGTGTTGCTGCGCCCAGGTGGCGCCAGCAAGTGTGAGGAGGTGTTGCTGCGACCAGGTGACGCCAGCAAGTGTGACGAGTAATGATGCGTAACAGCGTGACGTAAATAAGTAATGAATCGCAAGTGTAACGTAACTAAGAAATAAAGTGTAACAACGTTACGTAACTAAGTAATGAAGTGGAATAGCGTAACATAACTGAGTAATGAAACATAACGTAACATTCAGTAACATCTATCAGTCACCTTACCTTTGAAGAGTTTCGAGAGTTTCTCTACTCTCTGAGCCCGGCCATGGGCCAGGCTCGTCTGATGACAACCCACAGTGACGCCACATAATCTTTGCGATCACTTACCACTTTAGTGAAGATTATAACGCAAGGTCATTAAGATTATACAAGTCAATCTAGGCGCAGATTTCAATCTATCAACGTTAACATCTCGCTGTCAGGCCGCCGCCTGCTGAAGAAGACCTCAAGTGAAGGTCGAAAAATACACATTATCGTTCCTCCTCGATTTTGTCTCCTGTGGAATTTCCTTTCTCCCTTATATATATATATATATATATATATATATATATATATATATATATATATATATATATATATATATATATATTGATTGTGTGTGTGTCGTGCCGAATAGGTAAAACTGGTCAATTAGTAAGAACTCATTTAAAGATATATTTTTTTCATTTATGTTAATATAAAAATTAATGATTTTGTACCAAAAGAACCTTAGGAAACTTACCTAACCTTATTATAACAAGCGCAATTTAATTTAGCCTAATCCAACTAAATATATTTTATACAAGTTTACAATAATTTAATAATAAACAAACGCAATGAAATATATTTTTTCGTTAGGTTCAGAATGATTTTTGCGAAATTATTGCATACACAAATTTTCGCTTGTCTTATTCGGCAAGAAGAGAGTTGCTATTTAAGTCTAAATCGCAAGTTTACCTATTCGGCACGACACACACACACACACACACACCTGTGTTCCCTCCCTCCGTTAATAACCCTCCATTAACTACAGTAATTAACCATCTCTCAGTCTCCCATTACCATCCTACCATTGCTCGTCATTACCATCCTCATTACACATAATACATATAATACAATTATCCACGACGTAATTAACCTGATATATATATATAGATAATTTCCAAATACAATCAATGTTAAAACTAATTACCTGCTTAACGATTTTTTGACATAATTGCAAATTTACGTAACGTATTGGCTGACCTGTTATTTGATCCAAAACGCGTTCCATACAGGTTTTAACTCATTGTTTACGAACACTGTCGCCAAAGTTAAATTTTTAACGGGGGGCGGGGGAGGGAAGGAGGAGGAAACGATGACTTAGCACGTTTCGCTTCCCCTGCAGTAGAGCGAAACGTTGGAAAAAAACGCAAATGCAGTATAATGCGATCCTTTACTGACTACAGTTTCGCCCACACAGTGAGCTTTATCAAGTCACAAACAGATCTACCTTTATCTACTTGTTAAAGCCCACTGTGTGGGCGAAATGTAGTCAATAAAGGATCCCACTATACTGCATTTGTGTCTTTTTTCCATAGTGTCGGTATTTTATACCAGAGCGAAACGTGCTTTTTAAAACAATGTTTCCCCCTACTCAACGTGAACTAAGTCTCGCCCACCACCGTTACACAGGGAAGTGAAACTTAGAGGCAGGTGGCCCAGTGGTTAACGCACTGGCCTGCGGGTCAGAGGACTCGCCTGCCGTCGGTTCAAACCTCCTCCCGTTCCGTGGTTTATACCTGAAATCCTTGTGACGAGTTTCGGGAGTCTTTCTACTAGTTCCGGAGCCCGGCCATGGGCCAGGCTCGTCTGGTGCTAGCCTGGTCAACCAGGTCGATGGTCGACCATGGAGGTACAATTCTTGACGTGCAAGGGAACACACAATTCAGATTTGTGTGGTAAATATACACTTTCAGAGCTGAATCAGCAGTGTGAAATTGCTAGCATTCGTTGGCAAATTAACAAGGCATGCCGTTAACAGGTGCAAGTCACGCTGTTAACGGGTAGATGTCGTACCGTTTAACAGGTGCAATGACTTGGAGATAGTGAAACAATCTTGTGAGTGAGTGTGTGAAAAATGACTGATTCGAGGTGTACACTGAATGTATACATGGGTGTATACATCCTCTACATATACATCTTAGAAGACATTACTACAGCGTCTACAAGTTAGTCTACAAATGCTACACTTGTCTGGTTTCTGGCTCGCTATACTCACTTCTGCCCCTAGTGTTCCTCCCTCCCTCATTTCCCTAGTGTCCCTCCCCCTCTCATTCCCCTAGTGTTTCTTCCTCCCTCATTCCCCTAGTGTCCCTCCCCCTCTCATTCCCCTAGTGTTCCTCCCTCCCTCATTCCCCTAGTGTTCCTCCCTCCCTCCTTCCCCTAGTGTTCCCTGCTGCTAGTGTCATCCATGGTGTTAGTCTGTACTGTAGCTGGAGTCTTGTTCATCCATCAGTGCTCCAGTAGTGTTATGAACCATCCAACTGTCCTCATCACTGTCCTCACCCACCATAACCCTCCCTCTCTGACACTGTCTGGCAGTCAGTGAAGTTACAGATGACCCACAACATATGACCTGTAGCCTCACTCAAATGAATATTTCTGCAATCTTTGTACATAACTTCAGCAGACACACCAGTGTAAATAACTTTAGCACACACACCAGTGTAAATAACTCAGCACACACACCAGTGTAAATAACTCAGCAGACACACCAGTGTAAATAACTCAGCAGACACACCAGTGTAAATAACTCAGCACACACACCAGTGTAAATAACTCAGCAGACACACCAGTGTAAATAACTTTAGCACACACACCAGTGTAAATAACTCAGCACACACACCAGTGTAAATAACTCAGCAGACACACCAGTGTAAATAACTCAGCACACACACCAGTGTAAATAACTCAGCACACACACCAGTGTAAATAACTCAGCAGACACACCAGTGTAAATAACTCAGCACACACACCAGTGTAAATAACTCAGCACACACACCAGTGTAAATAACTCAGCACACACACCAGTGTAAATAACTCAGCACACACACCAGTGTAAATAACTCAGCAGACACACCAGTGTAAATAATACAGTGTTAACAGAATCTACATTCCTGGTATTATAAAAGGCAGCAACAGTGCGGGCTCGAACTGCTGATCATAGACGTATGTACGTACGTGTGTGTGGCGGGGAGAGGGGGTAACGGTGGCATACCTACCAGCATATTCCTTCTATTATCAAGATTAACTACATATATGGTTAACCAGGCTGTTGCTGTTAGCGGCCCACCCACACCCTCACTCACTCTTATCACGTCCCAGCTCCCCAGAATCGTTCTCAACACTTCCCAGCTCCATAGAATCGTTCTCAACACTTCCCAGCTCCATAGAATCGTTCTCAATACTTCCCAGCTCCCCAGAATCGTTCTCAACACTTCCCAGCTCCATAGAATCGTTCTCAATACTTTCCAGCTCCCCAGAATCGTTCTCAACACTTCCCAGCTCCCCAGAATCGTTCTCAACACTTCCCAGCTCCCCAGAATCGTTCTCAACACTTCCCAGCTTCCCAGAATCGTTCTCAACACTTCCCAGCTCCCCAGAATCGTTCTCAACACTTTCCAGCTCCCCAGAATCGTTCTCAACACTTTCCGGCTCCCCAGAATCGTTCTCAACACTTCCCAGCTCCCCAGAATCGTTCTCAGCACTTCCCAGCCCCCCAGAATCGTTCTTGGCACTTCCCAGCTTCTCTCTAGTCATTCCCAGCTTGTTTCTCGGCCATTTCCAGTGTTTCCTAGGCATCCCCAGCTCGTCCCAGCCATCCCTAGGACCTTCCAGCATCCGGACATCATCTGTCAGTCCACACTCATCTCCGGTGCGGGTGATGCTGCCACCACCATCACTAGTGCTGCCGCCGCCACCCGCCGCCGCCGCAGCTGGGACTTGCCACCACTGAACGTCATGTTATTTTCCACAGAAAAACTGTTTACATCATCTTGTCAAATTTCAGCGTCTTATACAGACGTGATTTACATGTTTGTTTTGGTGTCGAAGCTTTGACGAGTGTTTTTATCTACAAGGGTTGGAGAAAATAATTAACACCTGCTGACTGAACTGTTGAACGATTGAATAATCAATTTAAACGTGTTACAGGTCCCTTTGCGCTATCTTCCAAGACGATAATGCACCAATTCACACCGCTGGAGTTGTTCAAAATTGTCAGGAACATGAAATTGAAGTTGAACACTTGGATTGGCTCCCACAGCCACTGGATCTAAATATTATGAAGGTTAGGTTAGGTAAGATTCGTCAGGAAACAGGACAAGTGTTTCCCGACACGGGTCATAAGGTGACCCGCTGCTGGAGCTTTGGTCATCTGACAGAGGCCTTCCACTGGCTTACCACTCCAACACTTTTAAAATTAGGGTTATATGCTATGGAGCATCTGTGAGGTCAACTGAACCAGAAAGTCGGGGGCAGATTTCCTCGACCGTCGTCTCTGGAAGAGTTAGAACTGGTTTTGCTGGAGCAATGGATCAAAATTCCCCTGGATAATGTTCAAATGCTATATGAATCAATTCCTTGACGAACTGGTGCTGCTTTAGCTGCAAATGGACGACCAACTCCATGTTGAAAATAAAAAATGTTATAGACTAAGATTATTATTTTGTCTAACCTCTTTATGTGAGGGTAAGAAACAGCAGAGGTTCCAGGACAGTGCCTCAGGGTACTAAACTTTGTACTTTGCTAATGCTGCATATTTCTCTGTTTATTACTACTCTGTCTCTTGTGACGTCTGAAATATGTACTCGCTGGAGCGTCGGAGGGAGGGAGAGGGGGGGGAGAGAGAGGAGAGAGAGAGAGAGAGAGAGAGAGAGAGAGAGAGAGAGAGAGAAAGATACATGATAATATATGCAATAAGATCACAG
Organism: Cherax destructor; assembly: GCA_009830355.1. NCBI lineage: Eukaryota > Metazoa > Arthropoda > Malacostraca > Decapoda > Parastacidae > Cherax > Cherax destructor. The sequence continues at coordinate 157,233 of WNWK01000821.1, forward strand.
TAAACAAGTGATATCACAATATGCAAAACAACCACAGAGAAAAAATAGTGAAATTCCAATAGCGTTCGTGATTTCTCATATAATACGAGAAATCCTGTGAACATGGACAGCAGGTGTCTTAAGGAAACACGCCCCAGTCTTTCCACTCGTACCGGGGATCGACCCACGGACCTCAATATGCGAGGCAAGTGCGCTACCAACCGAGCTACGGGACACCTCCATCCGCACTATATCAATTATACTTAAGAGCTAATTGATGTTTGATCTGAGGGAGTGGAATAAAGAGTGCAGAGAGAGAGAAAGAGAGAGAGAGAGAGAGAGAGAGAGAGAGAGAGAGAGAGAGAGAGAGAGAGAGAGAGAGAGAGAGAGTCAACAGAGTTCGTGTTATATCGTGCGTGTTGTTACGCTAGTCAGCGCCTGTCTGCCTGGCTGCAACGCTCACGAACGCTCACTACAATTACCTAACGCGGATTGCTGGGGTCGAGGCCCCTGGCTCCCAGGCCAGGTTCTCCCGTGTCATGTCCACTTTTGTACCAGGTGTGTTGAGTCACCTTCCTAGCTGATTCCAGTTACTAACTTGTGACATGTCTGTGAAATGTCTGACATGCCTGTCTTACTATATTTACACAGTAAAAATGCTGTCTAACGTCTCTTGACGTTATCTAAATAATCCCCTTCCCTTTGTGTCTCCCAGTACTCGTCTCTCCAGAGTATTTTCTATGTGCTGATCACATCTCTTGTGCGTTCCTCCAGCGTGGGATGGTCACGTTACGACAGTCTCGTAAGGAACTTAACTTTCTCGGGGCTTCTTTACACGTGCTTGACCCTGTGAGGCTTCCACACCGGTGTTGCGCACTCAGGGTTTCCTCAGTCATGCTCGTGAAGGTGGTTTCATCTTCATCTCTGCCTCTGACAGTAAAAAAAACATACACGGAATACTGTAAGATTCTTTTATAAGCGGCGCGATTCATTTTGCGTGTCTCGTGGAGACAGGTTGGAGGGACTGTCTACCCCAATATCCTTTTCTTCTCCTGACAGTATATTCAACATCACTTTGCTCCCGACATTCAGAGTGCAGGCACTGTACATCATGCCTCAAAAAAAACATAGGTAACCAATTACCCTAAATCCCTTAAAAAGCAGTCTGACGAAGCACTCCAACCGCAGGTGGAATCCCCAAGCGACCACAAGCTCCACACTGCTAGTCATCACACAACACAAAGAGTCAGGAGAAATTATTCTCACACGCGCTGGTGATGCTCTGAAAGTCCAACACCTGTCAACAAACACGGTTAAGAGATACGATGTGTTGAACACAGCTCTCCTTTGAGCGAAACGTTTGTCAACAAAGGTGTTATCTACATAGCGTATTCTCAGCAGCAAGATAACTCTCTGCATTGATGAGTAAACCTGAGTGTAAGCCAACAAGTGGAAATAAAGTAGCACGGAAAACCTTTCATTGCGACGTTTCGCCCAAGGCTGATAAAGTCCAGTGTTGGGTGAAACGTCATAATAAAAGGTTCCAACTTCCTCCTCTCTGCTCTGTTAGTTAATACTCTCACATACGTCTGCTGGAGGTTTAACACCTCTACCTTGTACGTCACTCTTCCTTGAACGTCCCCCACACCTCTACCTTGTACGTCACTCTTCCTTGGACGTCCCCCACACCTCTACCTTTGTACGTCACTCTTCCTTGGACGTCCCCAACACCTCTACCTTGTACGTCACTCTTCTTTGGACGTCCCCCACACCTCTACCTTGTACGTCACTCTTCCTTGGACGTCCCCCACACCTCTACCTTGTACGTCACTCTTCCTTGGACGTCCCCCACACCTCCACCTTGTACGTCAATCTTCCTTGGACGTCCCCCACACCTCCACCTTGTACGTCAATCTTCCTTGGACGTCCCCCACACCTCCACCTTGTACGTCAATCTTCCTTGGACGTCCCCCACACCTCCACCTTATACGTCACTCTTCATTGCAAGTCCCATACACCTCCTTCACTAATAATTTATACACTCTCTTAACCTAGTTTCCTGCTCTTCGTCTGTCAACAATCCATCTTGGTCTCTCTTAATCCCACCTGAATAACTTGCAAACAGTATCTTCCTCAGCACATGATACTAGACTCAGTATCAACGTGACACACTGAGAACACAGCAAATCGTTACAAGGTAAAGGAGTGGGCAAGGGAAAACAATATGATGTGTAACGATAAGAAATTTCAGTTACTCCACTATGAAAACCAAACAGAAGTGGTGTATAACAAACTCAAACTGATAAGGACCTTGCGCTATTGGGCCAGTGCCATTAGCGCTATGTCGCAGATGGCGTAGTTCATCAGCCTTGCGCTATTCGTCAGCCTTGCGCTATTCGTCAGTCTTGCGCTATTCGTCAGCCTTGCGCTATTCGTCAGTCTTGCGCTATTCGTCTCCCTCTAATTGGCTAAGAAAATTGCGTGATGAAAAAAAAAGCAAGTGATTAGTCACCTCTAAAAGTTGCTGACATCATAACTTGCTGACACCAAAACCTGCTGACATCATTACCACACTGCTACCTGGAGTCTACCTGGAGGGTATTCCGAGGATCAACGCCCCCGCGACCTGGTCCACAACCAGGCCTCCCGGTGGATCAGGGCCTGATCAACCAGGCTGTTACTGCTGGCCGCACGTGGTTCAACGTACGAACCACAGCCCGGCTGATCCGGTACCGACTCTATCTGTGCAGGTCCCTCCTGAAGGCAGCCAGGGGTCTACTGGTGATTCCCCTTATGCTATAAAGAATTTCCCACTCTCCTTGCTTCCTGACATTATCCTGACTACCTCGACGCCATCTTGACCAGTATGTACCAACACCATCAATATTGACCACTATGTAGCAACACCATCAATATTGACCACTATGTAGCAACACCATCAATATTGACCACTATGTAGCAACACCATCAATATTGACCACTATGTAGCAACACCATCAATATTGACCACTATGTAGCAACACCATCAATATTGACCACTATGTAGCAACACCATCAATATTGACCACTATGTAGCAACACCATTAATATTGACCACTATGTACCAACACCATCAATATTTACCAGTATGTAGCAACACCATCAATATTTACCAGTATGTAGCAACACCATCAATATTGACCAGTATGTAGCAACATAACACAATTAATATTGACCACTATGTAGCAACATAACACCATTAATATTGACCACTATGTAGCAATACCATCAATATTGATAACTATGTAGCAATACCATCAATACTGACCAGTATGTAGCAACACCATCAATATTGACCACTATGTAGCAATACCATCAATACTGACCAGTATGTAGCAACACCATCAATATTGCCCACTATGTAGCAACACCATCAATATTGACCACTATGTAGCAACACCATCAATATTGACCACTATGTAGCAACATAACACCATTAATATTGACCAGTATGTAGCAACACCATCAATATTGACCAGTATGTAGCAACACCATCAATATTGACCACTATGTAGCAACATAAAACCATTAATATTGACCAGTATGTAGCAACACCATCAATATTGACCAGTATGTAGCAACATAAAACCATTAATATTGACCAGTATGTAGCAACACCATCAATATTGACCAGTATGTAGCAACACCATCAATATTGACCAGTATGTAGCAACACCAATATTGACCAGTATGTAGCAACACCAATATTGACCAGTATGTAGCAACACCATCAATATTGACCAGTATGTAGCAACACCATCAATATTGACCAGTATGTAGCAACATAACACCATCAATATTGACCAGTATGTAGCAACATAACACCATTAATATTGACCAGTATGTAGCAACATAACACCATCAATATTAACCAGTATGTAGCAACACCATCAATACTGACCAGTATGTAGCAACACCATCAATATTGACCAGTATGTAGCAACATAACACCATCAATAGTGACCAGTATGTATCAACACCATCAATATTGACCAGTATGTAGCAACACCATCAATATTGACCAATATGTAGCAACACCATCAATACTGACCAGTATGTAGCAACACCATCAATATTGACCACTATGTAGCAACATAACACCATCAATATTGACCAGTATGTAGCAACATAACACCATCAATATTGACCAGTATGTAGCAACATAACACCATCAATATTGACCAGTATGTAGCAACACCATCAATATTGACCAGTATGTAGCAACACCATCAATATTGACCAGTATGTAGCAACATAACACCATCAATATTGACCAGTATGTAGCAACACCATCAATATTGACCATATGTACAACAACACCATCAATATTGACCAGTATGTAGCAACACCATCAATACTGACCAGTATGTAGCAACACTATCAATATTGACCATATGAGCAACATACACCATCAATATGACCAGTATGTAGCAACATACACCATCAATATTGACACTATGACAACATACCCATCAATATATGTAGCAACATACACCATCAATATTGACCAGTATGTGCAACATAACACCATCAATATTGACATATGTAGCATACACCATCAATATTGACAGTAGAATACATCAATATGAATATCAACATCACCATCAATATTGACCAGTATGAGCAACATAACACCATCAATATTGACCAGCAACAACACCATCAATAGTGACCAGTAACAACACCATCAATATTGACCAGTATGTAGCAACACCATCAATATTGACCAGTATGCAGCAACATAACACCATCAATATTGACCAGTATGTAGCAACATAACACCATCAATACTGACCAGTATGTAGCAACACCATCAATATTGACCAGTATGTGGCAACATATCACCATCAATATTGATCACTATGAAGCAACATATCACCATCAATATTGACCAGTATGTGGCAACATATCACCATCAATATTGACCACTATGTAGCAACATATCACCATCAATATTGACCACTATGTGGCAACATATCACCATCAATATTGACCAGTATGTGGCAACATATCACCACTACCATCAACATACAAGTAAGACAACATGAGAGGTCTATCACACTCAGTGTAGACAGTATAATCACGACTCGCTGAATCATAGGCAGCAAGTCTGCCTATGATTCATCACACAAATTATACAATGAACTAATGCAACGATGAAGGTATTCAGATCCGATATGAAATTATTATTGTTATTGGTATTATATTATTATTGGTATTATTATTATTAGTGTTATTATTATTGGTGTTATTATTATTGGTGTAATTATTATTGGCGTTATATCAGTTATTTGTATTATATTATTATTGGTATTTTATTGGTATTATAATTATTGTTATTGGTATTATAATTACTGTTATTGGTATTACATTATTGTTATTGGTATTATATTATTATTGGTGGTATTATTATTGGTGTTATTATTATTGGCATTATATTAGTTATTTGTATTATATTATTATTGGTATATTATTGGTATTATAATTATTGTTATTGGTATTATTATTATTGGTGTTATTATTATTGGTGTTATTATTATTGGTGTTATTTTTATTGGTGTTATTATTATTGGTGTTATTATTATTGGTGTTATTATTATTGGCGTTATATCAGTTATTTGTATTATATTATTATTGGTATTTTATTGGTATTATAATTATTGTTATTGGTATTATAATTACTGTTATTGGTATTATATTATTGTTATTGGTATTATAATTACTGTTATTGGTATTATATTATTGTTATTGGTATTATAATTATTGTTAATTTCCTTAGTTGGGTAAATTTATTTTGGAACACTAAACCCGTATGGGATCATACAAGTCCTGGGGAGTGGGAAGCAATCAGGTTCGATCAAAGGTAAGGACACGTCCAACTCCTCGGATCAAGAGCCCCTCACCAGCATGACGGAACCCCTCCCTTGAGGGAAGAGGAGCGTAAAGTTACTACAAGTTCAGCAGATGATGGCCCCCGCGCCCCGCTCTCAAACCAGGACTCTAAACAACTGCTAAGAAACTCAACAGTCAGGTGTGTACTGTGTATAAGTGGAACTCTGTAATAAGATTTATCTGTCAGCTTTCTCACGAGGCAGGAAGGAAAGAACTAGTAGTCCTGCCAGAGTGCAGAACGTTTAACACGCTTCTTTAGCACCCTGGTATGACTTTAAGGAAGGGGACTGACTCCCTAGATTCTTGCTGTCTGTCAATCTATGACGATAGGGGGGTTGAAGTACCTCCCTGGATGGTTCTTAAATTCCAGCCTTCACACACACACAATAAATAAATTATTTATAATATATATATATATATATATATATATATATATATATATATATATATATATATATATATATATATATATATATATAAATTGTGGTCAGTATTACTTTCACCTTGGCTGACCTGACTACCTTACTCCTGACTCATAGGCTGACTAGTTTTTGTTGTGTCTCACTGCTGTCTCTCACTCTCTACACTTCTCATCCACTACACTCCTCTCTTACTCATACACTACACTTCCCGTGCAACACACAGCTTCAGGAGTAGATATGATAGTCGATTTAACTTAGAGGAGGGTACCAGGAGCCATGAATCGACACCCACAACCACCACAAGGCGAGCACAATACTACATTTTTCTTACACTGATACCCGTGACCCGTAACAGCCTGGTTGATCAGGCCCTGATCCACCGGGAGGCCTGGTCGTGGACCAGGCCGTGGGGGTGTTAACCCCCGGAATACCCTCCAGGTAGAACTGTGAGACAGGTGACCTGTAATACAGGTAACAGGTTGCCAGACAACAACCATCCAGGAAGGTGTTACCCTCCTCTCCCACCAGTGTGAAACGGAAGCCTGCTAAACGTTTTGCAATCTGGTGCAAAACGAACAGGTAAATCTCCCACACATTTCTACATACACCCAGAATACACTTTAAATCTCTGTTTCATAACTGTTCTTATTCATTTAGACCCTCCCCAATTTAGGTGCGGTCTGGGACTGGGCGCGGGGAGCGATGACCCCCGGAACCACTCATAAACAGAGGCACAGACAAAAATAAAACAAAATAGACTAATATAAACACTAATTCATCTACCCTGGTATAACACACACAGGGAGTGGTACGGTACGATGCACCAACATATTAATACCACTCGTCCAGAATTCAATTTGAGGTATTGACGTAATTGCATCAATTTCCAGTTCATCACTGAAATAGAAACTTCCGGTCAAGTTGATGGCTACTTTCCTGACACGAGTCATGTGGCTGACATCAGGCATGTGGCTGACACCAGTCATGTGGCTGACACAGGCATGTGGCTGACACGAGGCATGTGGCTGGCACCAGGCATGTGGCTGACACCAGGCACACTGGTCATACCTAAATACTGACACTACGTAGGACAGTTTGTATACAAGAATGGAGATGGTAGTTGATATACACTCGAATAGCAAACATAAATGCAAAACAACAAAGGGGGGAGTTGAATGATAGCTGTAGGCCTTTCGTGTTGAAATCAAATCAAGAGCTTGCAATGTTGCAGAAATGAGTAGGACGTCCAGGTAGATTAATTCAGGGGAACGTTCTAGCTAAATGGAGTCGTTCCCCTGAACAATTCTGCCAGGACTTCCTACTCATTTCTGCAACACTGCAAGCTCCTGAAGATGATTGCAACACGAAAGGCCTATAGATATCATTCAACTCCCCCGTAGTTGATTTGCGTCTTGTATCGCTTGTTTAAGATTATTGCATATACATACATCTGTATGTGTTATATTTATATAGACCTGTATGCGTCATATTTAGTATACCAATTCTTGTATATCAAAACTCGGGGTCATATTCAGGTATGCAGGAGGCATAGCGGCCTATCCCCCTAGAGGTCTATGCCGCAAGGGATGCCTATTTAACAAACATTTCGCCCTACCTTTTTTGGGGGATTGAAACCCCCTAGTGGGCGAAACGCTGCCTAACTCAAATGATAACGATGTTTGATCTGAAGAAGAGGTGAGCCGCTCCTAATGTTTAGATGAAGAGCGCCTCACCAGCCTTGAAGAGGCCTACACCAGCCCACTTCATATATCTTTAAGAACGTTCGGTTTATCCCGGTACTGTACAGCTGTTACATCTGTACATCGGTTACGCTTATCAGTAACGGAATTAAAAGGCAGTAACACCCTGGTTGATCAGGCCTGAGCCACGGGGAAAACTGCTCTGGAACAAGACAGCGGGGGGCGCTGACCCCCGGAAGCCTCCATCAGTTAAGTATGTTCTAATATACGAGTATAATTAAGTGGAAATTATGGAAAAAAAATTGATGGAAGTAAGACAATTTGTTATAACATCTGTGAAGGTTATTGTGGTCAAACACGTACTAAAGTATTACTGCATATAATATACAATAAACTGAAGGTCCAAAGAATGCACAGATGGTATACCTGTATGCCTGACCTATTTGGTATACCTCAACGAGGTTTATACTGACGGAATTATGTTTAGGACCTGCTTGATATTATGCAGTAGGCCTACTGTGGTGCTCCTACAATCGTACGTACGGTACACGTACCCACAGTCTTACATACAATACACCTACCTACAGTCTTGCATACAATACACCTACCTACAGCCTTACATACAATACACCTGCCTACAGTCTTACATACAATACACCTACCTACAGCCTTACATACAATACACCTACCTACAGTCTTACATACAATACACCTACCTACAGTCTTACATACAATACACCTGCCTACAGCCTTACATACAATACACCTACCTACAGTCTTACATACAATACACCTACCTACAGCCTTACATACAATACACCTGCCTACAGTCTTACATACAATACACCTACCTACAGCCTTACATACAATACACCTACCTACAGCCTTACATACAATACACCTGCCTACAGTCTTACATACAATACACCTACCTACAGTCTTACATACAATACACCTGCCTACAGTCTTACATACAATACACCTACCTACAGCCTTACATACAATACACCTACCTACAGTCTTACATACAATACACCTACCTACAGTCTTACATACAATACACCTACCTACAGTCTTACATACAATACACCTACCTACAGTCTTACATACAATACACCTACCTACAGTCTTACATACAATACACCTACCTACAGTCTTACATACAATACACCTACCTACAGTCTTACATACAATACACCTGCCTACAGCCTTACATACAATACACCTACCTACAGTCTTACATACAATACACCTACCTACAGCCTTACATACAATACACCTACCTACAGCCTTACATACAATACACCTGCCTACAGTCTTACATACAATACACCTACCTACAGTCTTACATACAATACACCTGCCTACAGTCTTACATACAATACACCTACCTACAGTCTTACATACAATACACCTACCTACAGTCTTACATACAATACACCTACCTACAGTCTTACATACAATACACCTGCCTACAGTCTTACATACAATACACCTACCTACAGTCTTACATACAATACACCTGCCTACAGTCTTACATACAATACACCTACCTACAGTCTTACATACAATACACCTACCTACAGTCTTACATACAATACACCTACCTACAGTCTTACATACAATACACCTACCTACAGTCTTACATACAATACACCTACATACAGCTTACATACAATACACCTACCTACAGTCTTACATACAATACACCTACCTACAGTCTTACATACAATACACCTACCTACAGCCTTACATACAATACACCTGCCTACAGTCTTACATACAATACACCTGCCTACAGTCTTACATACAATACACCTACCTACAGTCTTACATACAATACACCTACCTACAGTCTTACATACAATACACCTGCCTACAGTCTTACAAACCTCAGCTACATACATAGTGTATTTTTCCTTGCAGTTCAATACTGACAGTACCAAGCTGACAGTGCCAAGTTGACAGTGCCAAGCTGACAGTGCCAAAGGTAATTCAAGTCCAAAACTGAACCACAAAGTTAATATTACCGAGATTAAGTTAACGTTGATCAAATATAAAGATTTTAACCTTAAACGTAAAGAACATACAAAGACACTTGAATGTACTGCTTAACATACAACACTAATATTACAACCCTTTTTATTAATAAAACACTGAGAACACAAACGCGCACACACACACACACGTACATACACACGTACACACACACACGGGGCCAGGAGCTGAGTCTCGACCCCTGCAACCACAATTAGGTGAGTATTAGGTGAGTACACACACAATGTTTGAGTGGTGGGACACAGCAACAAGGGGTCACAACTGGAAGTTCAAAACTCAGATGAGTCACAGGGATGTTAGGAAGAATTTCTTCAGCCATTGAGCTGTCAGGAAGTGGAACAATCTGGAGAGTGATGTAGTGAAGGTAGGATCCATACACAGCTTTAAGAGGTATAATAAAGCTCATGGAGCAGGGAGAGAGTAGAACTAGTAGCGACCAGCTAAGAGGCGGGGCCAGGAGCCGTGTATCGACCCCTGCAACCATAAATAGGCGAGTACACACATCTAACAAGTTGTGGAGGGAGTACCGGGAATCAAACTCATGACCTTGTAGGGTACCAGGAGCTCTATGATCCCAATGTGTTTAGAGCAATAAGAACTATTAAGAAAGTAAGAAGTGTAAACACCGTTGATAAGATTTACACAGTAACGACGTAAAATATTCCAGCAATGATCCTCTATTAAGCTCAAGTAGGCGAAGTCAGGAGCCAGGCCTCGACCCCCCAACACACACAAGGCAAGCACACCAGTATGCATACATCTCACACACGAGAGCCAATATACACACATATATACAAGCACAACAATATACATGCACATATGAAAGTATACATACAAAGCTCAATTACACAGGCACGCACACAAACACATACATGTACACACGAATACCTGTTCCACAGGTCTAGGGGAGCTGGGAGAATAACACACATGAGGGGGAGAGGGAGAGTGAGGGAGGAAGAGGAGAAAGTAAGACAGAGAAAGAGGAAGAGGAGAAAGTAAGAAAGAGAAAGATTAAGTGGCAAGAATTATATATATATATATATATATATATATATATATATATATATATATATATATATATATATATATATATATATATATATATATATATATATATATGTATATAGGGTGGCTGTTACACGCAACTATTGAAACCACATGCTGGTTCCCACCCTCAATTGCACTGTGCATTACACTTCTCCTCTTACTATTCTGCAACGCTATGTGCTATACTCTCACACTCACTCACTGCATCAGGCAAGGTAAATCTTATATATATCGAACAGCAAATACCACATATTTCTCTCCAAGCTGGTAGTATACGCACAGCAGCATACACATCCCAGCATACACATTCCAGCATACATTCCAGCATACACATTCCAGCATGGCTATCTACAGCAACAACCAGGTTGGTTCCCCTATCTCTAACACCACATACAAGGGAGTGGGTGCTCTTACTAAAGGTACTATCAAAGGAAGGTTGTGGGGAGGGTGAGGACTGATTGCAAGGGTGAATAGGGAGGGGAGACTGTGGGGTGAACTCACTGGGGGGAGATTAATGGTGTAGGGAATAAAAGGGGAGAGGGAGGGAGAGACAGAATGTTGGTGGGGAGAGGGAGGGGAGAGTGAAACGCTTGGGGAAAGGAATGGAGTGAATGAATAGAGAAGTGGTGGGAAGAGAAACGGGAGGGGGGAGGACAGTGGAGAGGACAGAAGTGGGCAGAAGAGGGAACTGAAAGAGGGAATAAGAAGAGGTCTCAAGGACGTGGGTGGGAGATTGCACAAGAGAGACAAAGAGAAACGAACAAGACCTCGTCAATCGTGTCAACAAAGAGGCAAGCATATTCACAACACTCGTATGACGTCATTCATTGTCATTACGAAACCTATTCAGGTCCACCATAGATTTTGTCTTCGCCTATATAATACAGTGTTGCATCAACACTGGTAGTCTCTCCAAATGATGCACCTCAAGACTGGATCACAAGACTCCCTCCTTCCTCAATACGAACACCATCTTGTGTGATGGAATATGACAGTGAAACACCCTCCTGTGTGATGGAATATGACAGTGGAACACCCTCCTGTGTGATGGAATATGACAGTGGAACACCCTCCTGTGTGATGGAATATGACAGTGGAACACCCTCCTGTGTGATGGAATATGACAGTGGAACACCCTCCTGTGTGATGGAATATGACAGTGGAACACCCTCCTGTGTGATGGAATATGACAGTGGAACACCATCCTGTGTGATGGAATATGACAGTGGAACACCCTCCTGTGTGATGGAATATGACAGTGGAACACTCTCCTATGTGATGGAATATGACAGTGGAACACCCTCCTGTGTGATGGAATATGACAGTGAAGCTCATCCTGTGTGAAGGAATATGACAGTGAAACATAGCTAGCTTTTGTTCCCATTATATCCTATAGAAGAGAGTAGCAGATCACTGCTGATGTTCCACAATATAACTATTATACAGAATAGGGTAGCAACACAAGCCCATTATTTTAAGAAAAATGTCCAAGTCACAGAAGCAAGGAAAATGCTAGGCTGCTGGATAACTAGAATCCTCAGAACAAGAGATGACAATCTCTGCAGCATATGGCCGCCTGGCAAATCTAAGAACAGCTTTTCGACATACTGGAGTATACAACACTAGTATGGAACCCACACCTAGTCAAACACGTCAAGAAATTGGAGAAAGTATAAAAGTTTGCAACAAGACTAATGCCGGAGCTAAGGGACATGCGTCCTACGAGGAGAGGTTAAATGGTGGAGACATGATAAAGATGTATAAAATACCGAGAGGAATTGACAAGTTTAACAGTATCAGAATTTTTCAGAGATGGGACACAAGAACAAAAGGACACAACAGGAAGTAACTCAAATGAGTCATAGGGATGTTAGGATATACTTCTTCAGCCTCATAGTCAGCCAGTGGAACAACCTGGAGAATGATGTAGCGGAGGCAGGATCCATACCTAGCTTTAAGATGAGGTAAGATAAGGCTCTTGGAGCAGGGAGAGTATGGACCTAGCAGCGACCAGCGAAGAGGCGGGCCAGCCAGGAGCTGTGAATCGACTACTGCAACCACAAAATAGGTGAGTGTACACACACGCTCCTGAACCTGCCTCCAGCACTGTGTGGAGACTCTGTATACAAACAACGACCTGCCTACCAGCCACCCCCTGCCATCCACCAGGAAGGTCCCCACCACCCTGCTTATTCCCTCCCTCCCTCCTCCATAGAGGACCTCACCACCTGGTTCATATCTCCTTCCCCTCCTCCATCACACAGATCCCCTCTCCCTCTTCCTGGTGGCCTGCCTGATGGTGCAATATCTTGGCGGTGAGGGAGGTGTGTGGGCAGCCAGTGACCATATCTGAGGATAAGCTGGTATGTACGTAGGTCTTAGCTCACTGCTCGACCCAGCCTTACCCTAACAACCCAAAGTAGACTGGTACACTCCCAGGGACCCAATCTTCCCCTCACAACCCAAACTAGACTGGTACACTCCCAGGGACCCAACCTTCCCCTCACAACCCAAGCTAGACTGGTACACTCCCAGGGACCCAACATTCCCCTCACAACCCAAGCTAGACTGGTACACTCCCAGGGAAACAACCTTCCCCTCACAACCCAAGCTAGACTGGTACACTCCCAGGTACCCAACATTCCCCTCACAACCCAAGCTAGACTGGTACACTCCCAGGGACACAACCTTCCCCTCACAACCCAAGCTAGACTGGTACACTCCCAGGGACACAACATTCCCCTTACAACCCAAGCTAGACTGGTACACTCCCAGGGACCCAACATTCCCCTCACAACCCAAGCTAGACTGGTACACTCCCAGGGACACAACCTTCCCCTCACAACCCAAGCTAGACTGGTACACTCCCAGGTACCCAACTTTCCCCTCACAACCCAAGCTAGACTGATACACTCCCAGGGACCCAACCTTCCCCTCACAACCCAAACTAGACTGCTACACTCCCAGGAACCCAACTCCAACTAGACAGGAAAAGGGACGAAATGTGGGCAAGCCACCTAACATCCTCAACAGGAACCGATAAGTATGAACAACGCTCTTGAACCCATCCTATGTGATGGAACAAGACAAGGACGCAAGCGGGTGTTCCCACCAAGACATCCCTGGCTGTCTTCAAGAGGGAACTCAGACAGATTCTCAAAACAGTTGCTGATCAGCTGGGTTGTGGTGCACACGCTGGACTGTGGGCGGCGGACACTAACATCTTGGCTGATCAGTCCAGCAACTAGTAGGTCTGGTCTGGGACAGGGCCACGGGGGCGCTGACCCCCCAGAACACCATCCATATAGGGGAGGATAGTTAGTGCTTGTTCCCAGTGTATAACTATCACACAATTTTCATAAAAAAATACTGATATATACACATCCATATACACCCACACAAATATACACAAGAATAATTTGTATAGTTTTACATTGCAACCTCCGCTCGAGGTCCTCTTCAGCCGATCTCAATAGAATTAACAGAGGTACCTGTGATATACCTTCGACAGGTTTCAATGGCTTTTCTACCCTACTAGCCAGGCACTGTTGAGTGCCTGGTCAACCAGGCTGCTGATGTCTGCTAGCCCACACAGCCATCACAGCCTGCTTGCTCCGGCGCTTGGCAAGTACAACTAGAAGAGTAGGTGCAGTGAAGAGTGTAGCATCTTAGGTGAGTACAACTAGGAGAGTAGGTGCAGTAGACAGCAGTATCTCGAGACACTGTTATATTACACAAGACTTTGAGAGTTAGGTACGTGGAGGAATGTCAGGGTAACAACAGTGTTGAAACACACTTGTTGCTTAACCTGGCCACTGTCTTGACACCACCAGTGATTACTTGTTATCTTCCCAGCCTCTTCCCTCTGCTGCTACTGCTATGATCACCTATTATCTTACAATCCTCCCCTGTGGTACTGCTAAGATCACTTGTTATCTTACAATCCTCTCCTGTGGTACTGCTAAGATCACTTATCTTACAATCCTCCCCTGTGGTACTGCTAAGATCACTTGTTATCTCACAATCCTCCCCTGTGGTACTGCTAAGATCACTTGTTATCTCACAATCCTCCCCTGTGGTACTGCTAAGATCACTTGTTATCTTATAATCCTCCCCTGTGGTACTGCTAAGATCACTTGTTATCTTACAATCCTCCCCTGTGGTACTGCTAAGATCACTTGTTATCTTATAATCCTCCCCTGTGGTACTGCTAAGATCACTTGTTATCTTATAATCCTCCCCTGTGGTACTGCTAAGATCACTTGTTATCTTACAATCCTCCCCTGTGGTACTGCTAAGATCACTTGTTATCTTATAATCCTCCCTGTGGTACTGCTAAGATCACTTGTTATCTTATAATCCTCCCCTGTGGTACTGCTAAGATCACTTGTTATCTTACAATCCTCCCTGTGGTACTGCTAAGATCACTTGCTATCTTACAATCCTCCCTGTGGTACTGCTAAGATCACTTGTTATCTTATAATCCTCCCTGTGGTACTGCTAAGATCACTTGTTATCTTATAATCCTCCCTGTGGTACTGCTAAGATCACTTGTTATCTTATAATCCTCCCCTGTGGTACTGCTAAGATCACTTGTTATCTTACAATCCTCCCCTGTGGTACTGCTAAGATCACTTGTTATCTTATAATCCTCCCCTGTGGTACTGCTAAGATCACTTGTTATCTTACAATCCTCCCCTGTGGTTATCCTACAGACACTGACGAGATATTAAGCCACGTTCTTTAACGTTATTGAGCCTCTAGTTTAAATTTGCATAATGTACTTGTTTATGCAAGTATAACATTCGTGTGTCCTCAAGGTTATTATAAAACAATATATAATGCAGGTGAAGCTTAAATAAGCTGTTATCTTACCCTGGGTGCTGGTGTGTAATGCACAACACACACACAGGGACCAGGAGCTATGAATCGACCCCTGCAACCACAATTAGGTCAGTACACATACCTTTGACTGTGGTGTACACACACACACACACACACACACAAACGTGACTGGAGTTCACACACACGTACGTGACTGGAGTACACACACGTAACTGTGGAGTACACAAACACACACACGTAACTGTGGAGTACACACACACACGTGACTATGGAATATACACACACACACACACACACACACACACACGTGACTGTGGAGTACACAAACACACACGTGACTGTGGAGTACACACACATACACACACGTGACTGTGGAGTACACACACAAACGTGACTGTGGAATACACACACAAACGTGACTGGAATACACACACAAACGTGACTGTGGAATACACACACAAACGTGACTGTGGAATACACACACAAACGTGACTGTGGAATATACACACAAACGTGACTCGGGAATACACACACAAACGTGACTGTGGAATACACATACACACGCGGGTTGCTGTGCAGTACACATACACGTGACTGTGGAGAACACACACACACACCTGTGGAGTACACACACACACACACACACAGGTGACTGTGGAGTACACACACACACACACACAGGTGACCGTGGAGTACACCCACACACACGTGACTGTACGACCAGTGTTATTCTTGGTATATGTGAATGACATGACGGACGGGATAGACTCAGAAGTGTCTCTGTTCGCAGATGATGTGAAGTTAATGAGGAGAATTAAATCAGATGAGGATCAGGCAGGACTTCAGAGAGACCTGGACAGGCTGGACACCTGGTCCAGCAACTGGCTTCTTGAATTTAACCCCGCCAAATGAAGAGTCATGAAGATCGGGGAAGGGCAAAGAAGACCGCAGACAGAGTATAGGCTAGGTGGCCAAAGACTGCAAACCTCGCTCAAGGAGAAAGATCTTGGGGTGAGTATAACACCAAGCACTTCTCCGGAAGCACACATCAACCAGATAACTGCTGCAGCATATGGGCGCCTGGCAAACCTGAGAATAGCGTTATGATACCTTAGTAAGGAATCGTTCAAGACACTGTACACTGTGTACGTCAGGCCCATACCAGAGTATGCAGCGCCAGTTTGGAACCCATACCTGGTCAAGCACGTCAAGAAATTACAGAAAGTGCAAAGGTTTGCGACAAGGTTAGTTCCAGAGCTGAGGGGAATGTCCTACGAAGAAAGGTTAAGGGAAATCGGCCTGACAACATTGGAGGACAGAAGGGTTAGGGGAGACATGATAACAACATACAAAATACTGCGGGGAATAGACAAGGTGGATAGACAGGATGTTCCAGAGAGGGGACACAGAAACAAGGGGGCACAATTTGAAGTTGAAGACTCAGATGAGTCAAAGGGATTTTAGGAAGTATTTATTCAGCCATAGAGTATTCAGGAAGTGGAATAGTCTAGCAAGTGATGTAGTGGAGGCAGGAACCATACATAGCTTTAAGACGAGGTATGATAAAGCTCATGGAGCAGGGAGATAAGGGACCCAGTAGCGATCAGTGAAGAGGCGGGGCCAGGAGCTGAGTATCGACCCCTGCAACCACAATTAGGTGAGTACAATTAGGCGAGTACACACACACACACAGGTGACTGTACACACACACACACACACACGTGACTGTACACACACACAGGTGACTGTACACACACATACACAGGTGACTGTACACACACACATACACAGGTGACTGCACACACACACATACACAGGTGACTGCACACATACATAGGTGACTGTACACACACATACACAGGTGACTGTACACACACATACAGAGGTGATTGTACACATACACAGGTGACTGTGGTGTACACACACAGGTGACTGTGGTGTACACACACAGGTGACTGTGGTGTACACACACAGGTGACTGTGGTGTACACACACAGGTGACTGTGGTGTAACACACAGGTGACTGTGGTGTACACACACAGGTGACTGTGGTGTACACACAGGTGACTGTGGTGTACCACTACACAGGTGACTGTGGTGTACACACACAGGTGACTGTGGTGTCACACACAGGTGACTGTGGTGTACACACACAGGTGACTGTGGTGTCACACACAGGTGACTGTGGTGTACACACAAGGTGACTGTGGTGTACACACACAGGTGACTGTGGTGTACACACACAGGTGACTGTGGTCACACACTACACAGGTGACTGTGGTGTACACACACAGGTGACTGTGGTGTACACACACAGGTGACTGTGGTGTACACACACAGGTGACTGTGGTGTACACACACAGGTGACTGTGGTGTACACACACAGGTGACTGTGGTGTACACACACAGGTGACTGTGGTGTACACACACAGGTGACTGTGGTGTACACACACAGGTGACTGTGGTGTACACACAGGTGACTGTGGTGTACACACACAGGTGACTGTGGTGTACACACCAGGTGACTGTGGTGTACACACACAGGTGACTGTGGTGTACACACACAGGTGACTGTGGTGTACACACACAGGTGACTGTGGTGTACACACACAGGTGACTGTGGTGTATTCACACGGGTGACTGTGGTGTACACACACGGGTGACTGTGGTGTACACACACAGGTGACTGTGGTGTACACACGGTGACTGGGTGTACACACGGTGACTGTGGTGTACACACGGTGACTGTGGTGTACACACGGGTGACTGTGGTGTACACACACGGTGAGTGGTACAGGACTGTGGTGTACACACGGTGACTGTGGTGTACACACACAGGTGACTGTGGTGTACACACACAGGATGTGTACACGTGACGTGTACACACACAGGTGACTGTGGTGTACACACACACACAGG
The DNA here is from genome assembly GCA_009830355.1 of Cherax destructor. Lineage (NCBI taxonomy): Eukaryota > Metazoa > Arthropoda > Malacostraca > Decapoda > Parastacidae > Cherax > Cherax destructor. The sequence goes on from WNWK01000821.1 coordinate 176,134, forward strand.
TGACTGTGGTGTACACACACACAGGTGACTGTGGTGTACACACACACAGGTGACTGTGGTGTACACACACAGGTGACTGTGGTGTACACACACACACAGGTGACTGTGGTGTACACACACAGGTGACTGTGGTGTACACACACAGGTGACTGTGGTGTACACACACAGGTGACTGTGGTGTACACACACAGGTGACTGTGGTGTACACACACACACAGGTGACTGGTGTACACACACACACACACAGGTGACTGTGGTGTACACACACATGTGTGACAGTGGTGTACACACACACAGGTGACTGTGGTGTACACACACGGTGACTGTGTGTACACACACACACAGGTGACTGTGGTGTACACACACACACACAGGTGACTGTGTATACACACACACAGGTGACTGTGGTGTACACACACACACAGGTGACTGTGGTGTACACACACACACAGGTGACTGTGGTGTACACACACACACAGGTGACTGTGTGTACACACACAGGTGACTGTGTACACACACACAGGTGACTGTACACACACACACAGGTGACTGTGGTGTACACACACACACAGGTGACTTGTGTACATACACACAGGTGACTTGTGTACACACACACAGGTGACTGTGTACACCACACACACAGGTGACTGTGTGTACACACACACAGGTGACTGTGTGACACCTCAGTGCTTGTCACACACACACGTGACTGTGGGCACACAACACGTGACTGTAAAACAAGTGACTGCACAAGGTGCTGGTGGTGACACACACTGACTGATAGGTTGTACCTACTACTCACTGATAATAGTAGAACTAAGTAGGGGGTGATAACTGTATATTGTTACATCATCATACACCAGGGACAGACCATAACGTGTACATGACCACCTATCACCCAGCACCTAACTACGTCCAGCAAGTCACCAATTTTCCTTCAATGAAAAGAAGTTACTCCAGGATGCCACCCACACCAATTCACCTACCACCCAAGTACCTAATTACCACTATAATAATAATAATAATAATAATCTTTATTTTTACAAGTACATAATACAACTTATACAGACCATAACTGACATCAGACATACTATATACAAAGGACCTGGGTTATGCAGAGCATTTCCCGCAACTCAGGTTAATTTTGTCCCCAGGATGCCACCCACACCAGTCGACTAACACCCAGGTACCTACTTACTGCTAGGTGAACAGGGACAGCAAGTGTCTTAAGGAAACACGCCCTTAAGTTTCCACCCATACCAGAAATCGAACCACGGACCTCAATGTGTGCGCTACCAACCGAGCTACGGGAGCAGCACGGATGCCTGATGGAGGTTTTTAGGGGAGGGGGGTAAACGCCCCCGCAGACCGATCCCAGACCTGGTCCGGGACCAGAATAACATCGATGTTCGGGAATTTACGAGGGAACTTCCCTCATAGAATTCATCCAATAGAGGGGAAGTTTTGGGAATCAAGACATTGATGCTATTTCTTTCCCCATCACCCCTTATCTTCAAGAAAGGGGAAGGGGTAAAGGGGGGGGTGTCTTGATGCCTGTAAGGGGAGGGGTTTTTGATCCTGGGCACAGGAGCTACTTTCAGAACGAGCGAGTCTTGGTGAGACAGCTGGCTCGTCTGTTGTACGTCCATGCAACGGCCGTTTGTGGCTCACCTGTTGCTGTCATGGTCATGCAACGGCCGTTTGTGGCTCACCTGTTGCTGTCATGGTCATGCAACGGCCGTTTGTGGCTCACCTGTTGCTGTCTTATCATTCCTTCTCTTATCTCCTTCATTCTTCTTTCTCCTTCACGCTTCCTCCTACATCCTAAGTTCTTTCCCCTCTATCCTCTCCTCTCTCCTTCTCTACGTCCTTCATTTTTCCTTCTCCCCTCCTTCTTTCTCTCCTCCCGCTTTCTCCCACGTACGTATATATCCAATAAAATTTAACTATTGAAAAGTACTCTTAACCAGAGAATGGCTGCTGGTTTATTATAAAATATTAACTCACAAGAAATACTTTCTATCCAAACAGGTGTGAGAGAGAGAGAGAGAAAGAGAGAGAGAGAGAGAGAGAGAGAGAGAGAGAGAGAGAGAGAGAGAGAGAGAGGGGAGGGGAGCAAGCTATCTCCATACGGTACCCTTAAAGGGGAGTGTAAAGTCTTGAGACCTACCAAGAGGGGTGTTCAACTCCCCTGAGGAGGTCTGGATCCCCTCACCACTGAGCTTCCACCTACCTGTACCTCTGATGGGTTTCCAGAATCTTGCTACTCCCCCAGGCCGGTCGTGCCTGCCTGGTCAACCAGGCTATTGCTGCTCCAGAGATCAGAAATTGCCAGAGAAGTGGCTAATTTATTGTGCACCTCATATCCATCCTGTGAATGGTAGCGAAAGACCATATGAATACACAATAGGCCTAAGAACTAGGCCTCGAAAGGGTTAACAGAAGTGCATCTGGACTTATCTGTTACAAGTAAGTTTAGGAAATTTGCTTAATATATCTGGTATCTTATTTTCATTAATAAAGCAACCAGACATTTTACATAGGTTTTTATACAGTGTTTCAAAATGACAGACAATTTCAAAGCAGTATATACTGAAACTGGGTTCACCTTTATGAAACACCCCGTACTGCTCCAGACCCAATATTAAATTCTGTATTTTTAAGCCGTAACCCACTAACAAAAAAAATTAAACAAGCATACCTGTGATATACCCGAGACCAATTTTGTGCGGTCTACTGGTCCGAGACCAAATGCCAATTGGGTACTGAAAATAACCTTAATCCATCTCCTAGATTTGGATTGCAGTTGCGTGAGGATCAAACTCCATCATGGAGATAGCAAGAGACTGGCTCTTCCCAGGTTTGCAGTTCAAAGGATGACGATCTCTTTCATTTCTTCTCTGCTGTTATGGAGGAGGAGGAAGTTCCTGGCCTTCCTTAAATCAGTGTGGCAGAGGCGTCTGCCCCAGGGTGAACCTGTCCCTCCTGCCCCAGGGTGAACCTCTCCCTCCAGGGTGGTGGTGTTTGCCCAAAGGTGAACCTCTCCCTCCTGCCCCAGGGTGAACCTGTCCCTCCTGCCCCAGGGTGAACCTCTCCCTCCAGGGTGGTGGTGTGTGCCCAAAGGTGAACCTCTCCCTCCTGCCCCAGGGTGAACCGGTTCCTCCTGCCCCAGGGTGAACCTCTCCCTCCAGGGTGGTGGTGTGTGCCCAAAGGTGAACCTCTCCCTCCTGCCCCAGGGTGAACCTGTCCCTCCTGCCCCAGGGTGAACCTCTCCCTCCAGGGTGGTGGTGTTTGCCCAAAGGTGAACCTCTCCTTCCTGCCCCAAGGTGAACCGGTTCCTCCTTCCCCAGGGTGAACCTGTCCCTCCTGCCCCAGGGTGAACCTGTCCCTCCTGCCCCAGGGTGAACCTCTCCCTCCAGGGTGGTGGTGTTTGCCCCATGGTGAGCCTCTCCCTTCTGCCTCAGGGTAAACCTCTCCCTCCAGGGTGGTGGTGTCTGCCCCATGGTGAACCTCTCCCTCCTGCCCCTGGGTGAACCTCTCCAGGTAGGGAGGGAGGGGCAGGAGGCCGCCAACCCAACATTTTTATGTTTACCAAAACAGTAAGACTCCCTATACTGCTTATAACACACGCTCTGTCTGTCTGTATCTATCTCCTACATCCTTCCTTCTATCTCCTACATCCTTCCTTCTATCTCCCTCATCCTTCCTTCTATTCGTCCCCCCTCATAACACTACCTACATTTTTCCTGACATGATCTGAGTACCTTCACACTTTTCATTCCCTCAGTGAATCTACATTAATCTTCTCGTCCCTACACCCTAAATCAACTTTCCTCTTCCTCCTTTCTCCACTTTCTGCGTATCTCCTTTCCCCTCTCCTCCCACATTCTCCTCAAATTTCTCTCTTCACCATTCCTTCCCCTATACGTCTCTCTCCTCTTCCATGCTTGTTTCTCCCCATTATCACATTTTCCCTTCCTCTCTTTCCTCTTGTAATGGAAGGAAATTCAGTCCTAGGCAAAGAAAGATAATGGTTCTAATTCCCCGGATCAAGAGCCTTACATCAGCATCAAATCAAGGTTTTTCAAAGGCACTTACACTGTACACTGAACAGTGTATTTTTCAAGGCAAGTGAATCTGCAGATCTAAAGGTGTCCTGGGCAAACCAACTAGGCTGTGATGGCAGTGTCGCTGCACTGGCCACCGCAGGGAGCGATTTACCACTACTAACAATACTAAAAAAAATAAGAATATCTGAAGTAATACTTTTAAGAAACCTTTTGCGTCTAACTACTTCAATGCCGAAAAATATTGCCAGTCCTGTAGGTCTGCAGGATATTCCCATTCCCAGATAGTAGTGATGAATATTCCTGTTAAGAACGTCGTGAAAAAAATATTCCATTCTTAACTTCGTCCTGTAGAATATTCCCATTCCCAAGACAGCAGTGAAGAATATTTCCATTCCTAGCATTGCCCTCTAGAATATTCCCATTCCCAAGACAGCAGTGAAGAATATTCCCATTCCTAGCATGGCCCTCTAGAATATTCCCATTCCCAAGACAGCAGTGAAGAATATTTCCATTCCTAGCATGGCCCTGTAGAATATTCTCATTCCCAAGACAGCAGTGAAGAATATTTCCATTCCTAGCATGGCCCTCTAGAATATTCCCATTCCCAAGACAGCAGTGAAGAATATTTCCATTCCTAGCATGGCCCTCTAGAATATTCCCATTCCCAAGACAGCAGTGATGGATATTCTCTAGGAGCTAAGTCGTAAACTTTAATGACTAACTGCCAACTTATTAAATGTTTTAATTAAAGTTTCAACGGAGAAAGCCTATCAGAATCTTGAAGCCTTCAGTCGCAGACTTATCTTCAAGAAATTAAGGCGTAATTTGCAAAGTTTTAGGGAGATAAGTCTTAAATCTTCCACAAGAAGATGGCTGAAAATCAAGTCGAAATACAAACCTATAATATTATTGGTTCCATATTCAGAACAGAGCTTCACTTTACCTAGGTTGGTGGACAGCAACCATCCAGGGAGGTTCTACCCTCATGTCATGTGTTGTAGGTTGGTGGACAGCAACCATCCAGGGAGGTTCTACCCTCATGTCATGTGTTGTAGGTTGGTGGACAGCAACCATCCAGGGAGGTTCTACCCTCATGTCATGTGTTGTAGGTTGCTAAACAGCAACCATCCAGGGAGGTTCTACCCTCATGTCATGTGTTGTAGGTTGGTAAACAGCAACCATCCAGGGAGGTACTACTACTCTGTTAAGTAGAACAGTGTAGCACCACACTACTGATTAAGTCACTTTTGATACAGTTTACCCTACTCACCTAACACACGAACGTGCCGTCAGAAAGCACGAGCACACGAACGTGCCGTTAGAAAGCACGAGCACACGAACGTGTCGTTAGAAAGTACGAACGTGCCGTTAAAAAGCACGAACGTGCCGTTAGAAAATACCAAGGCAAACGTGTAATGACATACGCAGTAAGAGTGCGTGGTAACGCATAACTCTGCAGGCTCATGTCTCAAGTCACACCTGAGAGGATTTAAATGACCGCTACTCTCACGTACTCTCCCTCACACACACCTGTAACTCGCACTCTACAAATATACAAGAGAGAAACTCTCCTGTGACTCTAGAGTGCACGCAAGATAGCAGTCATCCATGCATGTAGTACCCTCCTGTCGTACCAGTGTGAGCTGGAAGCCTGTTAAATGTTTTTACACTCTGGCAGCAGGTTAACACTCTGGCAGCAGGTTAACACTCTGGCAGCAGGTTAACACTCTGGCAGCAGGTTAACACGACACCTTTACACAGTGAAACGTTGTCCTGTGAAAATATTTCTAGGTCTTCCACCGTCGCCAGTATTTATCTCGATATTGATGAGCGAAACGTCACCACACTAAAGATAAGCAAGTGCTGCAGATGTGTATTATTCATCAATAAAGACACAAGTGTTGCAGATGTGTATTATTCATCAATAAAGACAAGTGTTGCAGATGTGTCTTATTCATCAATAAAGACAAGTGTTGCAGATGTGTCTTATTCATCAATAAAGACACAAGTGTTGCACATAGATCTTATTCATCCATATGTCTATTTAATACACTACTAATAAAGTACAACTTGCATTATCAACAACAACGAGCCAATGGTCATTAAGACGCAGCGTTAATTAGCGATAATAAAGAGCATTTCTTGCAAGACGCTAATCACCTTACAGAGATATCACCCTGGACTTAATTACAAGATGCTGCAGCTGCTACTTTCAGGGAGAGTAATTAGCTCCCTTGCTTTTGCTCCTAATTACTGGCTTCGTCTGGACATTAAGTACCTCTCCTCCTTTACTCCTAATTACTGCCGATTAAGAGATCACTTTATTTATCAAAGACGTTCTCCCGGTAGGAGAGATGAACGTGTAGTTATGAACGTTTGGTGGCGTCACTCAGACACCTCCTTGTCAGACGTATCGAAGCTGATTCTGCATTTATTTGTGGGTTCAATGTGTGTTTTTATTAGTTTAAAAATTACTCTAAATAGAACACGCAAAACATTAAAGTTTACAAGAGAACGTCAAGAAACTGACGTAAGGAAGAACGTAAGAAAATGAACGTAGGAAGAGGAGGTTTTGTTACCTGTTCGTTCGTTCTCTGTCTCCCACACACACACATTATATATATATATATATATATATATATATATATATATATATATATTTATTTATTTATTTATTTCTCATAGCCAATTTTGTCTCATTTTTCCCTATTTCCTCCTCCACTCCCTTACATGTCTCACATCACTTCTCATTACCTCTGCTTCCTTATTCTAAATGTTATCACTCGTTCCACCAACCAATTTCCCGCCCTATTAACCTCACCACCACAATCACTCAACCGGACATTTTGATGTAACAATTAATTTCAAAATTTCACATTATAACATAACCACAAGAAAAATGTCAATATAATTTACAAATCTAAGTTAATATCCCCCCCAGAGTAACTAAAATAATACGTGTTATATATCTTTAAATCTCTATAGTAACCACAACATCTGCCTCTCTAATTACACCTTGACATAAATATTACTCTTATATAATTACCTTCAAGTTCATAATTACCTTTAATAATTACCTATTACAATATGTGTCTTCCCACTCTGGTGGAATGGGATTCTAATCCAAACAAACTAGTTATGGAACCAAATTTATTTCCCCCCCTGAGCATCCCTCACGATTTTCCCTCTATATCTGGCGTTCCGGGGGCCATCGCCCCCGCTGCTTGCTCTCAGTCCAGGCCTTCTAACACGTAAAAGTGATAATGAAACAATGTGAAATAATATCAAACACGTAGGAAAGTGTGTAGTGAATGTGGTTGGTCATCTACCTGTCGTCTTACGTGTTCAAGAGACTTAATGTTTAACATGTTTCATATGTCTGTACCTCCCTGGATGGCTGCTGTCTACCAACCCACCACACACAACACGAGAGTAACCTCCCTGGAAGGCTGCTGTCTACCAACCCACCACACACAACACGAGAGTAACCTCCCTGGAAGGCTGCTGTCTACCAACCCACCACACACAACACGAGAGTAACCTCCCTGGAAGGCTGCTATCAACACACTACGGCAAAAGCGATCAAATGTTTCCCTGGAACCTCTTAACGCTAAGCATAAAATTAATCCGCCTTCAAGCCATAAATAAACCTGCTCTGGTAATTTGCATCCTAATCCCATTAGAAGTTTTTAAGCAAGCCTGCCTTTAATTTCCTGAGAGTGTGATTAGGGAGAGAAGTTTTGGTTTCGTCTGAGGACAAGAAGCTGGGAAATTGAGCCTTAGACTTATCACCGGTTTAACAGACAAGTTAGAAATCTAGCAAGAAATTATTTTTTTACGAAAATACACACAAATATATATATATATATATATATATATATATATATTACATATACAAAGATAAACTCGCTGAATATACAGAGTTACACAGCTGTGTGTATGTGCAACTACGCAGCTCTAAGTATATGTACACAAATAAACATCAATCAGTATATACACATTGATACATACCTCACAGCATATATACAAAAATATATACACTTCTCGATGAATATATACAGATACATCTCGGTTTATATACAGTGAAAAAATATCTACACTGTGGGAACACCAGCAGTGTGTTGCTACACTATATGATAGTTACACTGTGGGAACACCAGCAGTGTGTTGCTACACTATATGATAGTTACACTGTGGGAACACCAGCAGTGTGTTGCTACACTGTATGATAGTTACACTGTGGGAACACCAGCAGTGTGTTGCTACACTATATGATAGTTACACTGTGAGAACACCAGCAGTGTGTTGCTACACTATATGATAGTTACACTGTGGGAATACAAGCAGTGTGTTGCTACACTATATGATAGTTACACTGTGAGAACACCAGCAGTGTGTTGCTACACTGTATGATAGTTACACTGTGGGAACACCAGCAGTGTGTTGCTACACTATATGAGTTACACTGTGGTAACAGCAGCAGTGTGTTGCTACACTGTATGATAGTTACACTGTGGGAACAGCAGCAGTGTGTTGCTACTCTATATGATAGTTACACTGTGGTAACAGCAGCAGTGTGTTGCTACACTATGATAGTTACACTGTGGGAACACCAGCAGTGTGTTGCTACACTATATGATAGTTACACTGTGGGAATACAAGCAGTGTGGTGCTACACTATATGATAGTTACACTGTGGGAACACCAGCAGTGTGTTGCTACACTGTATGATAGTTACACTGTGAGAACACCAGCAGTGTGTTGCTACACTGTATGATAGTTACACTGTGGGAACACCAGAAGTGTGTTGCTACACTGTATGATAGTTACACTGTGGGAACACCAGCAGTGTGTTGCTACACTGAATGATAGTTACACTGTGGGAACACCAGCAGTGTGTTGCTACACTGTATGATAGTTACACTGTGGGAACACCAGCAGTGTGTTGCTACACTGTGGGAACACCAGCAGTGTGTTGCTACACTGTATGTTAGTTACACCGTGGGAACAAAAGCTAGCTGTTCCCCTATCCTATGCCATCACACAGAATGGGTTACATTCATGAAGTAATGAAAATGAGGTGTGGAAGGTAGAGCTTATGGGGAAGTGTGTGTGAGAGAGCTTATGGGGAAGTGTGTGAGGGAGAGGTTATGGGGAAGTGTGTGAGGGAGAGGTTATGGGGAAGAGTGACAAGGAGAGGTTATGGGGAAGTGACAGGGAGAAGTTATGGGGAAGAGTGAGAGGGAAAGGTTATGGGGAAGAGTGAGAGGGAGAGGTTATGGGGAAGAGTGAGAGGGAGAGGTTATGGGGAAGAATGAGAGGGAGAGGTTATGGGGAAGAGTGACAGGGAGAGGTTATGGGGAAGAGTGACAGGGAGAGGTTTTGGGGAAGAGTGACAGGGAGAGGTTATGGGGAAGATTGAGAGGGAGAGGTTATGGGGAAGAGTGAGAGGGAGAGGTTATGGGGAAGAGTGAGAGGGAGAGGTTATGGGGAAGAGTGAGAGGGAGAGGTTATGGGGAAGAGTGACAGGGAGAGGTTATGGGGAAGAGTGAGAGGGAGAGGTTATGGGGAAGAGTGAGAGGGAGAGGTTATGGGGAAGAGTGAGAGGGAGGGGTTATGGGAAAGAGTGACAGGGAGAGGTTATGGGGAAGTGTGGGATAAGTTATGGGTAGATGTATGAGGGAGAGGATGCAGGGAAGAGGTTATGGGGAGGTGTGAAGACCCATTTTCTGCATGGGGGGGGGTCATATCGACCACATGTAACAAAGGAGAATGGGGAGAGAGCGGAAGATGGGAGATGACCCCGAGGACAAATAAATGGGGGAGGAGGGAGGAAATATGGGAGAGAGAGAGAGAGGCTTAAGAGCTAGAAAGCACGAACGAAGAATTAAGAGAAAGTATGGACGCAAAAGAAAGGAACAAGAAAGTAGTGAGAAAAAAATAATAGTAAAAACAGAAAGATGAAATGATAAACGTCAATAAAGAGGAGAGAGGAATAATCGCCGATAAATTACAAAAAAAAAGCATAAAAAACAGGATGTGTCTGAGGGAACACACACAAGACGTGGTCTTAGTGAACACAAGACGTGGTCTTAGTGAACACAAGACGTGGTCTTAGTGAACACAAGACGTGGTCTTAGTGAACACAAGACGTGGTCTTAGTGAACAAACACAAGACGTGGTCTTAGTGAACACAAGACGTGGTCTTAGTGAACAAACACAAGACGTGGTCTTAGTGAACAAACACAAGACGTGGTCTTAGTGAACACAAGACGTGGTCTTAGTGAACACAAGACGTGGTCTTAGTGAACAAACACAAGACGTGGTCTTAGTGAACACAAGACGTGGTCTTAGTGAACACAAGACGTGGTCTTAGTGAACACAAGACGTGGTCTTAGTGAACACAAGACGTGGTCTTAGTGAACACAAGACGTGGTCTTAGTGAACACAAGACGTGGTCTTAGTGAACACAAGACGTGGTCTTAGTGAACACAAGACGTGGTCTTAGTGAACACAAGACGTGGTCTTAGTGAACACAAGACGTGGTCTTAGTGAACAAACACAAGACGTGGTCTTAGTGAACACAAGACGTGGTCTTAGTGAACACAAGACGTGGTCTTAGTGAACACAAGACGTGGTCTTAGTGAACACAAGACGTGGTCTTAGTGAACACAAGACGTGGTCTTAGTGAACACAAGACGTGGTCTTAGTGAACAAACACAAGACGTGGTCTTAGTGAACACAAGACGTGGTCTTAGTGAACAAACACAAGACGTGGTCTTAGTGAACACAAGACGTGGTCTTAGTGAACAAACACAAGACGTGGTCTTAGTGAACAAACACAAGACGTGGTCTTACAAAGAACAAACAAGACGTGGTCTTAGTGAACAAACACAAGACGTGGTCTTAGTGAACAAACACAAGACGTGGTCTTAGTGAACAAACACAAGACGTGGTCTTACAAAGAACAAACAAGACGTGGTCTTACAGTGAACAAAGACCTCAGGCACTATACATGGCCTTCTCCCTTACAAAAAAAAATCGTGCGGAGGGTGAGGAAGTGAGGGGAGAGGGAGGGGAGAGAAGGGGAGGACAGAGTGGAGAAGGGGAGAGCGAAGAAGAGGGGAAATGGAAGACAGAAAGGAGAGAGTGGAGGAGAGAGGGAGGGGAAGAGAGGAAGATAATAGAGGAAAACGAGAAAAGGCTAGATGAGAGAAAGGGGAAAGAGAGAGAATAGGAAAAATAAATGTGGGTGTATGGAGAGGTGAAAGGGGCGGGGGAGAGTATGGGAGGACAACAAAGAGGGGTGGAAGGAGAAGAAAGAGGGAGGGGAATAAAAAAATCAGTATGGTGTGGGGAGGAGAAAATAAGAAATCAAGCGATTTCGGACGTGTATGAGGAAAGTAGCAGTGACTGGTGTGAGCAGAGCAGTGACTGGTGTGAGCAGAGCAGTGACTGGTGTGAGCAGAGCAGTGACTGGTGTGAGCAGAGCAGTGACTGGTGTGAGCAGAGCAGTGACTGGTGTGAGCAGAGCAGTGACTGGTGTGAGCAGAGCAGTGACTGGTGTGAGCAGAGCAGTGACTGGTGTGAGCAGAGCAGTGACTGGTGTGAGCAGAGCAGTGACTGGTGTGAGCAGAGGGACAATATAAATACCATAATTATGGGCAGTGAAAATATATTAACAACTAGTCCACATGTCCATCACAGCCTGGTTGATCCGGCACCTGGTGAAGATACTTGTCCAGTTTCCTCTTGAAGACTTCTACATTTGTTCCAGCAGTGTTTCTGATATCTTCTGGTAAGATGTTGAATAATCTGGGACGAAGAATGTTGATACAATGTTCTCTTATTGCGCTCATGGCGCCCCAACTTTTTACTGGGTTTATTCTACATTTTCTCCCTTATCTCTCACTCCAGTAAGTTATGACAGTGAGAGACTTTGTACTAGACCCTCCAAGATACATGACAGGAATGTGACGAGTACACAAGAGAGTACTCGTTGAGTGTCAGAGGCCCCCGACTCTCCAACGTCCACTCTCTGTGCATAAGAGGACTTGTCAACAAACTTTAGGCTGCCTTCAAAAGTACTTGACAAGTTCCTCAGGCCGGTTCCTAACAAGCTGGGATGTAGGTCATGCGTTGGACTATGTGCTGTCACCAGTAACTAGGAGACTTGATCTGGGACCGGGCCACGGGGGCGCTGACCCCCGGAAGCCTCCTTCAGATATTCTTCAAATTTCTCTCCTTCGGTTGAGTACATTTAAGGGAGTGAGACATTCCAGGTAATTTAAATACATTATTGCCTCTGTCCGAGCTGTAAATGATCTCTGCATCTGTCCCAGGTCTGATCTCTGCATGTCCCAGGTCTGATCTCTCCTGCCCTGGACGGGGTCCTCAACGTTCAACATTCTAAGCGAGAGAATTCGAGCGATTTGAAGTGTCACTATTTTCACTCTTTCTCTTGTACTGAAAGTTTTTATTCTCCCCTATTACTGTACTGGCTGTCGTAACTTTTGCCTCGCTGTTGTGTTCTTTGAAAGGTTACCTCAAATTATTACACTCAGGTCATTTACGTGTATTTTCTTTTCGTTTTGTATTCAGTGTTTTTTCCTAGTTCGTTTTTTTTCACATCTGAGCTGTTAACACTGAACGTTTTGCTATTCTCTACTGTAAGTCTTTCCTCCCTCCCTCCTCCCCCCCTTCCTCTCTCTCTCTCTCTCTCTCTCTCTCTCTCTCTCTCTCTCTCTCTCTCTCACACACACACCAAAGAATCCCGTGATCTCTTTTTCAATTTGCAAGATGCAAGACAATTTATTCCTTGAAGCCACCAGACTGGTGCAAGAAACAATCCTTGACTGTGAATGTCTTCACCCTCTGACTGTCTTGTCGAGAACGTTCACGCACTAACAAATCTTAATTTTACTATAATTATAATCCAACGTAATCGCTAAACCCACCAGGGTCAAACAAATTTTAAACCAGAAACATTACGTAATCCATGTCGAAAAAATAAACCGATTTAAACTTGCATAAAAAAAATCCATTGACTTAGGCAAGTCTTTTTTTATTAATAAAGTTGGAATTGTTATCACAAATCACTATATAAAAAATATTACGTTTAGAATTTTTTTCACATTTTCTCTCCTAAATTGTGAAGAACACAGGACTGAGAAATACTGGACAGGACAGCCAGCAGCAACAGCCTGGTTGACCAGGCTAGCACCAGATAAACCTGGTCCAGGCCCAGGCTGCAGTATAGGAAAACTTTCAAAACTTTTGATATACCTTTGATGAGTTCCGAGAATTTTTCTACTCCCGGAGGCCGGCCTTGGTCCAGGCTCGTCTGGTGTTTGCCTGGTCAACCAGGTTGTTGCTGCTTGTGGCCCGCTGCCCCACCCATCAAATATATACCAAGAAGAAGTGCATTTTATATGTCAGCAGAAATTTGCGAGATTTACCTGTCATCTTCCGTGTTAATAACACCAAGGAACCATCAGCACTTCTGTCAGAGTGCAAACCTTTTAACAAGATTCAATTTCACGCTTGTTAGATACACGCGGAGGGAATTTTTTTTAATAAACATCAGTCAATGGTGTCCCGTGGACTGGATGCCAACGATCTCGCCTCGCACACTGTCCGTGATTCGATCCCCGGCACGGGTGGAAACACTGGGCGTGTTTCCTTACACCTGCTGTCCAGTTCACCTAGCAAGCAAGTAGGTACCTGGATGTTAGTCGACTGGTGTGGGTATCATCTTGGGGGACAAGATTAAAGGACCACAATGGAAATAAGACAGA